>OX418218.1:90351396-90453896 GCA_948455865.1 Conomelus anceps | reverse complement strand
GACATTGAATAAGTAAGAAATAGAAGACGAAGTTAGACAAAGAGAAAAGAGGGAATAAGAATAATCCAGAGCCTGCACCAAATAGTCGACATTAATAATTTAAACCGATTAAAGTGTAATTGCGCTCATTGAAATTGGGCTAAGTAGCTCGCCCCGCCCTGCTGTAAAGCACTCTTTGTATTGCTGTTCGTTTGCTTGCTCTATAATATTATTAATACAAGTGGCTGTGCTGTGCAGTGTGCGAGAGCCTCAAGCCTAGTGAAGCTGATGAACAAGTTCATTATTCCACGTTATTATCTCTGTGTGTGTGTATACGGGTTTGAATGCAGTGAAAATGAGAGGGGTTATTATGGAGGTGAAAGACAAAAAGGAGGAGTAGAGGAGGAGGAGACGAAGGAGGACGAAGAGGAATATGGGGAGGAGAAGGAGGACGAAGAGGAGGTGAAGGATTAGAAGAAGGAGAAGGATTAGAAGGAGGAGAAGAAGGAGAAGGAGAGAAAGAAGGAGAAGGAGGAGAAAGAGGAAAAGGAGGAGAAGGAGGAGAAGGAGGAGAAGGAGAAGAAGGAGAAGAAGGAGGAGAAGGAGGAGAAGGAGGAGAAGGAGGAGAAGGAGGAGAAGGAGGAGAAGGAGAGAAAGAAGGAGAAGGAGGAGAAAGAGGAAAAGGAGGAGAAGGAGGAGAAGGAGGAGAAGGAGGAGAAGGAGGAGAAGGAGAAGAAGGAGAAGAAGGAGGAGAAGGAGGAGAAGGAGGAGAAGGAGGAGAAGGAGGAGAAGGAGGAGAAAGAGGAGAAAGAGGAGAAAGAGGAGAAAGAGGAGAAAGAGGAGAAAGAGGAGAAAGAGGAGAAGAGAGGAGAAAGAGGAGAAAGAGGAGAAAGAGGAGAAAGAGGAGAAAGAGGAGAAAGAGGAGAAAGAGGAGAAAGAGGAGAAAGAGGAGAAAGAGGAGAAAGAGGAGAAAGAGGAGAAAGAGGAGAAAGAGGAGAAGCTGGTTAAAGATGAGGAGGGGGAGGAGGAGGAGAAGGAGGAGAAGGAGGAGGAGAAGAAGGTAATGATGAAGAGGGAGAATAAGGAGTAAAAAAAGGGTATGAAAAGAAAGAGAATAAAGTATGAAATAAAAAAGAGGTGAAAGAGTAGTGAAAAAGGAGGACAAGGAGAAAAAGGAGGAGAAGAAGAAGGAAGTGGAGGAGAAGGAGGAGGATGAAGAGGGGAAGAAAATAGAAGGATGAGGAGAAGGAGAAGGAGAAGGAGGAGGAGAAGGAGAAAGAGAAGGAGGAGAAGAAGGAGAAGGTAAAGGAGGAGAAGAAGGAGATGAAGAGGGAGAAGAAGGAGGAAAAAAGGGTATGAAAAGAAAGAGAATAAAGTATGAAATAAAAAAAAAATGTGAAGGAGTAGTGAAAAAGGAGGACAAGGAGCCAAAGGAGGAGAAGTAGAAGGAAGGAAGAGAAGGAGGAGGATGAAGAGGAGAAGTAGAAGGAGGAAGAGGAATAGAAGGAGGAGGTGGAGGAGGGCTGGAGTAGGAGGGGGAGGAGGAATAGGAGGAGGAGGAGGAATAGGAGGAGGAGGAGGAGGAGGAGGAGAAGGAGGAGGAGAAGGAGGAGGAGAAGGAGGAGGAGAAGGAGGAGGAGATGATGAAAGAAAGAATGAAATGGGGAAGATGCTGAAGGAAAGAGTAGTGGAGAAGATAAATGGTGGAGAAGATAAAGATGAAGGAAGAAAAGTAGTACAAGACAAAAAAGGAAAACAGGGGAAAGATAATAAGGAGAAAGATAAGAAGAAGGGAAGAAGATGAAGGAAGAAAAGTAGTACAAGACAAAAAGGAAAACAGGGGAATGATAATAAGGAGAAAAATAAGAAGAAGGGAAGAAGATGAAGGAAGAGAAGGAGGAGGAGAAAAAAGAGGAGAAGGAGAAGGAAAAGAAAGAAGAGGAGAGGAAGAAGGAGAAAAAAAAGGAGGAGATGGAGAAGAAGGAGGATGAGAAGGAATAGATGGAGAAGAAGGAAAAGATGGAGAAGAAGGAAGATGAGAAGGAAAAGATGGAGAAGATGGAGAAGAAGGAAGATGAGCAGGAGGAGATGGAGAAGAAGGAAGATGAGCAGGAGGAGATGGAGAAGAAGGAGGATGAGAAGGAAGAAGAGAAAAAGAAGGAGGAGGAGAAGATGGATGAGCAGAAGAAAGAGTCGGAAAAGAAAGAGGAGGAAAAGAAGAGGCGGAGGATAATATGAATAAATAATGGAAGAGGTAGGAAAATAAGTAGGAGAAGCAGGAGAAGGAAGAGGAGAAGAAGGAAGAGGAGTAGAAGGAAGTGAAGAAGAAGGACAGAGAGAAGAAGGAGTTGGACAAGATGGAGGAGGAAAAAAAGGGGATGTAAGTTGGTGGTGGAGGAGTAAGTGGAGGAGGTGTGGGTGGAGGTGGATAAGGAAGAGGAGAATGAGTAGGAGGAAGAGGAGGAGAGAGAAGAACAATACGTGGAGGAGGGATGTTGAGGTGGTAAAGATGAAGAAAAAGGGCGTGAAGGAATAGGAGTAGGAGAAGGAAAAGAAGGAGAAGACCACAAATAATAAGTAAAAGTATGATGATGATGATGATGCTGTTGATGATAATGTTTTAAGCGAAAGAGGATTAAATGGAAAACAATGATAGAAATGGGAACAAAAGAAACCAAGCTAAACCTCCCACTTTGGGTGGAAGCAAACCCGTTTTGCCGCATTCATTCCATGAATGTTGTGTAGTGTGTGTGTGTGTGTGTGTGGGGGGGGGGGGTGGGTGATGGGGGGTATAGGGTTATAATATGAAGAGGCATTACGAATACAATACAGAATACACAGCGAATGTGTTTATTTCCATTTTATTATTACTGTAAGGCAAAATTCCCGTTTTCTGCACTCTCGAAAAACGGAACGTTTCAGAAACTCCTGCGGCGTCCTGTACCGAACTGAAAGAAGCCCCAGCTTTGCAGCAAGCAAGTACCGCTAAGCATCAAGCTCGAAACGGGCTTAAAATAAAATATGAAAGGGACTTAGCGGGACGCCGAGCACGGAGTTTCAATAGCTGGAATTCCTCCTCCAGTATTTCCAGTAATTCCAGCTCCAGATGCAATCCTTCCCTCCAGGCGGGCGGCGAATCAGAATTCACACACTTCTCACTAAATCTTCTCTCTCGATGCCTCTCTCGTCTGTTTCCTCGGGTCAGATAGATAGGTATTACAGTAGAATATATATAAATATAAAACAATTGGAATTCATGCTTATATTGTATGGAGTGGGCTCATGTGATGTTGGAATGGAGGAAGACGTGGAGAAGAAGAAAATAAAAAAGGGATGAGGAGAAGCAGATGAAAAGGTGAAGGAAAAAAGATGATGGAGAAAGATGAGGGATCAGGAAAAATATCAGGAGTAGGAAGAGGAGAAGGAAAAAAAGGACAATGAGAAGGAGGAGAAGAAGAAGGAGCAGGAGAAGAAGAAGGAGAAGAAGAACAAAAAAAAGAAGATGACGAAGAAGAAGGAGAATGAAAGGAAGAAGGAGAAGGAGAAGAAGGAGGAGAAGAACGAGGAGAAGAAGAAGGAGGAGGAGTGAGAGGATAAAACGAGAAGGAAGAGAAAAAGGAGGAGGATGGACAGGTAGTGGTGGAGGAGTAAGAAGAGGATGAGTGAGTGGAGGGTGATAAGAAGGAGGAAAAAGAGGAATAGGTAGAGGAGGAAGAGGAGGAAGAGGAGGATGAGGAGGAAGAGGAGGAAGAGGAGGAAGAAGAGGAAGAGGTGAGAAAAGAGGAAGAGGAGAAAGAGGAGTTGGAAGAGGAGGAGTGAAAAGAAGAAGACGAGGAGTGGGAGGTTGATGAGGAGGAAGAGGAAGAGGAAAAGAAGAAAAAGGAGTGGAAGAAGGGCGTGAAGGAGAAGTATGAGAAGGAGAAGATAAAGGAGTAGGAGAAGGAGGAAAATATGGAGAAGAACAAGAGAAAAGAGGAGTAGGAGCAGGACGAGTAAGAGGAGGACGAGTAGGAGAAGAGCGAGGAGAAGGAAAAAAGAAGAAGGAGGAGAAGAAAGAGAAGAAGTGATAGAAGGAGTAGAATGTGGAGGAGGAGTTGGTGGTGAAGGAGAAGAAGAAGGAAATAGCTAAGAAGTAGTAGAGGGAGAAAATGTAAGGGAATGAAGAGGGGAAGAAAAACGCGTAAAAAGAGAAGGTAAAGGGAGAACGACAAAGAAAGAAAAGAAAATGAAGGAGGAATAAGAAGAAAAAGAAAAAGAAGCAGTAGCAGAAGCAGAAGAAGAAGAAAGAAAAGACGAAGATGAGGGAGGAGCAGAAGAATGAGAAATAAGTAGAGAAGTAAGACAAGAAAACCGAGAAGGTGAAGATGAAAGAGAATAACGAGAAGAATCCCTGTATTGTACATTACACATTCTAGATATGCTGATCCAGTTGAGTCGGATAAACTCCCAGTATAAATATAAATTTATAAAACAATTGAAATGCATATATATAAGTTCACAAGAGTTGCCATGAAAACAGAGTGGACCCTCGAGATGAAGTGTTGGAGATGCCCGCTCTGATCTCCTCTCTTTCTCCCTCAATCCCTCATTCCCTCTCTCACCCCTCTCACACTCACTCCCCCTCTTTTCTGACTGTCCACCGTCCTATTATTCCACTCCAGAAAGCTTAACTCGACTCGTCCAAAACAAACCAACAGATCCCCCAAGTCCAAATCTCGGCCCTACAAGAGTCTTCTCCCATACTTGGCGAATAATACTTCTTTTTTATTATTTTTTCGAGTTACAAGTCTCTTTTACTTCGAAAATAATGCTTAACCTTTTTTCATCATTTTTATGATGTAAGGTCTAGGGATCCGGCAATTGTGGGATTACGTTTGCGTTAGCGTTACGTTAAATGATTACCGTTGTTGAGAAAGAAGATTAAATGAAACAATTTCCGATACCAAGTTCGCTGTTATGGGTACGATCCTTCGTGCAGGGGTCCCGTTTCTTCCTTATAGATTGAATTGTATTGTTCTCAGTTGGTTTTATAGTATACTAGCTGGCCCAACGCGCGTTGCTACATTCTCATAAAAATTCTACTTGATTTTATTATTCGCCACCTCCCGCTGAGGTTACATTTCAAATTAGAAAAGAAGTTAGTCCTAAAGCTCTTCCAGCTGATCATAGAGGCTTCGTTGTTTTCTTAATCACCACCTCTGAATGAAGAAACATTTCAAATTTAAACCTCCTATGACTATGAGGGTAGAAGCTAGGTTTTTTATTTTATTATTTGCCACCTCCCGCTGAGGCTGCATTTCAAATTTCTAGCTAGCACTTCATTGGTTAACAGATGTCATCAACCTGGCATAATTACATTTCATCATACCCAATCTTATGTTTCCTACATATTGCAAGGCTCCGACTGCACGGTAGCCTACATGCAAAGTGCAGTCTTTTGCTGTTCAAAGACAGCGTAAATAAACGCCACTAAGGGGCCTGCCATATGATTAAAAACTGTTGACTTATATCAGCTGTTCCTTTAAGCTGTTTGGCTGGCAAGCTCAGTAGGTTAGGTCTATAAAATGTTTTAATTAATAATAATTATTAGCTCCCCTATTAAAATTTATGGTCAGAAACCATCCCCAATATTCACACAACATATTCCCAAAGTTTCATGCCGATCTGTCAAGTAGTTTTGGAGTCTATAGGGAACATACATACATACATACAGACAGACATTCATTTTTATATATATAGATTGGAGACATATAGAGGTTTGTTTTTTTGTTTCTCAGATTATTAATGGTAATATTTTATATGTTTTCATGTTGTTCTTCACAAATTGAAATATTTTATAAAGTTTTAGTGACAATCATTCTATTTTCAACGGTTATATATTAGAAAACGTTAGTAAAACGCATTTGTCTTTTCATGTTATCATAAATTGAAAAATTCTACTATCAAATAAGTGGGAAGTGATAGCCATGAGCCGAAGCAGGTATTGGTCAATTAGAATAGATAAGCAACGCTCTCTCGGGCCCTCCCCGTAAGGGTTACTGATTGGATTAGCCAGTTAATTTTCAATCATCAAGTCGAAGGAGAAGAGGAGGCGAAGGAGGTGTGAATAGGTGAAGAAGGGGGGAGGAAAAAAGAGAAGAAGAAAAAGAAAAAGGAGTAGAAGAAGGCGGGAGAAAATAAGAAAGTGCTGGGAGGAGAAAGAGAATGAGAAGGAGGCGGGAAAGGAGAAGATTGGAAACTAAGATGAAGAAAAAAGTAGAAGACAAGATGAAGAAAAATTCTGGAGAAAAAAGGAAAATATTTTGGAAAACGTAGAAGTAGAAGAATGAAGGATAAGGAGAAAAAGGATAATAAGAATAAATGAGAAAAAGGAATGAAGAATAAAGAAAAATGAAAAATAAATTGAATGAATCGAAATAGAAGGTATAGAGGCAAAGAGTCGGGCTGTGACTGATTTAATAAACTAATCTAATCTAATCACAACAAGAAGGTAGGCAGACCCAAACCGAACACGATAACAGATAATCACAAAAGGAAACAATTCTCAGCCGCCAAACTAATCAAAGCCACATCTGTAATTCTCTTCTCTCTCACTCACTCTCTCTCACTTTCTCTTCCTCGCTCGTCTCATCATAATAAAATCGAAGTTCCTTCTACACTCTAATTTATTGAGCTACGCGATTAGCGTTGATTGAATTGCTCAGCCCGCTCCAATTTGCGCTGCTCTTATGGTGTGGTGAGGTGCGCTAGTTTCGAGGAGGCTGCTTCTCCACCTCATCATCGTCATCTCGTAGGTTTTTTTTATAGTTTCTTAACTTCATCTTTGTCTTGAGTATCATTATTCCACTCGCTAGCTGATCTAGCTTGTCTAATCATAGAGCAGAAATTGCTATTTCGAGAACTACTGACGCTGCGTATTATTTGATCGTAATGTGCTTTACATAATTTTTGTAGAAAGAAGAAAAAGAAATGAAAAGGAGTGGAAGAAGAAGGAGTAGTAGAGGGAGGAGAAGGTGGAGAATAAAAAGAGGAGGAGGAGTAGGAAGAGTAGAAGGAGGAGAAGGTGGAGAAGAAAAAGAGAAGGAGGAGGAGTAGGAAGAGTAGAAGGAGGAAAAGGAGGAGGAGGAGGAGGATGAGGAGTAGAATGTGGTGGAGGAGATGGAAGAGAAAGAAGAGGAGTAGAATGTAGAGGAGGAGGTGGAGGAGAAAGAAGAGGAAGAGGAGGAGGAGAAGGAGGAGGAGGAAGACGAGGAGTAGAATGTGGTGGAGGAGGTAGAGGAGTAGGAGGTAGAGGAGTAGGAGGTAGAGGAGTAGGAAGAGGAGGAGGAGGGAGAGGATAAAACAAAAAGGATTAGAAAGGGGATGAGGTTAAGATGAAAGGAGGAGAAAGATAAGAAGTAGATGGAGAAGACGAAAAAGGAGGAGGAGGAGTAGGAAGAGTAGAAGGAGGAGGAGGGGGAGGTGGAGGAGAAAGAAGTGGAGGAGGACGAGGAGTAGAATGTGGTGGAGGTGGCGAAGGAGAAGGAAGAGGAGGAGGATGAGTTGGAGCAAGAAGAGGAGGGATAGAATAAAACGGGAAGGAAGAGAAATAGGAGGAGGTGGGAGGAGAAGGAGGAGGAAAAGAAGAAGAAGAAGGAGGAGGAGGAGAAGAAGTAGTAGGAGGAGTAGAATGTGGGGGAGGAGGTGGTGGAGAAGGAGAAGGATATGACTAAGACGCAGTAGAGGAAGAAAATGTAAAGGATTGAAGAGGGGGAAGAACGGGTAAAAAGAGAAAGTAAAGAGAAAAATACAAAGAAAGAGAGGAAAATGAAGGAAGAGAAGAAGAAGAAAAAGAAGAAATGATAGCCGTGAGCTGTAGCTGGTATCTGTTCAATCAGATAGACATGAGCTACGATCTCTTGGACCCTCTGTGGAAGGTTGACCGATTGGAATGGCCTTCAAAAAAGACTCTGTTCTATGTTGTAGAATCAAATACCGGTGGTTAGGAACCCACCTAAAACTGTAGGTCCAACTCATCAATCATCATCAACCAATTCATTGTCCTCGCACAGGTTTCAGACCCATGTGGGCATAATCTTTAAAAAAAATAATAGATTGATTGATTACTCTATTCATACAAATAATAATTGAACAGTTACAAGTCTAAAAAACAATATATAGGCATCGCCAAGTATTATTACATAATATAATATTATCAGCCACTTATTACATAATGGTTTATCTATATACAAACATAAAATTATGACTGAAAATGAGATTAATATGGTATTGTTACGGGTTCTATGTCTAAAATAATAAGACTGACTAATTTACAAAAGGCCACCTCTATTTATATGATTTTTCATAATTGAGATATCTCTAGATTTCTCTACCAACTTCTACCGATTTCTAAAATAAACAATCAAGGAAACTCGAACTTTCCACAATATTCGAGAAGACTCCATTAATTTCTAATCAAACAACTAGAACATTCTACTAATTACCAAGTAAACACCATAAAAGTGTCGAAAGCAGAGTAATTAATTGCTTTGAAGTAAACATTTACATAGCAGATAACACCGAGAACCACTGTCCTTCTTTCTCACTATTTTCATTCTCATATTCGCTACAGTATATAAAAAACTTGGTGATACGTTTGTATGAAAAGGCGAAGGTTAGGGAAGATGTCCCTCTCTTAACCTATACAGATTAGTAGATAATATTTCTTTATTCATGTGAATTTACAAATTTTGAATATGAATAGTTAAAAACAGAATTATCACATCAAATAGATATATAAAATAGTAAACTCAGATAATGCTATTTCTATAGTGCAAAGAATTATGTACAATGATCTCATTTGTATGATCTTAATGATTATTGTTGTGGATATCCATTTTTCGTGAACCGCAGTAGAACTATGTATAAACTTGCTGAGCAGAACTGACCTTTTTTTGAATCGCGGCGGACGCGTTTCGAACTATGTCGTTCTTCTTCGGCGCTTGGTTGAATATGTCATATGAATAATGTTAATGATACCAACTACGGTAATGGCAATCTTAGTGATGCTATTACATGAAATGGCGAAGTTTGGACAAAGATTCGTTCATTCTTGACACTTAAACACAGAGATTGAGAGGAGAAGTAGAAAAACAAGCATAAAAAAGAAAAGTAATGAAGGAAAAGATGTGTGAGAAGAAATGGCCCCAGGGGCCAGTTGACGACGTGCGGTGTGCAGGCGCCCTCTACTTAGCCGCCATGAATCAGCGGCTGACCGGTGCCCCGTGTCCTCCAGGTGTGACAGGTGCCTATTAGACAGATAACGCACCGACGCCCTTGCGGCTCCAAGCCATGGCAACACTGCATCGCGCACGAGTGAGACAGACAGTGCGAAAGACAAGGATGGAACGTTCCCTTTGAAAGATTGTACAAAGTAGGGTCTTTTTATTATGTATTGAAGACTTGGAGGCATAAAGTATATATACAGAGTATAATATAAGGCAAGTATTAAACAAGTCAGTTCGATGCATTGTCAGTTTGTCATGTACTATTAGACTATATTCATGTTACTATTTATTCACTATATTATGTTAATAATAATAATAAACGTATGGCTTTTATTGGTGGGGAGACCCTCATGGGTAGTTCCACCTCACCGTTTGATCCACGTTCTTAAAAACATGGTGTACATACAATTTTAGGTGAGTTCCGAACCACCGGGAAGTGATTTTACTGAAGAGTACGCTTCCATTCCTGCTCGTCCTCTTTTCTTTCGACTCGTTTATTTTAAAAGAGTAGTGAGAGTAAACTTCTCCCCTCCTTTTATTCTCCTTCACCTGTCTTCTTCTTTTTTTCTTCTTCTCCTCCTTCTTCTTTCCTCCCTTTTCTCCTTATCCTCTTGATTTCTTTGTCTCTGACTTCTCCTTGTCATTATTTTGGTTCAATTCATTTTTGTCCTCATTATTCTCAATTCTCTTTTCATTTCTCTGTCTTCTCCTTGTTCCCGCATCTTCTGTCTTCATCTCCTTTTCTCATGTCTTCTTTCGTCTTCCAGTATCTTGTGTCTTTCTTTTGTCTCTTCATGGTTTTTTCTCCTTATTTCTTACTCATTTTCTTCAATTTCTACTTCGTCTTTTCCTTGTTACTGTGGCCTTCTACCTCTCCTGCATCTTCTGCTTTCTTCTCTTTCTACTTCACCCTCTGACATCTCTCTGTGTTCCCCTCTTCTTCTCCTCATCTTTCCTCTTTCGTTTCCTGTATCTTCTGTTTTCTTCTCTTTTTCCTTCACCTCTCTGTGTATCCCATCTTCTTCTCCTAATCCTTTCTCTTTCGTTTCCTGTATCTTCTATTTCCTTGTCATTTTCCTGTAACTTGTGTTTTCTTCTCCTCTTCCCACATCTTCTGTTTTCTTCTTCATGTGTTTTCACTCTGCTTCTTCTCATCCTTCCTCTTTCATGTCTCATTATCTTCTACTTCTTTCTTCTTCCTATCGTATTATTTATTTTCTTCAACTTCTTCGGTTCTGCACTTAAACTCATCAAATCTGTCTTCTCACTCTCTCTTCCCCCCTTCACTATGATGGGGCGCACGTTGAGCAGTGCGACACAGGCGCGCAGGGCAGAGCAGAGCAGGGCAGAAACGTGTCGCACAGTTTAAAGCGCATGTTGGGAGGCAGTTTCATTCTACAGTGCGACGCAGGTGGATGTGCTTTTTGAGGTGTATTGTGTTTGTCAACATTTTTTCAAGATTTCATGATCAAAGGTCAGAGTCAGATTCAGATGCGGAGTTTGATTCATTGCTATTGCTGTACATAATAATAATAATAATAATTTTTTATTCAGCCAATCAAAATGCACAATACATTTCTATATGACAAAAATACATTCCAAGGTGCAAAATGTATAAGTATACAATAAAATAAATAAACATTAATTTTTTAAATAAGCAAATAAAAAATAAATAAAATAAAATTATAGAATATTCAAGACAAAATAAATATAGGATATTAAACTAAAAATTATTTAAGAATGAAAAAAAAATATTGTTCACCCCTCTCTAAGCCAAGCTTGTGCTGAGGGGTGAGTCGCTTAACCAAATAACTTTACCCTGGACTGAAAATATCTTTCAACAAACTAAAATATAACTCTCAATAAACTAAAAAAAAAAAATATCTCCTTATTCACATTTGTTAGCATATAGGCCAATTCAATGTTTTTCAATATTATAACAAACAAAGAAATTTTTACTTTACTGTGGATTAATAAGATTAAAAAAATAAACTATCATCCATCTTGATTGAAACATGAGGTCAAGAGGGGACAAAGCGAGGGAAAAGTGACTACTTGAAAAAACGGAATACGAATGGGGCATTCGCAATGAAAAAAGAACTATCACCAGAACAGTTTAAAAATGTTTGTCGTCTTAGTCGAGAAGAGTTTGAAGAAGTACACCAGATGATTAAAACTTTAATTGTCTCAGAGGGCTGTAACGCCCAAAGGCCTGTGGGAACTGAAGAAAAACTCGATCAATAACAATTATTGTTCTTCCATATTGTTCCAACAACAAAGTAACGTGAGAGCAGCTTATAACGAGTGCACGAACGGCGCAGTTTCTGTGTCTCTGTCACAAGTGCGACGCAGACCAATGCTGCTCTGCCCTGCTCTGCCTTGCCCTGCGCGCCAACGTGCGCGTGATTTCTGCGCTCCTACAGCGGAGCATAGTAAACGCATGGGACACAGAAACTGTGCTGCTCTGCTCTGCTCTGCTCTGCGCCACCGACATCTCAACGTGCGCCTGGCCTATCACTCCCTCTCTCACATACTCTCTGTCTCTCCATACACACTCTCTCTCTCTTTTTCACCAATTCTCTTTTATCCCCGTCATTCTTATCTTCCCATGTCATTTTCACTTGATTCTGATTAGTTTTCTTCTATTACAAGTAATTTTAACGGATCGCACAGTTTGACTATAAAATCTAAAATATACAGTACTTATTGAGTACGTGACATGTGTGTACGATCTCAAAGTACAAAGTACCGTACAGCAGGTAGTAGCTGTAGAATGATATTGGCTGGGATTTCCTTTTACGATTACAAATCACCGTTCTTTAATAAATTCTAGTTTTAATACGGAGAATTTTGTTAGTCAGAAGAAGGAGATGTAGCAGAGGAGAAGAAAGAGGAGGAAAAAGAATAAGAAACAAGGAAATGAATAAGAAATAAGGAGAAACAACGAGGACGTAGCAGACAGCATGAAACTGAAAGCCACAGTTGAATATTATTAGATAATAAATACAGGAATTGGTAATATGGTAAACATACAAGAAAAAATGCTTATCGATTAATTCTAAAATTAAAATCAAATCCAATCAAACATACAAGAAAAAATGTTTATCGATTAATTCTAAAATTAAGCACTACAATTCAGTGGTTCTCCCCGAGGCATTATACGCATGTGAAACTCTGTTCCAAATCAAAAATGACGGTAAAACCGACCAATTATTAAAAACTGAGCACAGAATCATCAGGACTTGCATAAATTAAAGTTATAGGAAGGACGGCGAATGGCGGATCGCCACAAACGAAACGGTTTACAAACTAATTAACCCAATAATAGATACAATGAAAAACAGTAGAGTCTCTCACTTTTTCCACATACTCAGAATGCCCGACAACAGAATTCTAAGACAATTGGTGACTAGCAATTTAAACAAGAAAAAACAAGGAATTCATGTAACACAAGTTTCAAAGGATCTCATAGAGCTCGAATTGACTACCAACGATGCACAAGATAAACAAAAAATTAAAGAAGTTTTAAATACCAAAAAATTTAACATAGTTAAGGCAACCAGAAATCATACAAGACCGAGATTTTCAGACGAAGTCTGAAAACAACGATCTGACAAAATGGAGGAGTATTGGAGGAAATGGATTGAGGCTCGAAGCAAATTCAAAATAAATTGAAGAATTTCTTTTTGAGGATGAAGCCCACATAGGTCTGAGACCTTTGCATGGGTAATGAATTGGATGATGGTGATTGATGAGTTGGACTTACAGTTTTTTAGGTGGGTTCCGAACCACTGGGAAGTGATTTTACAGCAGAGAGCAGTGTCTTTTTTGCTGGCCAATCTAATCGGTCACCGTTACAAACAGGTCCTACGAGAACGCAGCTTATCTCTATCTGATTGAAACAGATACCTGCTACGGCTCGCGGCTATCACTTCCCATCATAGACTTAAATGATCATATGAGGTCGCAAGCAAGCAAAAGAAATACAGGAAAACAAAGCATGAGGAAAGAAGAAAGAGAAGTGAAGGAGGAAGAAGAAAAATAATAGAAAGAGAAGTAGAAGAAGGATAAGAAAGGAAGGGAAACTTCAACGTAGGAGGAGAAGACGAAGAATAGGCACGAGACAGGTAGAGGGAGGAGGAGGAGGAGGAAGAGGAGGAGGAGGAGGAAGAGGAGGAAGAGGAGGAGGAGGAGGAAGAGGAAGAGAAAGAGAAGTGAAGGAAGAGAAATAAAAATGAGAGAAAGGGAAGTAGAAGAAGGATAAGAAGAGAAAGGATAGGCACGAGACAGGTAGAGGGAGGAGGAGGAGGAGGAAGAGGAGGAGGAGGAGGAAGAGGAGGAAGAGGAGGAGGAGGAGGACAAGGAGGAGGAGGAGGAGGAGAAGGAGGTGGAGGAGGAAGAGGAGGAGGAGGAGGAGAAGGAGGAGGAGAAGAATAACAAGGAGGAGGAGGAAGAGAAGGAAGAGGAGGAGGAGGAGGAGGAGGAGGAAGAGGAGGAGAAGGATAGCAAACATGCCGATTAAAAACCGACCAATCTCATTCAACATCTCAACCTATCGAATTCAAATTGGAGAAATTACATTATTTTATCGATCATCGTTCGATGTATGATATTGCCGCGAGATCTTATTTCACCGACCCGGCTTGATTTGCGATTGTGTATCATGTGAGAGGGAGAGCGAATGAATGAGAGAGAGAGAGAGAGAGAGAGAGAGAGAGAGAGAGAGAGAGAGAGAGAGAGTGTGTGTGTGAGAGAGAGAGACAAAGATAGAGAGAGCGGGAGAGAGCTAGGGAGGGAGAGAGAGAGACACAGTGAGTGATAGAGTGAGAGTGAGTGAGTGAGCTTGAGTGAAAAAAGCGAAGATGTTAAGTAAGCCGATCGAAGAGCGCTGGTTATTTGGCTGGGGCACTACTAAAATGAGTAATTATCAATTTGTAATGTGAATTACCTTGCAGGTAATAATGTGAGGAGTAGGAGGGAGTGAGTGAGGGGGTGTGAGAGAGAAGCAAGAGAGAGCGAGTGAGAAAGGGTTGAGAGCGCGCATCGACCAGTCACGAATCTTATTAAATTTCACTCTCAATTCGTTGGAATGGAGTAATAACCCTAAAGAGTGTACACCAGCATCGAACAAAGCTAATATCAAGAAGGGGAGAGAGCTAATCATGATTCTCTCTCTCATTCTCTCCTCTCTCACTTTCTCTATCACTCTTTCTTTCTCTTTAACCGTGTACTTCTTGATATAACTCTGAAAATATGTCCGGATACACTGCTCTCGCCTATTTGGAACGCCAAACGCCAACTCACTCACATTGAAGAGCCGATCTAATTAAATCTTCTGCTTCTTCATCTGCCGGGTAGGTAAACAAATTAGTATGATTGCCGCTAGAGCGCTGCGCTCTAGCAATGTGTGTGTGGGAACTGAATGATGTTTGCTCTACGTTGTTGGTTACACATCATGGAACGGTTCGGAGAAATCGAGTAAAAGTTTGGAGTGTATAATAATTTTGGGGAACTTTTTATCAGGAGCGAGTTCGTTGCCTTCATTGTGGGGAAAATTTAGCGTACAGATCACTAGTAAGAATCCTAGAACATGTTGAATTAAAAATTCCAAATTCCAAATTCGAAATTACAAATTACAATTCACTGGTAAATGCGCCTACAAGAGTTTGTAAAAAATTATCTTGAAATAAAAGTACTACTACAACTAGTAGTTCTGTGAACAGTAGACCTCACGCCCAAGAATAAGGATGCTTGCACAGAGGAACATACTCTATGTGCTCAATGATAATCAACATAGCAAAATTAAACACAATCATCAGACCTAACCATTGATTAAATTTGCGTAGTCTATTTCATGTCTGTTTTTCACAAAATGTCACTCTGTATCACATTATAACAAGGCTCTGTTTTCAATATGCGAGATAGCTGATTGCTCAAATTAGATTTTAGATGACTGATGAATGAGTTTATAAAACAATATTAATTAAAATTTTATAGCATTTACTTAGTAATCACTTACTATTATAACTAATTAAAATATTAGAAACAAACAAATATGAATGATAACTTTATGCATACAATTATACAATTATACATAGGAAGTGATAGCCGCGAGCCGTACCAGGTATCTGTTCAATCAGATAGATAAGCTGCGTTCTCGTAGGTCCCGTTTGTAACGGTGACCGATTAGATTGCCCAGCAAAAAAGACACTGTTCTCTGCTGAAAATCACTTCCCGGTGGTTCGGAACCCACCTAAAACTGCAGGTCCAACTCATAAATCACCATCATCCAACTCATTACCCACGCACAGGTCTAAGACCTATGTGGGCTTCATCCTCAAAAAAAAAAAAAAAATTCTCAACCAGATGAAGACGGCCCGAGGGCTGTCTTCAAATCTGATTGAAATTGCATATGATAGGGTAGCTCATTTTAAAAATCATATTTTCCTATAGAAGAAGGCTTGGGTTTCCTTTCCTTTTTTCCTTATAATTATTATCATTTAAATGCAACAAAATTTTTAAAACCCCTTATACATACATCGCTGCGCATTACAAGGGACATTCATGCCGAATTTCGTAAGTGTTCAGCTCTTATTGAGTGTATTAACCGTTTATTACACAGTTCTTTTCAAGTCATTGCACAGTTATTATTATTGATTACGAATTCCCCTAATTGCTATAAGTTTATACTGAAGACTTCCGCAATGGCGGATATTGACAGCAGTATTTAATAGCTGATGGAAATCGATGAATGCTACTGTACAAAAATATCAGTCACCACCGGGAATCGAACCACGGACCTCCCAATTGCCGGTCGGGCACCTTAACCACTAGACCATGGAGACCTTTCTGCATAGCAGCATTCATTTTTCACTTGGCCATATTGGTCTAGTGGTTAAGGTGCCCGACCGGCAATTGGGAGGTCCGTGGTTCGATTCCCGGTGGTGACTGATATTTTTGTACAGTAGCATTCATCGATTTCAATCAGCTATTAAATACTGCTGTCAATATCCGCCATTGCGGAAGTCTTCAGTATAAACTTATAGCAATTAGAGGAATTCGTAATTAATAAATTCTGTTTAAGTAAATTTGTCAGTTTGCTCGATTGTCAGTAACTTCAAACTAACTTATTATTATTGATTGACCTTTGTTACTTTTGACAGTTAGTAATAAATGTTTGTACAGTGATAATCTTATTATAGTAATTCTCGTTATTAGTTGAACATTATAAAAGTGTTTGTTTAATATTGTGTGATAATAACTGGTTAGTGTGTGTTAGACATCCTTTGTGGCAGAATACTCAGTGCTATTATTGTGATCATCAAATACCGTTCAGTGACTTATTGAATTATTGATCAACCTATTGACAGTTAGGGAAGTGATAGCCGCGAACCGTAGCAGGTATCTGTTCAATCAGAGAGATAAGCTTCGTTCTCGTAGGTCCCGTTTGTAACGGTGACCGATTAGATTGGCCAGCAAAAAAGACACTGTTCTCTGCTGTAAAATCACTTCCCGGTGGTTCGGAACCCACCTTAAACTGTAGGTCCAACTCATCAATCACCATCATCCAACCATTACCCACGCACAGGTCTCAGACCTATGTGGGCTTCATCCTCAAAAAACAAACAAACAATTAATTATTTTTTCTAGTGTGACATAATTGATTTGTGTGTGTTTTAAGTTAATTCTGTAAATAATGCTCAAAGGATACTTTTCCAGTGTTGCCAGCATTATTTTAGAGATAGAACCTGTAACAGTATGTTTTTTGCAAAAATATAGATGTCTAAATAAACAAAGCTCAACTTGTTTTGGTTCGATCATAACAGAAATAAGTCCTCAGTCAATAGATTTGTAACCCTCGTGTGACGATGAATCAAGTGTTTTGACTCTCCCTCTTTTCTCTCCCTCTTTATCACTCCCTTTTTATCCCTCCCTCTTTCCAACCCTCTGTCACTTCTGTATTCCCTCCGTATCATCACTGAGAGTCTTTCACTAATAGGATTTGTTAGGTGTGGTGTCACATCGGTTTCTTTATACAGTATCACACATAAGCCCCAAATAAAGACACATATAATGCGGCCTATTTATTTTATGAACACGTTGCTCGTCTTCAAACAAATCCCTTCTTAGTGTTCTCTGTTTTTGGCGCAAGGAGTAAACGTTGAAGGTAAACCTACAAAATAATACCTCCTTTCAAGAGTTTCCATTGCTTTTCACTCATTTTTACGTGTATTTTCTCATCTTTGAATTTCTGTGTTTCTCTATGCATCCTGAATATTCTTCCCCTAGTGTATGAAAAAATTACTCGCTCTTGGTTCACAAGTTACCAGGTTTGTCTAAAATATCCTTCTATGGAATAATATCTCCTTTCAAGAGTTTCCAAAATTGCTTTTCACTATGTGTTTCTCATCTTTGTAACATTTCAATTCCCACTCATATTCAGGGGCGCATCCAGGGGGGGGGGGGGGCTTAAGCCCCCCCAAGGACTGGAGATCTTTATAAATGTTAATATTTTTCAATCAAATTGACAGTGCAATATCAGGCTAATTGGAGTTGTACATTTATAATTACTAAATTTTATGATTTCACTCATGTACCAAAATAGAATAATGTTCATAACAATATCGTTTCAACACTTTTTTACGTTTATTGGGAATGCCTTGGATGGAAATAGGTTTTTTATTGTAGATTGCGTCTTGAAGACTCCAGTTAGGGACTATAAGACAAGTCAGATTAACAATAATTATACAATTTTATACACTGGTTACCATAATTACTATATCAATTAGTTGGGGTGAGGCTTGATTTTGATGTGAAACGAACTTTAAAGCTTTATAAACAAAATATGTTTCCAGTTGTTTATTAAATACTATATTTCTATACTCTCTAAAACCTGCGGCAGCTTGTTGTAGAGTTTCCCACCAATATAACTAGGTTTTTGTCTGAATAAGCTACTATTGAGACTCACCAAGTGATAAGCTCCTGAACTTCTTGTATTATAATCGCGTAAAAGAAAACTGTTTGATTCATGTAGGCCGTTGTTCAAGAGACTTGGTCTCCTAATTTATTGTACCCTGCTTATATGTGTATGAAGCTACTTCGCTTCAATTAGAAGATCAAGTATCTTGAACAACGGCTTACACGAATCTAATCTATTTACTCTTTCCATGCATCAAACAGCTTTCTTTTACGCGATTATAATACAAGAAGCCGAGGAGATTATCACTTGGTGAGTTACAATAGTAGCTTATTCAAACAAAAACCTAGTTATATTGGTAGGAAACTCTACAACAAGCTACCGCAGTTTTTAGTCTTGAAAATATAGAAATATTTAAAAAACAATTGGAAAATATTTATTTGAAAAGCTTTTTATAGTATACAAGAGTTCCTTTCACATCAAAATTAAGCATCACCTCAACTAATTGATATAGTAATAGTGACTAGTGTATACGATTGTATAATTGTTGATTTGACTTGTCTTATACGGTACTGCACTCCTTAAAACTGTAGTCTCCAAGACGTAATCTATAAAAAAAGTAACTCGCCGTAAACAGTCTACGTGCTGTTCATTTCATATACAAATAAATTACTTTTGAATGACACAGTCATCGGTTCAACAACTTCAAGGGACAGGATCAAACAAACCCGTTTATAATCTGTATTATTCTCATTAAGTCACCTTCAAAGCGCACCCACTTTGTGTAACATCCTTTCAAAGTGAGGTTAATTTTTAACGATATTCTCCATTTTCAACCCCTCAACTTCAGAGTTCTCCTGAGCGTGTACTTCGGGGACGAGGGGACTTGACAGAGGATCAGAGGGACTTGGTCAATTAAGTCCCTCAGATCATAATAAGAAACCCTTCAAAATGATTTTGACCCTTGTTCAATCTCTGCAACCTCAGATCTTTGTTTGCGTCTGGTTATTGGAATAGCAAGCCTGTGTGTGTGCGTGTGTCAAGTTACATTATTTGTGAAAAAGATTAATATAAACCAAAATCTTAACTTAAAATAAAATCTTAAGTTTATAAAAAACTTAACGTACATAATAATTATAATACCGAGGATATTGTCACTTGGTGAATGGGCGTAGCCAGAAATTTGCCAATTGGGGGGGGGGGGGGGGGGCGCCCACCAATTCATTCCAATGAAATAAACTCTGGAAAATATATTACTTAATAAAGTATGATTTTTTTATTAATATGTAGAATCTTGCTGTACATAACTGACCTTTTCGCACAGCATAATTCTACATTATAGTTATACAGTTCAAGAAAATGATTATTCACAATAAATTATGATTTTTTAAAATAATTATTATTTCTATACATTCTTGGATTTCTTATTCCATAACGATCTGCGTTGTTGATATTAACTTTTTATTGTAAATTCAACGACTTGTAGTCAATTTTAATTGCGAATAAATAATATTTTTACTCACTTTCGGCCAAACGTTTTCGAGTCATGAAGACTCATCTTCAAGGCCTTAGAGATGCCTTGAAGTCTTGAAGATGATTCCCCATGAGTATGCCATAGGCTACCTATAGGCGATCAAGTCCTACTTCTGCCAGTAGTTCCGTATTTAATGTATAAATAGTTTTGTTTGGATCTGTTATTAACTTTAAGTATGTTTGTTCTTTATTTTGTTTCATTGTTTATGTTTCTTGTGAATATGTCAAATAAATGAATTTGAATGTATCGTCATTATGATATAATGTAAATGATGAATCTTCCGTACTGCCCTTGTATTGGGCAGGGTATAGGTACAAGAAGAGGTAGAGTTAGGCTTGCATACAGTGGTAATTGCACATTGAAAAATTGCATCAAACATCAAACACACACGCTTTTTAATTATTCTTGACTTTTTGATTATTGAAGGCGGTCTAAAAGCGTACACTCTTTTGTTCTCTCTTTTCAAATTTTCTCTTTTTTCTGTTTTTGGCGGGGAGATGATTGTTGATTTGAGTGTATCATTGTTTCTGTTTTCGCTTCACACCGCCGTTTATTTTGAAAATTTCACGTGTAGGGGGGGGGGGTCCCCGCCTTTGAGGGGTTGCTGCTGTCAAAAAAATTGGCCCTTAAAAGAGATGAGTCATGGGGGGGGGGGGGGGGAGTTGGGAGTTCTCAACACAAATGACACTGACATACCCCCGGAGTATATTAGTGCGATACAGCCGTTTGTCCTTATGTTCATTCTATGTGCCATACTACCACATACACACACACACGCACGAACACAGTCATGTGCACGAGCTCTGTGAAAAACGCTGCCAAATTGATAATTAATTAGATTAGTCGACTTGAATCGAGCGTCGGTTTTTATAGATGGCGGTTCTAGAGTTCTGGATGGAGCACTCACGAAAACGATCCAGTAATTTGTTGTGATTAAATTATTGTTTTGTATGGTTTTGAAGAGAGAAGAAGTGAGAGAGCTTGAGAGAGAGAGAGAGTATATGGCTCATCGTAGGTATTAAAATGCGGACTGACCTGTCTGTTTTAGTCTCAGAAGAGAAAATGATTGATTGAATTTTTCGTTTGCAATCGGGGGAAATTATTGTTACTGGCTCTATCACTAAAATACTTAAAAGTAGCTTAACAATCGGACTTTATTTACTCAAATTACCTACGATACCTACAAGTTAGTTATATCACACAAGAAAAACCAATAAGAAACAAACAGTTCACTAAATTTCAACTAATAATGCATTTAATATTTTATATATATATATATTTTTTTTTAGGATGAAGCCCACATAGTTCTGAGACCTGTGCGTGGGTAATAAGTTGGATGATGGTGATTGATGAGTTCAAAAACTGTTCAAAAACTAATATTACGGAACTAACTGTCAATAATAAATTTAATAAATAAATAATTTAATAATAAAAAGTAATGTGTATTATTTTTTTACTGCTACCACAAACTATCACTCGTTATCTCGTGAAGAAAGTCTCAACAATAACTCACAGAGTATTATATACTGCCACTATGCCGTTTATCACTTTAACACATTAAACGTTCGAATCACAATTGAACTACTGTTTACAAGGATTGCTCTTTATATACTGTTTGAAAGTATTCAAGGAAGTCCTGGAAACTGATAACATAATCTGGAACATTTTGGCAAAATCTTGAAAACCCTAGAACTACTTAAAAAAAACACTTTTAAATGGAAATTAACTCACGTTATGGCGTGCCAGCGTTTCGCTCTGTTGTCTAGAGCATCGTCAGACGACCCACAGTACACTCACCCACAGAGTGTACTGTGGGTCGTCTGACGATGCTCTAGACAACAGAGCGAAACGGCCGTCACGCCATAACGTGAGTTAATTTCCATTTAAAAGTGGTTTTTTTAAGTTTATATTACATATTAGTGGAAACAAGATGGATCTTCAACATCATACCTAGAACTACATTTGACAAATAGGAGTGAGAAAGACTTTCGAGAAAAAAGCGAAACATCAAGAGTGTTAATTTATGACCTCCTTGCAGTATGTGTTATCGATGAGACTGGAAGCGCTGTTGACAAAACGAGTAGCTTAGAATAATGTTTTTTCTTTTTTCTTGCATTCCTAACATTATAATGCACATATCATTTACTAATGGACACAATTTCAAGGCCAAAGAAAATGTTGAATTTCTGCATTTGATTTGCAAAGGCAGACAATTGATCATATTAGAAGCTTTGGAGATAACTAGGTAGGTAAAAAACGATTCCAATACTAGTTTAAACGATCAAATTTATTTACAATACAACTAACTTGGTTTCATCAGAATTCCGGCCGACATTTTAATAACAGTATTTTAGTGTTTTTCTCGGTTGACCTTGACTGCATTTCATTCAACTACAATTTTTTAATTGACATTTTTTTAATCCCAGCCTACTTGTGCATTGCTTTTGTTTGTTGCTTTCTATGTGTCTACAGTTTATGGTTCTTGATATTGACAGTTATTTTTGCTTGTTGCACCTCCCCTCAGGGGGTGTGACTTGTTATGGCCTTCAGCCAATCACAGACCTTCAATGAAAGGTCACCCTATCAGGGGTACTTTCTTCTTCAGCCAATAGTATCATTCTGTGTTGAGTATATATTAAAAGCTACTATGTACTTTAGTTTCAATTTGTTTAAGATTGATAATGGTGTAATAACCGAAACTAGTATCTCACAGTTTTCAATAAATGTGGCTGTGACAACTTCGTCTTATTATTGATTATGAATATCTTCCACAATATCACCTTCGCCACTACAAAGAAAGATTATCACTTGGTGAGTCACAATTGCACAGCAATTGGTGAGTCACAGCTGTTTCGAACAAAATCCTAGTTATATAGGTAGGAAACTCTACAACAAGCTACCGCAGTTTTTAAAGTCTTGAAAATATCGATTCATTAAAGAAAATTGAAAGAATATTGAGTTGATAAAGCTTTTAAAGTGTGCAGGAGTTACGGTTTCATCAAAATTAAGCCTCACTGTAAATAATTGATATAGCAATTAACTAGTGTATTATATGAATACAATATATAAAGTCTTGAAAATATAGAAATATTCAAAAGCAACTAGAAAAATGTTTGTTTATAAAGCTTTTTATAGTGTACAAGAGTTCCTTTAACTCAAAATTGATATAGTTATTATGGTAACTAGTGTATAAGATTGTATAATGTTGATCTGACTTGTCTTATACTTGTTAACCGGTGTCAATAAACAATAAACAAAACATTCTCAATGAAACAATAAATATATTCTCAATAAACAATAAACAAAACATTCTCAATGAACAACTAAATTTTAAATCTCACAAACTTTTTGATCATATTTTACAAAAACCACAACACTTCTAACCAAAAAACTGACATGATGATCTAGGAACCCGCGCCTCTGAAGATGGATCTCATAGATTCGAAAGTACTCGGCCAGATTAAGTGAGTTATTATACTTATTCTTAACAAATATTTGACTGCAAGTCGTTAAATTTCACATGAAAAGTTAATATTAACAACGCAGTTCGTCATGGAACAAGAAATCCAGGGATGTAATCTTCAAAATTAAAATAATAAATAAAAACTATAATGGAATCTGTTATTGAAATTCACGTTTATCAAAATACTTAACCTAGTGGTTTCAGCTACAATAAAAAAGCGGTCAACTTTTTGTTGTAAATTTAACGACTTGAAGTCAGTTTTATATTGTGAATATATAATAAATGTACTCACATTCGGCAGAACGTTTTCGAGGTATTGAATCTCATCTTCAAGGCCTTCCTTAGATTTGAGATTCAATACCTCGAAAACGTTCGGCCGAATGTGGGTACATTTATTATATTTCAATATAAAACTGACTGCATTTCGTTGAATTTACAATAAAAAGTTAATATTCACAACGCAGATCGTTATGGAACAAGAAATCCAAGAAGAAAAAAACTGTTTCAAAAATTTGTGAGAAGTCTCTGAGCATTTTAGCTTCAGTGTCTTTCACTTGTTCCTCAAGTTTATAAATTTACATTAATATTGTAAAAACATTGTTGTAAAGAGGGCAGATTTGGGGAAACTTAATTCTTCCTCTCCATTGAAATCAATAAACAATACTTACAGTACTAGAAACCTTAAAATACATTAATAATTTTCAAAAACTAATATAATACTCACCAGAAAACTAGTAGGACAACTATTTAGGACTAGAAAACTAGTCACTAAAAAATTCCTGGATTTCTTGTTCCATGACGAACTGCGTTGTTAATATTAACTTTTCATGTGAAATTTAATGACTTGCAGTCAAATATTTGTTAAGAATAAGTATAACTCACTTAATCTGTAGGCCGAGCGCTTTCGAATCTTTGAGATCCATCTTCAGAGGCGCGGGTTCCTAGATCATCATGTCAGTTTTTTGGTTAGAAGTGTTGTGGTTTTTGTAAAATGTGATCAAAAAGTTTGTGAGATTTAAAATTCAGTTGTTCATTGAGAATGTTTTGTTTATTGTGTGTGGTGTGTTTGTATATTTCAAATTGTTCCAAGGTGTTGAGTTCGTGTTCTTTAGATTTTATGTGTAGAATGTGTAGGTTGGTACTGATGTCAGTAAAAGTGTGTCCAGTTTGAATGATATGGTCGGCAAAATTCGATTCAGCTTTGGATGTCAGGGCTTGAAAATGTTCCTTGTAACGTTGTTTGAATGTGCGGCCTGTTTGTCCTATGTAGAATTTGTTACAATCAGAGCAGTTTAGTTTGTAGATCCCTGGGAGATCGTATTTGTTTGTGTTCAGTGTGGTTTTGAGTGTAAGTGCATTTTTTATTTTGTTTTTTGTTCTGAATGAGATGGTGTGGCCGGCTTTTTTGAAGATTTTTGCTAGTCTGTGAACTAGCATTTTTGCACTGTGACTTTTGTCATTCAGAACAAAAAACAAAATAAAAAATGCACTTACACTCAAAACCACACTGAACATAAACAAATACTGACATCAGTACCAACCAATGTATTTAAATGGATGTTGCTCTTGTAGTGTTGAAAATTACTGGCCTATAATACAACGTTGTATAATGGATGTATTTAAATGGATGTTGCTCTTGTAATTTTTAAGATTATTATTACTTAACTTGCTTCATTTAAACTAAAATAGACTTTTCATATGAAATTTAACGACTTGCAGTCAAATATTTGTTAAGAATAAGTATAATAACTCACTTAATCTGGCCGAGTACTTTCGAATCTATGAGATCCATCTTCAGAGGAGTGGGTTCCTAGATCATCATGTTAGTTTTTTGGTTAGAAGTGTTGTGGTTTTTGTAAAATATGACAACAACGTTACAAGGAACATTTTCAAGCCCTGACATCCAAAGCTGAATCGAATTTTGCCGATCATATCATTCAAACTGGACACACTTTTACTGACATCAGTACCAACCTACACATTCTACACATAAAATCTAAAGGACACGAACTCAACACCTTGGAACAATTTGAAATATACAAACACACCACACACAATAAACAAAACATTCTCAATGAACAACTAAATTTTAAATCTCACAAACTTTTTGATCACATTTTACAAAAACCACAACACTTCTAACCAAAAAACTGACATGATGATCTAGGAACCCGCGCCTCTGAAGATGGATCTTATAGATTCGAAAGTACTCGGCCAGATTAAGTGAGTTATTATACTTATTCTTAACAAATATTTGACTGCAAGTCGTTAAATTTCACATGAAAAGTTAATCACTAAAAAAACTTCTAAAGTTCAAGCAATTTCCGAGTTTTTTTCAAAATAATCTTATAATATGTTTTTATGCTAATTTTATGTAAAATTAATGTAATAATTTATGTAAAAATATGATATTTTTATGTGTACAGTTTTTCCAGAGGCCAAAATAATTAAATCCAGTTGATAAACTGTTTGTTTGTCAGTGAGGATCAACTATAGAAGCTGTAGTCGTAGAAGATGTTGACAATTTATTGTTTATGCAAAGCTATTTGTGTAACTAGAGTGCAAAATAGCGTTTTTCTGCATCAAGAGAAACAGTTTTTTTCACAAGCCGAAGGCAAGTGAAAAAAGGTTTATTGAGTGCAAAAACAATACTTTACACTCGTATTACACATTAAATTTTTCCTACAGTAATGTATAAAGTAATTTAAAGAGGACAAAACAGGACATACATAACCTGACAATTCCTCACATAACCTATCTTCGAATCAAATCGATTTCAACAACTACAACAACTATTTCTCAGCTGAAGCAGAGTAGCCAACCTATTTTTTAATGCAGAATAGGGAACCTGTGTATTACATGCTCACTATTTTGTGTTGTTAGGCTGCAAATCTGGAGTGCGGAAAAGTGTACTTTCCCGCACTGTAATTTACTTTCCCGCACTGGTGCAGGAATAGACTATTTTGTGTGCTACAGTTAGTGCAAAAATAGGCTTTTTTTCGGGTCACTGTAGGAAAAAGTTTTTTTTCTCTGTCTTGTAACCCAAGAGCAGAGGAATTTATTAAACTCAAAAATAAATCAAAATTAATGAAAAATATATTCAACACTACATTTTTCTAATCAATTGTAGCATCCCACTATAGAAGCTTTGTGTCGGATGGGAATAAAAGTCTAGCAACCAAAATAAGGATTACTCCGATCTAAATGTAAACATAAACATAGAATGTAGGTAACCTATTTTATATAATAACAAAACAAATATGAAAAGAAGGTAAAGATATTTATTTAAAAAATAATAAAATAATAATAATATTATTCCTCGCTTTCTGTAATGCCAATGTCAATTAAAAAACATTTGATACTATTTTGAAATACAAGACGTTAATTTCCCTTATGTTTGCTGGCAGTAGATAAAACATTTTGTAGCCTAAATACAATACATATTTCTGACCAAAGGTTGTATTTATTCTATCAATGTACAGTTCCCCATTTCTAGCTCTCATGTTGTAAGAATGATCTACATTTCTGGTTTATGTGGGAAATATTTTGATAAAAATGAGAATCATATTATGTAAGTTATGTATAGTTCCTGGATTTCTTGTTCCATGACGAACTGCGTTGTTAATATTAACTTTTCATGTGAAATTTAATGACTTGCAGTCAAATATTTGTTAAGAATAAGTATAACTCACTTAATCTGTAGGCCGAGCGCTTTCGAATCTTTGAGATCCATCTTCAGAGGCGTGGGTTCCTAGATCATCATGTCAGTTTTTTTGGTTAGAAGTGTTGTGTTTTTTGTAAAATGTGATCAAAAAGTTTGTGAGATTTAAAATTTAGTTGTTCATCGAGAATGTTTTGTTTATTGTGTGTGGTGTGTTTGTATATTTCAAATTGTTCCAAGGTGTTGAGTTCGTGTCCTTTAGATTTTATATGTAGAATGTGTAGGTTGGTACTGATGTCAGTAAAAGTGTGTCCAGTTTGAATGATATGACACACTTTTACTGACATCAGTACCAACCTACACATTCTACATATAAAATCTAAAGGACACGAACTCAACACCTTGGAACAATTTGAAATATACAAACACACCACACACAATAAACAAAACATTCTCAATGAACAACTAAATTTTAAATCTCACAAACTTTTTGATCACATTTTACAAAAACCACAACACTTCTAACCAAAAAAACTGACATGATGATCTAGGAACCCACGCCTCTGAAGATGGATCTCAAAGATTTGAAAGCGCTCGGCCTACAGATTAAGTGAGTTATACTTATTCTTAACAAATATTTGACTGCAAGTCGTTAAATTTCACATGAAAAGTTAATTATGTATAGTTATCGCACGCTTAGAGCATGAAATAATTGCTCGGTTTGAAATAGTCTTGGTTTAAAGTTAACTATTCTCAATAGGTTCAGAGTTTTTATGAGTGGATCTACATGATTATATTTCCCTCCCAAGACAAGGATTCTATATCTGATGAGCGATTCCACCAAAGTGTTTTTATAGTAGTTATAGTTTTTGTAATACAACAATAAATAGTTTTTGTTGGCAAGTTTTATAATGTTGACTTGGTTTTTCTGTAGGCAAGATCTGACGCTGTGTTTTATAAATATGTATACAAGCTTCCTCACTTTTGTGACAACATTAGATATTTGTTTATCCCACTTGAGTAAGTCATCAATACCAAATATTCAATGTGATCAACTCTTTCTATTACTGGACATGTACAGGAATTATCAAGCTGAGTACAATCATGCAGTTTGAGCATGGTTTTCTTGTCAGAATGCATCAAAACATTATGAAGATTAAATAAACGTGAAAATGAACAATTCATAACAGTAAAAAATGTTTCACTAGGACATTTACAGTTATTAGAGAAGTGGTTGAAAAACTGAAAACTGAGTTATTATGATAATATATCAAGTTGTTAAAATTTTACTTGCTGATAAATGAGTTTTTTTATTTATTTTCTTATATAAATGACACATAAATGATTCTAACGCACTTGCAGATAACTTAATTTCTATGAATAAACATGATGTAATGTTTGATGTAATGTTTAACATGACATAATATCTGTAATGTTTTGAATGACAAAATGCTTGATGAACAATTTTATTAACTTTTCATGTGAATTTAACGACTTGCAGTCAATATTTGACTGAAAGTCGTTAAATTCACATGAAAAGTTAATATTAACAACGCAGTTCGTCATGGAACAAGAAATCCAGGAACAATTTAATACCAAAACTGGCACTGTATTTCTATTTGAATTATGATTTTACTCACCTATACTGGAGGAATGCATTTCTAAAGAGAAGATTCATCAGTCTTTAGAAGTGAAATGCATCCCTCCAGCACAAATCATAATTTAGATGGAAATCAGCCCGACGAAGCTTCTCTTCAGAAGTGAAATGCATCCCTCCCTCCACTATAAGTGAGTAAAATGATAATTTAAATACAAATACAGAGTCAGTTTTGATATTAGATTGTTCATGATATTTATTTTCAGATTTATTTATTCTACAATTAACATCAATTGGAAGATCTAGTTTGTTCCATGTAAAAACTTGTGAAATCAAATTGACTGACAATAAATTTAATTCAATTTCAAATTTAGCCTTAAAGAATTGGACCCTATTACATGAGACTCTTACATTAGACATTAGACTATTAGGAATCTTATTACAGTACATTAGACCCTAATGTAAGCTATCAGAAGAATAAAGCAAGAGTGTTTATTTATTTATTTATTTATTGTGACAAATTTACAACGAGTGTGAAGGTGCAACAGACTCAAGTCCAAAACTGCTCCCTTCACAAATTTTGAATATACAGGGGTGCCCACAGGGGGGGGGGCTATGACGCAGACTGCGTCATTGAAATTCTTGGGGGGGGGTTCCAAAAAACGTTTTGGGGGGGGGGCGTAAAGTTGATTGAAACCGTGTTTAACATGACAACATTCAAAAATATACTACGAAGTCACCAGATAGAATGTCATTTAATGAGAATATATTCATAATTATTATTATACAATTGAATATGAATTAGCTAAAATAGTTATGTTTAGGATTTGTGCAGGAAGTTATTATTCAAACTTAGCAAGACTCGCTTAGCAGTGCTCTGAAAGTGGTTTATACAACTTTACTCTCCTTAACAGTTACTAGTTAATCAGCAGAAAGAGCAATAAGCCGATTTGAAATTATCAAAAACAGACTCAGATCAGCTATGGGAGACTCATGGTTTTCCAATCTAATGGTTCTAGCTGCAGAAAAAGATGTACTTGAGTCTATTTCTAACGAAGAAATAATTGAAAGGTTTTCTGTTTCCTCATCCCAAAGACAAAAACTTCTATGTGGGGTTTAGAGAGATAGATTTAACAAGCTTAGAAGGTGCCTAGCTAACTTGTAGATGGTCACAGCCTACAAATTTAAAATGTTTGACTTCAAACTGTTGATGTTTTTCATGTATTTTACGATAACTACTTACTAATAAGTAAGAGCTGCCATAGCAAAACTTACTAAATACTAAAAATTCAGTAATTTTTCATAAATATGTCTTTATTTTGTTTTTGAAAGTCACTTCTTTCAATTGTGTGTTGTAAATAACTATACATGGAATGTGTGCCTTTTATGTACTTCATCCATACATAATAACTTCTCCCAAGATACTACACTAAGTAAATAACCTGTTGTTCAACTACTGTCCAATAAATGACTTGGTATTTTGAATTTTTGTGTTTTACAAATAATGAAGTTATTGACTAATTTTTTTTTCACTTCCTTTAAAGGAACAACTTTGTAGAATTATTTAACCTTAATGTAATTGGTACACCGAACATAAACTTATAGGTATTTCATTTTTATTGAACATTGTGTCTTTGTAATAATATTTTATTGTTTAAAAACCATTTAGGTTCAAATTATTATTTAGCTATTTTGCAATTAAGTTTATTGAGCAGAAGTTCTTATATTCATTTCATTGATATTTCTTTTTTACCTTTACAAAAAAATGTTACCTATGTAAAGAATCTCAAGAAATATACATACATTTTGTATATTATCGACTGGGTTTGAATTTTTTCAATCGTTTTAAAAATCTTCTTTTAGTTTTAGAAAGAATACGGGGGGTTTTTTCGCATTTTTTTGGGGGCCTAATTTATGGGGGGGGGGGGTGTTTGTTGCTAAATTTAGGGGGGGGGGTGCGTCATGAGGTTTAGGGGGGGTGGGCACCCCTGGAATATATGTTACATTGTCCAAAACATTGAGGTTAACACAAACTACAAATTTAAGATATACTGAAAACATCCACTCGCAAAATAATAAAATTAATCTTCTCACTTGACCACTATTAATTTAAAAGTTTACTTGAAACGAAGCACTAAAACAGTTAAAAATAGTTAATAATATTGAATTTTTATAAAAACTTTTGAGCCGAAAAATATTATCTGGTTGCTATGGTAAACAACAACTAAAAGTGTTTTCAATATCTACACAAAAATTTATAATTCTACCATGAGTGATACAAAGTAAGAAAATTAATTTCGAAATTCCTTCAGCAATTTAATAAAACTTATAACATCTTTCTAAGTAGCTCATTCATTGTAAATTAAAAATTATTTATTCAATTTAATCTCTGTAAATTTGCTTGTATGTGTGTGTAAATGAATATATAAATTTGCAATAAATTTAATTCAATTTCAAATTTCCCCTTTGACCTGAATGCAAGTTTCCAGAAGAATAAAACAAGTAAAACACTATTATTTGAAATAATTTTTTCAAAATTCCTCGAAATTTTAATAGAAAATTGTATTTCCAGATAACTTTTTTTCGGAGGATAATGAAGCCCACATAGGTCTAAGACCTGTGCGTGGGTTATAAGTTGGATGATGGTGATTGATGAGTTGGACCAGTGGCGTACCGAGGTTTCAAGCGCCCTGGAGCGGAAGTTTCTTACGATGCCCCCCCACCACTAAAAAAAATCGGTCTCACACTCAACCACCCGATTGGACTGTTTTTAATACAGTGGTCATTTAAAGAATCCCGCCTCTAACTACGCCGTATTTGTCAGAGATGCGAATCTCCGATGAAGGATTTTTTGCCAGGCCAGATTCTACTTTAATCAATTTCCAAACATCTTGTTTTTGATTTTTTTCATTTTTCTATCAATTTATTAGCAGTTATTTTTCTAGAATTTTGTCATTCCTATAAAAATGTTCTATTTTGGAAGTAGGATTCAAAAGTGAAGTATTTCAGTCCTGTTCTTGTTAATATAAAAACCATTGAACTTCTAGTGGATTTATTTTTTCAGAATACATTCAGTCTTCATTCAATTAATTACTTGAAATTGTTATACCTATTGTCACCCAATATAAATTGTTTTGGCTTTGCTACTTTAGACTATTTACTACTTTTGATTCGACCGTTTTGCATTCTGTCTGTTAGTAAAGCATTTACGGCTAAACTCATGAACCGATTTCATTCATTTGACATGAATGTTCCTTTTAGTAATGCGCAGCGATGTATAGGCTACATACGGTTTTTTTAAATTGTGTTGCATTTTCCCCTTTTGGCCTTCATTATAGTAATACATTTTTTGTAAGTAAAAGGCAATTTTCTCTCAAGAACGGTGCGCCCCTCAGAGCCTTGCGCCCTGGAGCGACTGCTCCACTCGCTCCATTATCGGTACGCCACTGAGTTGGACCTACAGTTTTAGGTGAGTTCCCAATCACCGGGAAGTGATTTCAGAGTACAGAGTCCTGTTGCTGGCCAATCCAATCGGTCACCCTTACAAAGAGCGCCCAGGAGTTTCGTAGCACATCTCTGATTGAAAAGATACCTGCAATGGCACTAGGCTATCTTGCGGCTACGGCACTCGGCATTGAAAAATATTTATTTCATTTGCAATCTTTTATATTCCCAGATTGGCAGGCAGCTTAACTGGAAGACCGGGTTCCAGCCTCTTTAAAACAGAAATTAACGGGAATTCTTTTTCTAAGAGTCTCCATCTTTAAAAGCCAAGCAATAAAATCGAAAACATTTAAACCCTGAACGGATCTGTGACTAATTTATGTCCCCTGCTCACTGCCGTCTGGCTCTGTATTCAAATCCCAAAACTTTACGACGTTCCATCTCATAAAAATCGAGATCCAATATGGCGGACCACAAATAATGATTTACGACAAGTGACTTTCGGGTGAAGGCTAAGGTTAAATTTGATTGCTCGCGCCTGAATTCCGGTTAATACTCGGCTGTAAGGTCAAAATTAATTATTTATTTCTTTGTACCATAGAACGAACGTTCCTATATATTACCCAGAATTCACGGTGTTGAGTCACATACATTAATTGCACAGTCACAATCTATACCATGATTGAAGTGATGCTATATTAATAATATTAGTTAATGTTTTTTTTGTTTTTTTTTTTTGCTGATGATGCCCACATGAGTCCGAGACTTTTGCGTGGGTACTGAGGTGAATTATAACACATATAGATGCTAGACGGAGGAGCGGGATTCGAACACATTGAATAAAAAACAATTGAAGAAATATTTAGTTGATAAAGCTTTTTATAGTGTACAAGAGTTCCTTTCACATCAAAATTAAGCCTCACCTCAACTAATTGAAGTAATTATGGTATCTAGTGTATAATATTGTTGATCTGACTTGCCTTATACTCCTTAACTGGAGTCTCCAAGACGTAATCTACAAAAAAAAAAAAACCCACGACCGCTGCAACGACAGCAAGTTGAAGTTGCGACGCCCCAACCAACTGTGCTAAGCGGTCCCCGCTTTCTGAACAGTAGACCTCACGCCCAAGAATAAGGGTGCTTGCACAGAGGAACATACTACATGTACTCAATGATAATCACCATCGCAAAATTAAACGCAGTCATCAGACCTAACACTCGAACCGTCCAATCTGGACGTACACGATTATAATGCACGAAACCGAGGAGGTCATCATTCAGAAAACAATGTGCAGAACTAACTAAAGTAGTTGGGAATAGTATAGTAAAAAATAAATCTGATAAATTGGAGGTCCAAGCTGGAGTGCCTCAGGGGCTTCAATACTAGGTCCATTTTTGCTTTTTTTGTTATATGTCAACCGTTTATTTAAATAATTAATTATAGTGGTAGAGCCCTCCTATTTGCAGACGATACATCACTTATGTTCAGCAATTCTCTTCTAGATAATTTATAAATAAAAGCTTATATAGGTGTGCAGTCCATTGACCAAAATTTTAGCTGTTTTTCTTAAATTTGGCTTTTTTCACACTTCTTTTATAGTTTTTCTTTAGAGCTTTGTAATTATCTTCATTTAACTGTTCTCTGCTGTAAAATCACTTCTCGGTGGTTCGGAACCAACCTAAAACTGTAGGTCCAACTCATCAATCACCATCATCCAACTGATTACCCACGCACAGGTCTTAGACCTATGTGGGCTTCATCCTTCATCCTCAAAGAAAAATAAACATATTTCTTGTTCCATAACGATCTGCGTTGTTAATCTGACTGCAAGTCGTTAAATTTCAACAAAAAGTTAATATTAACACATTTCTAGATTTGAACTCATTATATGCATCTTTAACCCTATTTCTTTCTGCAAGGATATCATCAGTTATCCACTCTTCAATTTTGTTTTTTACAAAAATTTGTTTTTCTACAGGCACTTTTTTAACTGGACAACTCATAGTAATATGAAACCTTAAAATATTAATGAAACTTTCATATTTGTTATTTAAACTATTGCTGTGGTAAACCCTACTCCAGTTTTTTTTGTAGCAGATTCTGCTTCAAACAATTGATATTTTATAACAAAGATTGACATCACTCCCACAATTATCCTTTTATTACCCTTGACCCCTAACTAGCATTTGAAGTGGATAGTGGCTTTTTTGCAGTTTCAAAAACCTCCATTGTGAAGAGGAAGGGAATTAAGTCAACCTTTTACAATGCATAATTAATCTGCAGCAGAAAACATATGTCAATCCCAAGCATTATCAGATTTGTAGAAGATTCCCAGTTTATGTACTGAATGAGAGTAATGCTGATTAAATTTGATAGGTTTTGTGAAATTTCAAGACACCAAAGGGTTTTTTACTGGAAGATAACTAAGGGCTCTCTCCAAGAGCCCTTAACACATCTGAGTGAAAGAAATTGGAAATTTGTTGGCCAGTACTGCATGGATGCCTGGAAGTATAGATTTTATTTGGTACCGGTACAGCAATTACATTTCTGATTGTACTGACTGTCCAAACTAAGGCTTCTGCAAAATAAATCTCTGCCTCTAGACAACCGCATTTGATATTATATATTGTATGTATATATATATTTAAATAATTTGTCCTTATCCAAAATCCAACACCTCCTGACGGCACTTTGCCATAGAGATTTGCTGACAAATTTGTTTAATTCTATTAACTTTTTATGTTTAAATGTTTAATTAATTTTTTACATTGTTCATTTTTTAAATAAATGCCTTTATTTATTTATTTTATTACAATTGATGTAGCCTTTTTTGTACCTGAGATGAACAGAACTTATTACTAGAGAATATATTAAAGATCTATACAATAAAGGCTGAAAAATGATGATTAGTTGAATGCACTAGGTTGACTCTCATTTGCTCATGTGATTGTTGTTAGACCATGTTTTTTCTCTTTAAAATGAAACTAATCAGTGGTTTATTGCTCTAACTGGAAGAAGCTGGTGAAAATTATATCTTTCATTTTTATTGCTGATGATGCCCACGTGAGTCTGAAGACTTGTGCGTGGGTAATGAATTGAATGATGAGGAACTTCCATGGCTGAATGAGATTTGAACCCAAGGCTGCAGGAAACAAAGCAAGCTAGAGCCTTATCTTACCTCAGACAAGCGCTCCAACCAACTGCGCTACCAGAGCCGCCAAATCTATTTGTACATTGTATCTTTATCTTGATTTGAAGGTTTTGAAGAACAAAATAAAGGATATTTTTCAATCATGATGATCTGCTAGGCATTTTCAACTGAAATAGTGCATGTACAATATTTTCAATTACTTTCCTCATTGAGGTAATTGAAATAGCTATGTCTAATCATTTTTTTTGTAGATTACTTCTTGGAGACTCTGGTTAACGAGTATAAGACAGGTCAGATCAACAATTTTTTCATACAATATTACCAATCTTATACACTAGTTAATTACTGTATCAATTTTCTTTGTAGTGGCGAAGGTGATATTGTGGAAGGTATCCATAATGAATAATAAGACGGAATTGTCACAACCACATTTATTCAAAATAATGAGAAACTAGTTTCGGTTGTTACACCATTATCAATCTCAATCAAACTAAAACTAAAGTACAAAGTAGCTTTTAATATATACTCAACACAGAATGAAACTATTGGCTGAAGAAGAAAGTGCCCCTGATAGGGTGACCTTCATTGAAGGTCTGTGATTGGCTGAAGGCCATAACAAGTCTCGCTCACTGGTGGGAGGAGCAACAAGGAATAATCAGTGCCAAAATCAGGAATCAAAAGTGACAAACAAAAGTTCATTTTTTATTAAATACTCAGTATATATTTATATTAAATACTGAACATGGAATGATACTATTGGCTAACCTTCTATGAAGATCAGCATTTTTCTCGCTTAGCCAATAGTATCGTTCCCTGTTTAGTATGTACCTGGTACTTTAGTTTTTATTTGATAATGGTATAACAACCGAAACTAGTTTCTCAATATTTTTAATAAATGTGGTTGTGACAATTTCGTCTTATTATTCATTACTGTATCAATTAGTTATGGTGAGGCTTAATAATTTTAATGTGAAAGGAACTCTTCTACATTATAAAACGCTTTATCAACTAAATACTTTTTCAATTGTTTTTTAAATATATCTATATTTTCAAGACTCTTTAAAAACTGCGGTAGCTTGTTGTAGAGTTTCCTGCCAATATAGGGTTTTGTTCCAATAAGCTACTATTGTGATTCACCAACTGATAATCTCCTCGGCTTCTTGTATTATAATCTTTTATATCACTCCGTATATAAAGTAGCTTCATACACATCGAGCAAGGTACAGTTAGGAGACCAAGCCTCTTGAACAACGGCCTACATGAATCCAATCTATTCACTCTTACCATACACCTAAGAGCTTTCTTTTGGATCTTAAACCTTGGATATATCAAGGTTTTGTTTTGATAAGCTACCTCATACTAAGATAGCATACGTAATATGTAACAGTAACAGCCCATGGTATGCTGTCAAAAGTAACTTTTTGTCATTTAATCTAGCAAGCTGTCAGGACAAATACCACAGATCTTTTTTTTTGAGGATGAAGCCCACATAGGTCTGAGACCTGTGGGTAATGAATTGGATGATGGTGATTGATGAGTTGGACCTACAGTTTTAGGTAAGTTCCAAACCACCGGGAAGTGATTTTACAGCAGGGAACAGTGTATTTTTTGCTGGCCAATCTAATCGGCACCCTTACAAAGAGTGCCCAGGAGAACGCAATTTATCTCTATCTGATTGAACAGATACCTGCTACAGTTCATGGCTATCACTTCCCTATTTCTTATTGAGTATATATGAAAATTTATTTGATTTTTATTGTGTATGATTTGATTTTTATTACCTATCTTAAAAAAGTTATTATGCCATAAACTATACATGAGCTATCATGAAAATGACCCTCCTCACACACACAGACCTGTGTCTAGGTGAGGAGTATATTCATAGTTTGCCTATTTTTTCTCTCACTTGTATCCTGCTTTCTTGAGAATAATAATTATATTTCATTATTGTCTTATAGGATTGAAATAAACAGGATTGAAAAAAACGAAACCACTTGTTAGAAAATGCATGTTAATAAATACACTATTTATTCAAGAACAAAAACTTCAACTTAAATTTAAAAGTCCGAACACTTGTACCAACTTAATTTCAATCTTAAAAGTCCATAACACGAGCCAACTTTTTAAGTCGATTCAAAAGTATGTCGCCCCGTTTGACGGTGGTCTGATACAGGATGCCCCGATCAAGACTAGCTTCGGGGGCCTCTTTACCCGAAAGGGCGTCATCATTAATATGACTGGAAGTTACAACAGTTCCTGCCACAGAATCAATTTTACACTGCAATCTTCCAGCGGCTGCAAAACGGGCCACTTCCCTCTCGATAAACTCACACGTGACACCGAAAGATTTCGCCATATAATCCAACGACAACGATCTATAAGCTTGGAGGATTTGTTTGTAAGCGCGAAGCCGCATCTCTTGGACGTAGTGACGATAGTGGGGATGAGTCAACGGGTCACGTTTCATTTCTTGTTCGATCCTCGCCAAACAAATCAGAAAATCGGCGTAACGTCCTTCGTAGAGCGACATAAAATACTCCCTCAAGTCCTGGTACTGGGAATGGAGGGCTTGAGCCATGACGCCATGATTCATGAGCTTTTTACGCAGCTCATAGCGCGCAAGTGCTATCATACAGGCCAGCACCGTGTAGCGGATAATGGTGCCGAAATCGGCCAACTCGTAGGACTCAAAAGTGGGCACAACGTCGACGAAAAGATGGGCGGCGCGTGAAAAATCGCGAATCGCCAGACTCCACACTCCTTCGTAGGCTTTCAGTTTGTTGCGAGCGCTCCAGTCTCCACCACTGATACCTGAAAAAAAATATTTGATAATAAAAATTAGAAATAATAGACAAAATTATTGATAAAAAAGGTAACTAAAGTAGATTTTAATGAATTGTGTAGGGTCAAAAATCTCAAAATTATAATTTATATCAACTTTTTTTGGACTGTGATAGCGCTTTGAAGTGATAGCCGCGAGCCGTAGCAGGTATCTGTTCAATCAGATAGAGATCAGCTGCGTTCTCGTAGGTCCTGTTTGTAACGGTGACCGATTAGATTGGCCAGCAAAAAAAGACACTGTTCTCAGCTGTAAAATCACTTCCCGGTGGTTCGGAACCCACCTAAAATTATAGGTCCAACTCATCAATCACCATCATCCAACTCATTACCCACGCACAGGTTTCAGATCTAAGTGGGCTTCATCCTCAACAAAAAAAAATGAATAAGATTCCTGGACTACTTGTTCCATGACGAACTGCGTTGTTAATATTAAAGTTTTAGGCGAAAGGACACCTTTGAAAATGAATCTCAACGATTCGAAAACGTTCGGCCAAGAGAGTAAGTAAAATATTACTTCTTCTTCATAAAAATTGACTGCAAGTCGTTGAATTCACCTAACAAGTGAATAATAAGACTTGAAGTTTACACATTTATTGTGAACCGTGAGATACTAGTTTCGGTTATTACAACATCGTCAATCTCAAACAAACTAAAACTTAAGTACAGAGTAGCTTAATATATTATACTAAACACCGAATGATACTATTGGCTGAGGGTGAAAGTGCCTCCTATAGGCTGACCTTCTTTGAAGGACTGTGATTGGCTGAAGGCCCTAACAAGTCACGCACACTGGTTGGAGGAGCAACAAGGAATAATCAGTGCCAAAATCAGGAATCAAAAAGTGACAAACAAAAGTTCATTTTTTATTTTATTTGTTTGATTCTAGCCTACTTGTGTATTGTTCTTGTTTCATACTTTTTGTTTCCTGATTTTGACGCTGATTATTCCTTGTTGCTCCTCCAACCAGGGGGCGTGACATGTTAGGACCTTCAGCCAATCACAAACCTTTAATGAAGATCAGCCTATGAGAGAAACTTTCACACTCAGCCATAAGTATCATTCTGTGTTGAGTATCTATTAAGCTACTCTGTACTTTAGTTTTAGTTTGTTTGAGACTGATGTTAAAGTTTCACTCATGTACGCTATTGCTGTTTTAAAATGTGTTTAGATGCAGGAAGCTCATAGAACAGCTGAGATAGATGATACATCAATATGATGCAAAAAATCTCCAAGTCACAAGCCAAAGCAATACATTTGCAGCTCCTAATGTCTTTTTTGAGACTGTATTGGTATTGACGGTTGAAATCCATACATCACATGTTTAATTTAACAATGTACCCTAAATCCCGTTGCAAAGCACGGGTAAACCACTACCCACTACTTTAATAATTTAAGAAACAGAGCAATGGATGATATAATAATTACAAAAACAATAAAATAAAGGAGAAAAAAGAAAATATACATATATAGCCTATATATTCTAATTTTTTTTTTAATAAATAGTTTGTTCTTCTCTTTTAAACAGATAGGTTAATGTCAGATTGTTTATTATTTTTGTATTTCTATTAATTCACAGCCTTATTGTGGCTTGAGATGAATTAAATTTTGATCATCTCAGATACAAAAAAAGGCTACATCAATTGTTGTTTTGCTTTCCAAACGTCTCTGTCGAATGATGGCTTGGACGCAGGAAGTAGCTCAGAGGTGTGCTAGATAGTATACACACTCACCTGTGCAGCCAGACCCTGTGTAAAGGTGAGAGTGGACTGTCAAGCACAGAGCTTCAGAATTTGTTTCGGTGGGCTTGGCATACTGATACAATTCTGTTAGCTCAGTGAGGAAAGCAATCACAAACTACCTCACTCCTCGTTTGTGTAGTACGCTCTTTGGACTAAAACATAGCGTTGAGGTCTGAAGAGTCACCTACAGTCGAATCGGCTATGGTACTATAATTATACATACATAAATATTGTATTATTATGATCCCGCAGCTAGCGCGCAAGTTTCTATTTGCTGGCTGTACCATATTATATTCGTAAAAGTATGTACCTAAATTGAATTTTTGTAATGTTTGATGCATAAAATATTATTATTATAAAGCCGCTGTTGGCTCATATGAACCACGTTTCTGCTGACGTACGAGTACGTATGCTTTGATCTCGATAAAGTAAGCTCCGCTCGCATGATGCTTTGACATTTTTGTAAAAATATAGATTTGTATTTGACTTTTCAAAAGCGGCGCTGTTTTTAAAATACTCTACAAATAATATCTGAATGTACCTTCAATGAGTTCGGTGGCTTTTTCGATGGCCGAGCCCATAGCTTTGATGTCGCAGCCGTGAAAGAAGGCGATGCGGAAGAGGGCGAAGACGGCGTCGATGCGATGACTTTTGGGCACAGTTTTGTCCTCCAGCTTTGATTTGGCCAGTTCGGTGGCCGCTTCCCGGTCGCCGATCGAGCACAGGTAGTCCAGCTTCGCCTGCCACACGCCACTCACCTGTGCGCAAATGACACAAAAAGCATTCCGTTAATAATACATTTTCATCTGCGAATAAGCTGTTCTCTGTTTACGAAATTCTTGGGCTGGGAAGTATGGCCCAATTATTGGGCTATAATGAAGAAGAGAATGTTGATGAAAAGGGAGAAAATGATGATAAAAAAGAAGAGAGGATGATAAGGAGGAGAAGAAAAAGAGATTGCAGAAGAAGATGATGATGATGAAGAAGAGAATGATGATGAAAAAGGAGAAAATGATTATGTAAAAGAAGAGAGGAGAAGAAGAAAATGATGATGAAAAAGAAGAGAGGAGGAGAAGAAGAAAATGGGAATGAAAGGGAATAATGAAGAGAAAGAATAGAATAGACTGCTTTTATTTTATACCTGGGAGGGCGAAGTTAGGGCGCTGCCGGCCCTCTCTGCCACTTGACCCTCAACGCTGGAGGAGAAGAAGAAGAAAAGGAAGAAAGAAGGAGAAAATGATAATAGAAAAGAAGAGGAGGAGGAGAAGATGAAGAGAGGAGGAAGAGAAGAAGAAGAAGGATAGAACACAGAAGAAGATGGTGATGATGAAGAAGAGAGATGGTGAAGAAGGAGAAAATGATGATAAAAAGAAGAGAGGAGGAGGACGAGGAGGAGGAGGAAAAAATGATAGAGTTGTAGTAGGATGAAAAAGAAGAAGACGATAAACATTATGAAAAAGTAAAAACTATGATGACAAAAGAAGAGAGGAGAAGAAGAGAATACAGAAGAAGATGATGATGAAGAAGAGAATGATGATGGAAAAGGAGAAAATGATGCTGAAAAATTAGAAATGATTATGAAAAAGAATAGAGGAGGAAGAGAAGAATAAGGAAAATATGGAGAAGAAAATTATGAAGAGAAAGGAGAAAATGATTATAAAAAAGAAGAGAGAAGGAGGAGGAGATGAAGAAAATGATGGAGTAGAAGAAGTAGGACGAAGAAAAAGAAGATGATAAAAAGATGGATAAGAAGAAGAAGGATAAAGGGAGGGAATAGGGATTAAAATACTATTAAATTAAATTTGCGAATAGTTTATATCATCAAGAAGGAGAGAAGAAAGAAGGCGAAGAAAAAATAATTATGAAGAAGAAGAGAGGAGAAGTAGGATGAAGAAGAAAAAGAAGATGATGAAAGGAGGAGTGGATGATGAAGAAGATGGAGATGAAGTGGAACATGGAGAAGAGAGGAGAAAAAGAAGAAGAAAAAGGGAAAAACGGATAAAAAGACTTAAATTAAATTTGCGAATAATATACAGCATGTTAATAATAATAAGCGTATGGCTTTTAATGGTGGGGAGACCCTTACGGGAAGTTCCACGTCGCCGTTTGAGCCATGTTACGGGGAACATGGTGGACCTACTATTTTAGGTGGGTTCCGAACCACCGGGTAAGTGATAATAAAGCTTGTAATATCAAGTCATCGAAGCACAGTCACCCATCCAATAATTATTATTATAGCATGTTCTAATACTAGAGCTCATTAATTGGCTCTGGTGGCGCAGTTGGTTAGAGTGCTTGTCTGAGATAAGATAAGGCTCTAGCTAGCTTTGTTTACTGCAGCGTTGGATTCGAATAGCATTCAGCCATGGATGTTTGTCATCATTCACCCGTTCACTTCATTACCCACGCACAAGTCTCCGGACTCATGTGGGCATCATCCAAGGTTAATAGATAGAAGGTTGAACGGTTGTTAGTTCTTTCTAAATCCGACAGGGGATTGCTTCATGGATGACGTCATGTGAATCAGTTTTTCAGATTTTTAACATGCTCTCTTATGGGAGATATGTATTCAATCTCTTATAACTAATGAAAAAAACACAGAAAATAATTTTCATCTGGAAGGAAGCTAGAAATTGCAATTCTCTTTCGAAAGGATATGAATAATACACTAGTTTTTATTATAAATCCAATTCATGCACTAAATTGGCAGAGGTAGACAAGACCTCTTGATTTTACCAGCTGGGAGAGGCCCATTTACAAAGCATCTCTCCCAGCTGGGAAATTGATTCTGGAGAACTGATTCAAGTGACGTCATCCATGGAGAAATCCCCTGTCGGATTTAAAAACAACTATCGACCGTTCAACCTTTTATCTATTAACCTTGGGCATCATCAGCAATTTACTGACAGTCAAAATATATCGAGACTCAAGCTGGCCTATTTGCGCGAAAAAAAACTTCAATTAATAACAATTACAAATATTACAATAGTTACAAAAACAATTACAAATAATCAATGTTATGGTTACCTAGTTTGGGGAATAATAGCCGTGAACCGTAGCAGGTATCTGTTCAATCAGAGATAAGCTGCGGTCTCCTAGGCACTCTTTGTAAGGGTGACCGATTACATTGACCAGCAAAAAGGAAACTGTTCTCTGCTGTAAAATCACTTCCCGGTGGTTCGGAACCCACCTAAAATTATAGGTCCAACAATGCATCAGTCACCATCATCCAACTCATTACCCACGCACAGGTCTCAGACCTATGTGGGCTTCATCCTCAATAAAAAAGTTGGAATAGCGCTCTACTAACCTGGTCCTCCTCCTCCACAACACTGTTCTCGTGTTCTTTTTCTATTTTGGCCAAATGCTCCACATTGTAGGCGGCCATTTTGTCGTACAGGCCCTGATCAAAGTCCCAGCCTAGGTCGGCGCACACCTAACACACAATAAATATAACAATTATCCATCTATTAATGACGTAATTATTGTAAGTTCACAAAATGGAAAAAGAGACTAACCTAACTCAATACGTATTTATGATACACCAAATACTGGTTGTATCGAGCCCATGAGTAATTGATAGAATAATTCTTGAATTACTTCGCCATCACATCATTCAGCCTGGACACACTTTTACTGACATAACAACCAACCTAAACATTCTACATATAAAACCTTAAGGGCACGAACTCAATACCTTGGAACAATTTGAAATATACAAACACACCTCACATGATAAACAAAACATTCTCAACGAGCAACTAAATTTTAAATCACACAAACTTTTCGATCACATTCTACAAAACCACAATAATTATTCTTCTAATCAAAACCGACAATGAAGAGAACTCTGACAATGAAGGTGGCTGTTGAAAATGAATCGACACGATTCGAAAACGTTTCAGCCTATGTGAGAAATATTTAATTATCCAATTAAAATTGATTGCAACTCATAATAGAGTCCATAAAAAGTTAATGATAAAATAACTCAAGTGGGTTCCGTACCTCTTTATAGTAGGGAGCCATACTGCCTTGTTTGATGCCTGCCAACAACTTGTCTTTCAGTTCGTTGTTGTTACGTTCTTCGGCCAATTTCAGTGTAAATCTCCAGTGGGCCAGCTGCATGTAGGCAGGAGTCACGCCTTCGCTTTCCATTCTGCAAAATTGAATAGAAATGAAAAATGGGGTTCTACAACGCCCTAGTGCGATGACAATATTAAGGATGAATGCTATCACAACTGCGACTACGGCCATTTATTGAAGTTTTGCAGTTTCTATCTTAAGATAATTTGACATCTTGTGGGACCGGACTCCCCACAGGACGCAACGCAGGCTCGGTGACATGAAGAAAGGTGACTTTTATGAAACATATACTTTTATTTGAGGTCATAATGATCTTTTGTAATCAAAATGTTGTAACATTAAAGTTGGGCTACCTAGGTGAATCGTGAAAACCTGAAACATTTCTCATAACTTACATAATAAAAATTTTTTTTTTTTTTTTGTAAATTGTAAACTCTGAAGACCTGATACCTCAATCTTCTATTTTCAGAAATCCAAAACAGTAGTCTTGTTCAAACAAACAAGCCTGGAAATAAGGAAGGTTGAAAAGAACAAAGCTGTGACCTGGTAACTTATCAATTTGATAATAAACGTGAAGGTTGAATATACTTATCATCTACTTATTCTAAATTATGAAAGCTCAATGGCATACCGTACATTTTATTGTATAATAAATAATCATTATTTAAATATTAACATAATAAAACAATCGATCGTTTGGAGGTTAGAGCCATGACAAGACATTTTTGAAAGCCGCAAACAGGAACTGTTTAGAAAAAGGAATACAACTAACCTTCAATTAGCGATGCTGCAGAAAATTTGAAACAATAGTTTATAAAATTTTAAATCTAACACAAACTTATAATGACTACGGTATTTATTTCTTTTCTTTCACAAACAAAACTTCTCAATTCCCAAACCAAAAGTCAAAACCCAGTTTCACCACTACTACATACACAAGCACAGCAATCCAAAGGCTTCTTGATCGTAAAGTCGCCATCGTCAACAATATTCGTCAAAAATATTAGATATCATCTGTCGAAATGTTGAAAATAAATAAAGTTTGAGCATGATATGAAAGCCATTTCAAAATTTTGTTTATTTTGAATTAATTCATTCAAATAAAAATCTTTTCCCATTCCTGAGTTTTATTGAAAATTCATCATATTATGCTGAACATTTTATCAGTTTCTATTTTCCTTCACTACTTATTCCAATATATTGGATACATCATATTGACATATTAATATGAAATTAATTACAGAAATTATAAATGGATGGATTATTGTTTAGGATTTCATTTTCTAATTTTTGAAAACATGAAGAAGAGGTTGTGTTCGATCAGTATTATAGGTGGCAACTATAGCTTCTGGCGTCCATTTTGTACATCGTAACAAGAAAACACAGGAAGAAGCAAGAAGGGAAGAACGAAGCCGACGCCTTGCTTACATTTCGACGTTCATGCTTGTTGATTGATGATCACCGCCGAGAAAGCGTTATTCAACTGAATTGAATTTCATTATATAGTCATAGTGCATTATCTAGATTGTAGTGATAAAACGTGAATAACTGTTTTCATGATAGATTCTTTTTAGAATTCAGAACTTCTTATTTGTGTCTCCGAGTTTTGAAGTGTTCATACGTACAAGGTCATTGCGTAAGTTGAAACTTGTCTATTACATAAATTATTCAACATGGCTAGTAGAAATGAAAGAAACGACTGCAGAATCTATGTTGGCAATCTTCCTCCCGATATAAGAACCAAGGATATTGAGGATTTGTTCTACAAATTTGGTAAAGTAATGTTTGTTGATTTGAAGAACAGAAGAGGGCCCCCATTTGCATTTGTGGAGTTTGAAGATCCCCGAGATGCCGAGGATGCAGTTCATGCTCGTGATGGGTATGATTACGACGGCTATAGATTGAGGGTGGAATTTCCCCGAGGTGCAGGACCTAGAGGCTTCAGAGAAGGAAGAGGAGGCATGGGTGGTGGAGGTGGAGGTCGTACCAGAGGTCCTCCAGCTAGAAGATCGAACTACAGGGTGCTTGTTTCCGGACTGCCACCTTCTGGAAGCTGGCAAGACTTGAAAGATCACATGAGGGAAGCTGGTGACGTTTGCTACGCTGACGTTTTCAAAGATGGGACCGGTGTTGTTGAATTTCTGCGCTACGACGATATGAAGTACGCCTTCAAGAAACTGGACGACTCAAGATTCAGATCACACGAGGGAGAATCATCCTACATAAGAGTCAAAGAAGATTATTCTTCCGGTGGTGGTAGTGGTGGCGGTGGATATCGTGACAGTGAGGACAGAGGCCGTTCCAAAAGCCGAAGCTATTCGCCAGATCGACGAGGAAGTCCAGTTTACACACCGGTGCGTCGTAGCTACTCCCGATCCAGATCACGTTCTTGAATCATTCCATAGTAAGTGCATCCATATTCTATTCAATTCCTTATTTAAGCTTAATCATTTGCACCATTGACTAACGTCTCTTTCAGGATGTCAATATTTGGATCATTGATTGATGATGCACTAGGTAGGTTCCCATATCTAATGCAGGTAAGAATGACAAGTTATTGGGTGTTGATTGGTCTTATTTGAAGACATTATACTTCTGTGATGTCTTTTGAACATTACATTGCCGGTTTGAGATGTTACTCACTTGGAGTTGGTCTTTGCTTAGTCTTGAAATGTGATGACTACTAAGATTAGGTCCTAATTTTTTTCAAAGTTTCCTGTGTTGACAACTTTATGACTCCTAAAACCCATTTCCCACCTTATCTACTACCTATTTCTCATGGTAATAACATTTTAATAGCAATAGGACGCCCGGACACTGGAAGTTGTATAGCGTTGCGCTATGCAGTAGCCGGGCGTTCTTTGAAAACCATTGTTGGGTCTTGCAGCGCAACTGAAGCGTTTAGTGGCCGGGCGCCCTAATGTTTGCCAACTCAGAAACTTGAAAAAAATTATGATCAGAATCGAGTGCAAAGACATAATTTCTCAGAAACTATTTAAACAATTCATTATCTTCCCATTTAATTCTATGATTTGTTTTTATTAGAGCACTAGTTCTTACTGCTATCTTCAGTAGATTTCAATGGGGCTTCTACATGATTTTTGTCAGTGTTTTAATAACTTAGTGATTGCAAGGGCTCTTAGAGCAGTCTAGATCCTGTTTCACAAGCTTAGACACGTGTAGCAGGAATCTAGATTGCTCTACGAGAGTAGTACATCTCAGTAAGTGTCATTTGGAGGGACCTTGACCAATACCCTTATTTTATTTTCAAAAGTCAATCGATTAAAATTTTCATTTAGCTTTTCTATTGCTAGTTTCATCAATGGTATAATGGCATCAATCTTATGATAATTGTGGTGTAAATTTTCTGTGTTTGTTATCTCTGTATACAATTTGGTGTTTCTATCTACACAGTGATAATAGTATACTAGGCTAAGTTTACAACTCAATTTTCTTATATGTGTCTATGTGTTATTTTCAATTGGAATTAAGTTGAAAAATATATCAAACGAAACAGATACCCTTAGTTGAATTTAAAGGTGTAAGATACTACTTGATATTTACAATTCAAACTAAACTTTTCAACATTATCTTATCTGCAGCCTGTCTCATAAAGTACAAGTACAACGAACAAGTAAAACCTTCTATAAGATTCTGCAGTAACTACAGATACATGTACTTGAAATATTAGTTTGAACTTAGCAATTGAACAGGCCTTAGGTGCCTGTTTCATAAGAGTTTACAAACTAATATTTTTTGAATTAGTATTTATTGAAAAAACTTTACAAGCTTTCACTTGTAGATTGTAATTGTAAATGTTTATACAACAGGCCCCAGGTATAACCCCTAAATGTGCAAATATGAAAAAGTCAAGCGTAACACTTATGTATATTTGAGATTGTCACATACAGTATTTTCCTAATTTCTGCTGAAAAAATATATATATTCATTTTTATATGACAAATTATCCGACATAAATCAATTTCCTTGTTAGTCCATATCATTATTTTGTCATTAGACAAATATCTGATAAATTCATAGGTGAATCAATTCCCTTGTAGATAGGTAAATATAAGTAATGAATTCATGACTCCATTCTCTATCAATCTGTAAATATTAGTAATAAATTCATAGATGACTCATTTTCTCTGTTAATTATTTATTACTAATTGTCAGTTTGGTCATTGCTAAACCGAAAAACAATCATTTCTATCAAATTCAAGTGTTTGAACCTAGTTTTAAGCTGACCATAAAAATTTTAAAAGATAAAAAAATCAATAGGCGAGCAATTTTACATTTGTTTCAAATTAAAGTGTTTGAAACTAGTTTTAAACTGACCATGAGTTTTTTTAGAAGATGTTAAAAATTTTAATTAGTCAAATAATTTCAATTTCTTATCAAATTAAAGTGTTTGAAACTAGTTTCAAACTGACCATGTGTTTTTTTAGAAGATGAAAAAGAGTAACTAATTTCAAATTTCTTCCAAATTAAAGTGCTTGAAACTAGTTTTAAGCTGGCTATTAATCTTTCAGAAGATGAAAAAAAGAATCTTAGTTGAATAATTTCAATGTTCTATCAAATTGACGTGTGATTAGTAATTTTTCAGAATATGAAAAAAGAATCGTAATGAGTTGAATAATTTAAAATTTCTAAGTTTTAAGCTGACAAGTAATTTTTTTAGATGAAAAAAGAAACTTAATTAGTCGAATGAGTAGTAGTGGTAATTGTTGAGTAGCGTTGAGTTGCTGTATATTAACTGGTGCTGTGTTTTGGTTTATTTTAAAGGGTGTATTGGACACCAGAGCAAAGTTGTGAATAAAATTAAGGATTGCGCCGGAGCAACACAGCCGAGTTGCTTGCGTTGCCGGACGATTCAGGATTCTTAGAGTCAGGATTCAGGATTGAGGGAGAGGAGGCAGGCAGGATTTGCCTCTCAACTCGTTTAAAGTCCTCGTTAGTTCGGACTCTCGATAACTCGTTGCCTCCTCCTCCTCACTGACCCCGAGAAACGTCCTCTCGTGGGATCACAAACACACACACTCACACTCCGTGGGAGAGCGAACTTTAGGATCTGGATCAGGATCAGAATTAGGATGTGAACAAACGGATTGGCCCCCCCGGATTGGATTGGATCACTAGGATCATGTGGACCCACATTCTTTGGCCATAGTCAGTGGATGTTGGTGATGATTTTTTTTTAATTTTTAAAAATAACTTAAAAGTAAAGCTTCTTTTTTGGCCTATGAAATCAGTAATGAACCGACGGTTGTTGTTGTTGTTGTTGTTTTAATTAATTCTTCAACAATCGAAATTTTGAATTGTAGAGCAGTTTTTTTTAAATGATGCAAATTGGGGTAATTAATTCAAAAACCCATTTGGAATCCATAATATTAATTTGTAGATTTTTGTCAAAATTATACAAACTGGTTCAATTAGGGTCATTGATTCAAAAAGTATTTGGAGAATGAAATTGAATTAAAAAATTCTTTATTAGGGGGAGTTATGACAAGAGTATTTTCTACCACTCAACCTTATAGTCTATGTTAATATGTAGAGTAGATATTTTGCCAAAATGATTAAATAAGGGTAATTTCTTCAAAAAAGATACGAATTCGGTTAAATAAGGGGCATTAATTAATTTGTAGAGTAGATTTTTTGTCATAATGATTTAAAATAGGTTGAATTAGTGTTATTTATTGAAAAATGCATTTAGAAACTAAAATTTGATTGATTTGTTGAGTAAATCTTTTTCAAAATCATGCAAAGGGGATTAAATTAGTGTCATAAATTCAAAAAGTATTTGGATAATCTAATATGTAAAGTTTTAGAGTCATGATACAAAACAAAGTTTTGTCAACATGATACAAAACAAAATTGAACTTCTCAGTTGGAATGTGTTTACAAAATAACTTAAATTTTGCTCTAGACACTCCCAAAACACAAGAGCTGAAGCGGCTCTATTTGCATGAACCGAGATCTTAGAGCAGTGTAGACGAGTGTAGAATCTAGACGGGCAACTATCGCTCTAGCTAGAAGCTAGACTATACTCTGTCGCTTTAGCTAGATTGATTTCCTTTAAGCGCTTGGTTTATGCAATAAGTGTCGTATTAGCTCTAGTCCTTTTGGACGAGTCTAGAGGGTTCTTCTGTACACACATTCTGAGTTGCATCTTTCAAACGTTTATTAACCTAATATTAAATGCTGCTTAAATTGTCCTATATAGAATCTTAAAATAAAATTAATTTCGCGTCTAAAACATGATGCTAGAGAACGTCTTGCTTTATTCAGTAAAGTTGTAAAACCCCTGTAAAAATAATAATGCTAAGGTACATCATTATAAATAATGATGTGAAGGTACTCATTGAATTGCATTATTCAGTGTTATTAAATAGGGAAAACCACGTAAAAAATAGTTATTTCAAAATTGATAAAATCTCAGAAGTTTGTCCATCGGTAAAGAGACTATGCCTGTAGTTCCCTCTTGGGGAACTGAACTTTTCCAGAAAACTTATTTGTATTCTTTTGGGTAAATTTTGAAACAGAATTAGTTTTGTATTACTGTTTTATTATTTATCTTGAAGTGTGCAAAGATAGTTTGTGTTGACATTTCGAAAAATAGTTTTCTAAAACTCAAATGTTGATGAAATAATGTTACGAAATGTTATATCGAATTGCAATTTTTTAGCTTGAACGATACAGAGCTTGAGAATTATTAAGAATGATTTAAATTTCTTTTGAAATACTTGTTTGAAGCTTAACGTTTTTTTTCTATAGATTCTAAGTATTCATCTCGCATTGAGATTTGTATTGTTACCTGAATGGTGATGATTTTGCTACAGTTTGAATATTTCTAATTCATTTATCATTTTTACTTTAGGTTGATAGATCGTTTTGTTGGATGACCTCCCTTGTCAAATAATGTTATCATGTTCAAATTGAAAGCAGTTTTAAAAATTTGTAATTTATCATTTTCTACAATCTTCAAAAGTATTAGAACGATTAGTTACAATTTGATAGAAGCTTTACGATAATATTGAGTTTTAAATGCAAAATATTGGAAAATTGGAAGTGTGTACACTATAAATTCCTTAGAATCAATGTTCATGCTTTTTCAATCATTCCATAATGAAAAATAATTGATCAAATTTATAAGTCCAATTCTCGTACTTGAAAGAATCTATTACACCCCCCCCCCCATGCATGGTTTACCACTTCCCTAACAATAATAATTACTCTAATGCATTGCGTCTTCCTATTTTCGAAATTTACTAATTCTATTTTTTTTATTCGAAAAAAATGTTCTAATTATAGAATTTTTTTTTCTACAAAATAGAAATTTTCCCGTATGTGATATAATATAGAAGAGATTCAACATGTTGTTCTCATATGCCAACCTCTGTTATTGAAAGAAGATCTTATTGAAAACTTTATAGAAATTGAAAGCTCTTTGTAGAGATCTTTTTGAAAACGTTATAGAAATAATTGAAAGCTCTTTGTAAAGTGATTAGCAAAGTCAGTCTTGCCATACAGAGTGTCTTCGATAATTGATTCAGTTCATTAAATTTTGTGATTACTTCAATACGTGACTAAGTAAGTGTGTTCCACATTACAAGTGCAGTAATTGAAACATACTGTAGTTATCTATGTCAATATTTGCAAGCTAATTCATTCTTCACAGTAGTTTGTTTGGTTTACGAGTGTAGCTCACCTCGTTTCAATATTCCGATCTTTAACCTGGCACTAAACAAGATATAAAATATTTTTTTATTTTCGTCCTTGTCAAATTTATAAATTATCCTGTCGAATGGTTGATCTCGGCAGTCATAAAATTTTAAACACTGATCCTGCGCAAATAGAACGCAGCCACTGCGTGACCTTTTGTGAAGCACATTTTTATATGGTGCTTCGCATATAGAAGCGAAAGTTATGCCCAATTCGCTGAATGAATCGGCAGTAATTGAATGCAACATATCCTCGCTTCTATTTGCGGAGTAGCATATATTTATATGCTTCACAAAAAGTCACGCAGTGCTGCGTTGTATTTGTGCACGCCTAAATGCTTTATCTTGTTCCCGAGAAGCTGATTCCCGAGAATTGACTTTTTCACCAGATTAGACGATTAAATTGTTGAAAACATCAGATCTCAACAACTTTTAGGTCCGTGTTTATAAACTTAAAGACTATAATTGACTGTAAACTTAAAGACTAGACTCACTTAACTCAAGTCACCACCTCAAGTTCAAAATTAAGGCCTTTGTTTATAAACCTACCTTATACTTACTTAACTCAAAGTCACCTTAAGGAAGTCACAAGGTACACATATGTAGACAAGATTCCACAAAAGTTCCTACGTTACAGCAATCTGGTTATTAAATAATTTTTGTGTATGACACAGCAACTTTGTTGATTTTTTTCTAATTTGCATGTTTTATGGTTTGAATTTCTTGTAGAATCTTGTAGTTTTCAGGCTAGGAACAGTTTAATCGTGAAACTTGAAAACTAAAACTAGTTCTAGTATAAAAATCAAAATTATAGTCTTTGTAGGAAACATGGTCTCTTGTGTTATTCATAATTGAATTTTCAATTATTTATTAAACTTGGGCTGGTTTCAAAAGGGACACAATCCATGTAGCACTATTTATACCATATTTTACATGAACACAATTAAAATAAAATAACTGGTACAATTAATCAAACAAAACTAATTTGATCTAGTAATAATTTTAGCAAATAATTCAATTCTGATATTCACCTGAATGTTTTAAATTTACTGTCATTCAAAATAAGTTTGTACTTAATTTACAACATTTGCTACAACTTGAAGTTATTATTTTACTCTCTTAAAGTCTAATATTAAAGTCTTATTGAAGTCTTATATTACTCTACATGAAGTAATCTCTGGAATCTTGCTTGAGTTTTAAGAAATCAATAATATTGTAAGAGATTTTTTTAGCAACTTCACAATTTAAGTAACCCCAATCAAACACTGTAAGATCTTAGGATCTCGGTAAGAAATCTTTTTTGGAAAAAATCAGAGTTGACAAATTATTGAAACTTCTATTGTGACTAAATAAGACCGCTTTCCTAGTAGGCTACATTTTAGGATCTTGACTTTGAGTTGTTGCTGAAATTTCGATTGGCACACATAAAATTCTCAAAAAAATTTATTTGATTTCTACTTTTGATAATATTGCGTCCTCTATGAAACATCCGTTACCTTTGATGTTAGGTTGCCCATATTAGGGAAAGAAATGTTGAAAATATTAAATGAAAAATAAATAAACTGAAGAATTTAGGCTTCATATAATGTTATTCAATGATGATGTTATTTGATGAAATTATTACAATCAAGTAAAAAACTACAGGCATTTGCCCAAAACAGTTCAAATTACAAATTTGTCACATAAATAGTCCAAATTAGGTTATGTCCATAGGTTGTGTTCAAATTTCTGTTTCCATCAAATATTTCCACTAAAAAAAGTAGTCCGACAGTAAATGATCAATTTGAATGGTTGATAAAACCGAAAAACACTAATGATTTGATAACTGGCACAAGTATTTCTTATATAAAAGTTTTATATTTAAATACAATCACCTATTTAAATAGTAGTCTGTAAATATAATATACCCATTCTATTCAAAAAATATACCTACTTGAATATAAATAGGTGTTGTGAGTTATGCCCGGAGACCTGTTTTCATGATCCCATTTCTAAATAAAAATATATTTCAATCAATTAATTTTTAATAAAAAATGAGGATCTATTTAAATTTTACAGAAGCCTAGCTCGTGAATAAATATCTGTTGATTATTCCTGTTTTCGATTTATGTTTTTATTTTCAATACAATTGCTGCTTAGGCTTGGCGTAAATGTACCGCAGTTTTCACTATGCAGTTTTTTGTGAAGCATAAATAATGAAAAATAAGACGAAATTGTCATAACCACATTTATTAAAATTTCGAAAAACTAGTTACACCATTTCGGTTTGATTGAGATTGATAATGGTTTGATTGAGATTGATAATGGTGTAACAACCGAAACTAGTTTCTCGAAGTTTTAATAAATGTGGTTGTGACAATTTCGTCTTATTTTTCATTATGGATACCTTCCACAATATCACCTTCGCCATTACTAAGGAAACTAAAATAAATGATAGTTCGCAAATAGAAGCGAGGTGTTGTCCAATTCATTTCTGTTTGATTCAATGAACTTGATTGATTCATTCATCAATGAATTTCGTTGGTATTTGTGGATTATTGTTTACTTTTGTGATTTATAAAAATATACAGTTCAGTGAAAGCTAAGGTCCATTTGAGTCTGGTCTAAATGGTAGTTCCTGGGAGCTTTACCGGTAACTGGTAAATGTTACTAAAATTCATAGACGTTAAAAAATTTGAATAGACCAATCAAACGTCACCGGTAACATTCACTATTTACCGGTAAAGCTCCCAGGAACTCAACCGTTGTGTATTTCTCGGTAACATTCTGTAGAATTATGCTTTTGTATAATAATAACTCGTTTATAAATAATGTTTTCTAATGGAAAAAGAATAGCGGCCTTTGACCTTGATGATATCTTGATGTGCCTGTTACTAATGATTGGTTTGGTGTTGAATGGGCACAGTTTAGTCATTTCTTATCTCTATTTCCACTTGTTTTTTTCTAATTAGCTATCTACTAGAGTAATTATATTTTCTGTTGCTTTTTTTAATAACCATAATTGATAATAAGTAATGCTTGAATGAACATTAACGATATTCCACATTGTAGGGAGTTTGGGCTTAACTAGGTTAACAATAATGCTAACCTGAACAGTATGCTTCTTTTTTTTGTAGATGACGTCTTGGAGACTCCAGTTTAGGAGTATAAGACAAGTCAGATCAACAATTATACACTAGATACCATAATTACTATATCAATTAGTTGAGGTGAGGCTTAATTTTGATGTGAAAGGAACTCTTGTACACTATAAAAAGCTTTAACTAGATATTTTTTCAATTGTTTTTTAAATATTTCTATATTTTCAAGACTTTGAAAACTGTGGTAGCTTATTGTAGAATTCCCTACCAATATAACTAGGTTTTTTTTTGAATAAGCTACTATTGTGACTCACCAAGTGATAATCGCCTCGGCTTCTTGTATTATAATCATGTACGTCAAGATTTTGGTTAATATCATTCGTTTTTACATATAAAGTAGCTTCATACACATATAGGCAGGGTACAGTTAGGAGTCCAAGTCTCTTGAACAACGGCCTACATGAATCTAATCTATTTACTCTTTCCATACACCTAACCGCTTTCTTCTGGATCTTAAACACCCTGTCAAGATTGTTATGATGAATTACCCCATACTAAGATAGCATACCTAATATGTTTTTGACGATTTCCTATACTCTTGAAGAGTCACCAGGAAGAAATTTAAATCAAAATCAAATCAAAATGTGACAGTAAGAGCCCATGGTAAGCTGTAAAAAGTAACTTTTTGTCATTCAATCTAGCGAGCTGTCTCATGACTAATACCCCAGATGAAATTTTACAATATATTTTCTCAATGTATGGAGCCCAGCTCAATCGTCTATCCAACAAAACTCCCAGAAATGCAATGTTTTCTTCCTGGTCTAGTTGATTATCGTTTACAAACACGTTTATAGCATTTGGTGTAGAACAGGCAGGTGCATAGAGTGTTCAAGCTAGCGTTATCGTTAACGTAGTGTTCCCCAAACTCTCTAGACCCTATTTAATAATTGAAAAATATATATGTTTTTTTACAAAAATGTGTATGGCTTAGATCAACATAGTTGAACAATTTCGTGTGTGTGTTTTTATTTATCTTTATTCATTTTCTGCAACTCTTTTTTGTATAAATGTGTTTGATTTCTCGTTTCGTGTTTAAAACCATGATTGTTATCACATCACTTTATTATCTCACTTATTACATGATTATTATCACTTACCCTGTGGTTCGGAACCCACCTAAAATTGTGTAGGTCCGCCGTGTTCCTCATAACATGGGTCAAACATCGCGGTGGATCTACCCGTAAGAATCTCCCCATTAATAAAAACCATACCATACCATACCATAGAACCATAAACCATACTTTTTATATGTTCCACATATTATTTACTAGTTGAATAATGTAGTATGTGTGTGGTTTTATACTAAAATAAGTTCTGCTTAAAATAACGTAAACTGTTTTCCTTTCAATTACTGGTTAAAAAGTATGTGTTTTTTATTGTTTTTTGCAACACTTTCGTATAACTGTGTTTGATTTTACGTTTCGTGCTGAAAGCCTTAATTATTGCTGTATTATCACGTACCCGGTGGTTTGGAACCCACCTAAAATTGTAGGTCCACCATGTTTTTCATAACATGGTGGAACTATCCTAAGGGGTCTCCCCTCACCCATAAAAGCCATACACTTTTTTTTCGAGGATGAAGCCCACATAGGTCTGAGACCTGTGCGTGGGTAATGAGTTGGACCGACAGTTTTAGGTGGGTTCCGAACTTATTGTTAGATTAAGATTATGGGTGTTCTAATAATTTAGTTCATACCTATGATGGTTTTTATTTATAAAATTTTAGATTTGAAGGGCTTAAATTCTATTTCCACTGTTTCAATTGGTATACTGAACAATCTCTTCCATTCCTATTATTATTGGTTTGGGAACCCACCTAAAACAATCCTTCAAGGTTTTCTCACCCATTATACACTTTTATTTATAGCCTTGAAATGCTGCCACTTTGTAGTATTTCCAAACAACCAATTATTGCTGTAGTTTAAATTATGGCTGTGCGACCGAAAAACAAAACTTTTTAAAATAATTTTTTCCTCCAATAAAACTTGTTTACTACATTTCTAAAACATATTATACACAAAAAAATTAATAACTTGTTTCGTTTTCCCAATATTTAGCTTTGAAAGTGGCTATTTTGAGGTTTTAGGTACATGACTCACATAAAAATAAATAATGTTGAAAATTCGAAAAAATTGAACATTCTTCTCAATAGTAATTAATAGCACCTAACCTGTCTCTTGACTAAAAAATAGTGATTCCAAATAGAGTGAAAAATAGTGATTCCAAAATAGTGAAAAATAGTTCGATTTCCATCAGCTATTCAATACTGTTGTCAATATCCGCCATTGCGGAAGTCTTCAGTATAAACTAATAGCAATTAAAGAAATTCGAAATTAATAAATTCTGTTTAAAAAATAGTTTTATCTTTTTTGTGATGTTGTAGGCAACTAATATTGGTACAGCCTTATCTTAACACAAGCTACTTCAAAGTCTTTTATTCCGATTATGCCTTAGAATCTATTTTATTTATTTATTACAAAAATACAGTCAGGTAAAGATACAACAGATACATCGCACTACTGCTTTCTTTACAAATTTTCAATTAAAAAATTGTAAATTTAATTGTAGATTTATAATTTGACACAATACAGTCTAATAAATAATAAATTAGGTTTAGGAAAATTCTGAACTGTTAACAAATCTCTTACATTTCAACTATGGGGTTAGGAACCTACCTAGAATTGATTGAAGATCCACTATTTTCGTTATAACACATCTATTCCTATTATTATTGAGTATGGAACCCACCTAAAATTGATTTTAGATCCACTATGTTTGTTATAACACGTCCCTTCCATTCCAACCATTAGTTGGTTCGGAATCCACCTAGAATTGATTGTAGATCCGCTATGTTATAACGCATATTTTCTTTTCCTACCATTATTGGGTTCGTAACTATCTAGAATTGATTTTAGATCCACTATGTTTGTTATAACACATCTCTTCTATTCCTACTATTATTTATTGTATATTGGGGTTCATTTATTATGTATAATATTGGGTTCGGAACCTACCTAGAAGTGATGATAGCTTCACCGAGTTTCCCATAACTTGAATGTATTGTAAAATGATTGAAATTTCTAGTTTAAAAAAAATGATTTTGTTGACCTCAATAATTACATGATTAGTAGCGTGTAGTTCGATTCCCGGCTATTTATGGCATTTTACATTGTTCACGCATAATTTATAGCTAGAATAATCCCTTAATGAGGCTAGGTACTCATAATAGTTGTTAATATTTTGTCTTGTTCTTTTTAAAATTAGTAGTTTGTTGGGTTGCCAACTAAATCCGTATTATGTGCTAAACAAATTTGTAAAAATCTGATTTATTATAATTATTTTAATTGCATTTTTTGCTTGAATTCTAAGTAAATTTGTGAACTATCACATTCTGCAACCATATTTTAATTAATTTATTTATTACATTTGTCACAAAACATCATTTTTTGGAAATTTCCCATCTGACAGGTGACTTGTCAACTTAACCTAACATTACATTTCGTCAATAAGTATTACATCTTGCCAACTACATTTCATCTTAATATAATACAATTACAGTATAATTAATACAATTAATATAAAATTATGATAAAATGTGTTCACAATTTTTCATATGGTCCACACTAGCATTTTACTTCTTAATTGCAACTGAAGTATCTCTTCCACTTCAATAGATTGAATTGCCAACTCAAGAAATTTAAAATTAAATTATTTATTTTAATTATTATTAAGATTGAAGTTTGGGTGCGGGAAAATTAAAATCCGAAATTGTCCCACGATCTTGATAACTGCTTTTTCAAAACACGGTTTGAACTAGTTCGTTTTGTTGAACTTTGTTCATGTTGTATTCGGTTTAATTATAAAATTTCATTTTATAGTTGCATTCCCATTTTAATTCTTTTATGATGTATTACCTGTGTACTTTCACCTCGAAAACATAAATTTTATTCACCTCTTTACTACAAAATTGTTAGTATTCCAGACAACTTATCCCAGAGTACTTGGTTCGATTCCCTGATAGATGACTAATATTTTTTACTGATTTGCAATTCGGTAATATTGTAGCATTAAAAATTGCCTGCATAATAATTTGTCTGACTAATACGGGAAAGTGTGAAAATCTATTATTTTTACCTAATATTCATTAGTAAATTGTCTGATCTTTTTCGTTTGACTAATTTACCTAAATAGTATTTGTGCTATTACTGCTTTTACTAATTAGCTCCACTCATTAACACTTCAATCACCCATTGTACTGAGATGGGCAAAACTACGATAATGCTAACTTGAACACACTATGTATCTGCCTGCACTGTAGCATTTTGCTATTAGGTAAAATTTTAAATATTTACAGAAAATCTGAACACTTGAGTATTTGTCTGCTCCATAGCTTCTTGCTTTCAAAGCAGGCAAATGCATAGAGTTTTCAGGTTAGTATTAGCGTCGTCTTACCCAAACTCTATTTTGTAAATAAAATTAGAGTGTTATATTAAATACAATCAACCTTGAGCAAATAGAACGTAGCTGCGTGGCTTTTTTTAATGCACAGAAATGAATGACACTTCACAAATAGAATCGAGTTTTGGTCCAATTAATTCCTGTCAATTTATTCAATTAATGAATTGGACATTTTTCTATTTTATTTGTGCAGTATTATTTATTTCTAAGCCTTACAAAAAGTCACGCTTTGCAGTAAGTTGTACGAGAAATTTCTGGTTTCCCCCCCCCCTTTTTTTTTTAGATAGAAACTAAATTATAAGTAGACAATGTACCTGGTTATAGGTAGTTCCCGTTTTCAAATTTTCATCATCCCTTCACTATTTTACAGCCAATTATTTCCCTAATAAACTTCTTCTACACTCATTCAATATTTAAAATAAGGTTTAATTTATGAATTTTGTACTATAGCAAAGAATATTGAAAGGAAGTTATAATTTTCGAATTTTCATTCAATGCAATCTTTTATTAAAGAGGTGGTAATTGGTCACGCGGTGAGCGTGGTGTTTATGCTATCGTGATGCTCAGTCACGATCGCTCAAGACTGCGCTTGGACGGGTGACCGTGCTTCAATGACTTTGTGTTCGGTCACCCGGTGGTTCGGAATCCACCTAAAATAGTAGGTCCACCATAACATGGCTCTCCACCAATAAAAGCGTATTATTATTTTTTATTAATATACGATTAAAGAGCTAATCTATAATGCTAACATGAACACTATGTATCTGCCTGCTCTAAATGCAAGTTACTGTAGAGAAAGCTGACACACAGAGTGGTTAGGTTAGGTTAGCTTTAACGGAAACTTTGTTATGCCCAAACTATTGTAATGAGTCTAATGTACTAGTCTTCAATAGCATTGAATGAAAATTTGAAAATTATTAACTTTGTATTTCTTAAGCTGTATTTCTCAGCTCCACACTCTTTGCGGAGCGCATTGGGCACCAGTGTTGACAGATGCAAGCTATAGAATTGTGGGGGATTTGGCTCGAAAATACTGTACAAAACAATTAAACGTACGGTAATTACCATACAAAACAATTGAATGTACGATATTTTTAGCTAAATCCCCAAAACTCTTTAGCTTAGGTCACACAACAGTGGGGTGCAATGTGCTCCGCAAAAAAGGCGGAGCTAGTGAAAACCCCGATATAATTGTTGAATAAAATATCAAAAGAATATGATTAGTAGAAAGTTATTAGAAATGTTGATGTTTTCATATTTTTAGTTTATTGAACTGTAGTTAATTTTGTTTTAATAATGTTTCACTTTTCTTTTTTGCAGATCCTAAACGTGCATGCTTTTCGGGCTTGATAAATAGGTGCATCATGCTATTACCAGAAAAGTTTATGCATTCATCTTAAATAGAAAGAAACGGAGCAAGCACTACTGTACTGTATTATTTTCAAGATCATCGGTAATAAGAGGAACGAATTGATTGTATTTGTCCCGATGTATTTTAACGACTGAGTGGACTTTAATTTCCATTAGCTATGTAATTGAATTGATTTCTGATGAAGTGTGTGTGTGATTGACAGATTTTCTTCAACAATTTGTAATATTTTATTTAGACGTCAAGTATTGGAAATTTTGCCATTGGTTTGTATGAGTTTTTAACTTGATTAAAGATGAACATTTCAATGGGTTGAAGTTATTTCTAAATCTTCAAACTTTAAACCGGGGTTTTCTAGCTCAGCACTTTTGCGTAGCACACTGTGCACCAGTATTGACAGACGCAATACAGTTTGGCAGAGTATTTTGAATGTTGTGATCCAGTAAGAACTTTATCTTTTCCGGGGGACGAGTACATGTTGTTTTCTTTTTTTTTCAGTAGAGTGACTTGCTTGCTTTGTCAAGCACTTTGACTTGTCTGACGCCGGTCTCAGGCCAACCAGACGTATATAAAAACAAACGCAAGCTAAATAATTATGGGGGATTTGACTCGAAATTTCCACCATACGTTCAATATTGCTGTGTACGGTAGTTTTGAGCCAAATCTCCCATAATTCTTTAAGTTGCGTCTGGCAATACTGGTACGCAATACAAAAAGTGCGGAGCCAGGAAAATCCTGCTTTAACAGGATCTATAGTGTTGAAGCTAATATGATGCAATAGTTATTTTTCTACAGTGACCCGAAAAAGTGCCTATTTTTGCACTAACTGTAGCACGCAAAGTCTATTCGTGTACCAGTGCGGGAATGTACTTTTCTGAACTCCAAATTTGCAACCTAACAACACAAAATAGTGAGCATGTAATACGCAGGTTCCCTATTCTGCATTCAAAAATAGGTTGGCTACTCTGCTTCAGCTGTGAATAGTTGTTGATGAAATCTATTTGATTCGAAGATAGGTTATGTGAGGAATTTTCAGGTTATGTATAATTACATTGTCCCTACAGCTGGGTAAACGACACCGGGTGTGTGTTGAACAAGCCTTAGGCCGTAACATACTAGGACCGTGCCCGTCCCAACACATGCAAAACAATATTCTTTTTTTATAGTTTTCAAACAAAGCAAATATTTATGCACTCATTATAGTACGCAAAACAGTTGATTCCTGCACTATTTTACTTTGTCTGTTTGTTCTGTTTGAATTACTTTATACATTACTGTAGGAAAAATTTAATGTGTAATTCGAGTGCAAAGTATTGTTTCTGCACTTGAGAAACTTTTTTCACTTGCCTTTGGCTCGTGAAAAAAGCTGTTTCTCTCGATGCAGAAAAACGGTGCTTTGCACTCTAGTTACACAAATAGCTATTGTGTAACTAGTGTGCAAAGTAGCTCTTTGCTGCATGAGAGAAATGCAGAAAAATACTTTCAGCACGAGTTACACATTATATTTTTCCTACAGTTGGCACACCTGGAGTGCGGTAAAGTAAAATAAAGGAATCAGCTGTATTGCATTCTATAATGAGTGCATGAATAGCCACTTTATTGTGATCCAAAAAACTGTATTGAGTATTGCATAGGAAACAGTTTCTTGTGTAACTAGTGCGCAAAGTAGCTCTTGGATGCACAAGAGAAATTCATTACACCCAAACTGAAGGTGTGTGCGGAATAGTTTAAGTGCAGCAAAGATACTTTCAGCTCGAGTTACTCATTACATTTTTTTACAGTTGGCACAACTGGAGTGCGACAAAGTAAAATAGTGCAGGAATCAACTGTTTTGCGTACTATAATGAGTGCATAAATATTTGCTTTGTTTGAAAACTATAAAAAAAGAATATTGTTTTGCATGTGTTGGGACGGGCACGTTCCTAGTATGTTACGGCCTAAGGCTTGTTTAACACACACCCGGTGTCGTTTACCCAGCTGTAGGGACATTGTATAATATGGAGAGCTTCACACTAACCCGATTAAATCATACGATACAATTTAATTATCCTTAGTAAACGACACCGGTTACCCGCCTGCCGGGTGTGTGAAACAAGCCTAATGTGTTCCTACCTGTACGGTTTGTAAATCTTCCGGTGTATCGTTATGTGTATGGTAGATTTTGATATCTTACTAACATTATTTCAACTCTTATTCATAACATTTTGGGCTGCAAAACAAACCAGGGTAGTACCGGTAAAAATGTGTGGTCAATCAAAAAATTATGTGTACAAGATGGCGAGTTGAGTCACAATCATACTTGCAGTGGTAGGAAGCGAAAAACTGCAACCCGTTCTCAACCACCGAACACCCTAAGAAGTAGCATATCTTTGTTAATTGTTGGCCAATCTTGGAAAATGAGGTATCGTTGGATTTGCAATAAAAATATCTAAAAACCGTGATTCCAGTCAAATTTTGATATCATCAGCCATTATTAATTTAATCCTGTTCAAAGATTCTAAATGGCCGCCATTTTGTTTTTTGATGTCGGAAAATTTTGATTGATTTTTTAAAGATTGTTTCCATTGTTATAGAGCTGTTTGCAAAATTTCAAAATTATACATTCAGAGGTGTTTGAATAAAAAAATAATGAGTGAAAAAACAAAATGGCGGCTGTGTGAGTACCTACCGGGGGATTTTAGAAAAATTTTATTACAATATTTACTTTTGTTAGTGTTCCAGAAACACTGCCTTGAAGTATTGGTAGAGAGTTCCGAAACACTCTGTATAGATGTAGTCTATCTCTATATACATAAATAGTACACTAGTGTGTGTATTAACATTATTAAGGTTGATTCACACATATAGGACTGTGCGCCGACTGTGCTGCGACCGTGTCGTTTTGGATGGATTCGCCAAAGCAGTCTAGCCATTTGAAATACACGGCGACAGTCTCAAGTGTAATTCACACATAATTATAGGACTGTGCACCAACCGTGCGCATACTGTGTCGCGGCCGAGCTCTTTCAGAGTGATCTATCAAGGTCACAGCCAGCGAACACATAAGACCAATAGAAGGGGCTTCTTGTCGCCGAGGTGAAGCCACTTGTTAGGCGCTCGTCCACTACAAATATGGCGGCGCAGGGATGACTCCCCAAGTGGCGAGCGCTTGATAAGCCGATTTTTGCTATTACCAGTACGGCACGCATTACATCGCCAGCCTGTTTCTTCATAATATGAATTGCTCATTCTTGAGACAGATAAATTATAGAAATGTCATTTCTCAGTTGATCTAATTCTGAAATTTTAATTGTGAGTAGAGGCATTCTGTGATGAATTTTGTTAACAAGGATTACTCAAACTTTACTCGAAAAATAGTTAATTTTCTAATGGAGTGACATTTTTTCACATACCTTCCTATATTATATCCGTCATTATATCATTAATATATCTGTCATTTGACTGCCACATCCTTTTACTTAACATGAAATAGAACAGTAGGAGAAAGAGAAAACAAAAAGCTGAATTGAACTGGATAATGTATTTACTTTGCAAATCTAGTCACAGCGATCATAAAAGACATCACAAAAACACTATCACAATTATTGTCTTTTGTTATCCCTGTCTAGTCACAACAATAATAATTAATAATCTTAATGTTGTTTGACATTCTCACTCATAATTTCTATAAATAGAATAGTCTCTTTCTCTAACACATACCACAATACTCAGTGTCTTCACGAGTGCTTGAAGAATACTTTTTTTTATCAACCCAAAGTTGATCTGGTTGGCGCCCATATAGAAGTTATATCATTCTGGATAGCGAAAGTAGGGTCTTCACAATAGGCTATTTCCCCATTAGACAAAGTAAGTAAACGTTCAACGTTTTGTAGTCATTGATTTATACGATTCAATTTAGTTACATGACTTTAAAGATGAATTTTCATTTTATAATTTCATTGTGTAACAGCATAGTAGAGAAATTAAAAAAGTTGTGACATTTATTTCTATAATAACTCATATTAAAACTGAGTTATATTGTATGTATTATGTATTTTAATGGAGATGACTTTATATTTTAAGAATATTGGCTCATGTTTATATTGTACAGGATATAATGCTCAACATCTGATTAATAAAATGAAATAAAAAATTGTTCTAATAAACATTTTCCTATTTGGATCTTGTTCATTTGCGTTCATAATGGAAAGAATTGAAGGTTAGACTAATTTAATCAATAATTTCCTAAAAACAATCTAACTATAATATTATTACATTACAATAATAAACCTTCAAGGAAGTATTGAATCAAACACAAGAAATAAGTGATGAATTGGCTTTGTGGTTCTGGATGCACAAGCCGGCTGACGACAGCGCGCCATCCCGATCGCACTTCAACCTAACATTGTATCCAAAGTATAGGTCGTATTTTATAATAAAAATCATGAAAAAAAAATTCAGTTATTTCTGTACAACTTTCTCGCTTTGATCACATCTCTACCCAAAAGATGAAAATTTTGGTAGCCGACTCACTTTTTTATGTCATGTTTGAAACTCTGACAAAAATTATAACTTTAAACAACTAATTAAAATTTATAGAGGTAACTATTAACTTTTATAATGCCACTATTATCTTCAGAAACTAATTGTCTATACTCATGCCAAGTTTGAAAGTTATATCTTAATCCTAAGCGTGTTAAACTGTAGTTTATTTGGAGAGCGCGCATTGAAATTTTCTGCTCTTGAAAACACGATTTCGTCTTTCTATCCACTACATGGATGGCAGACGGCTTCACCTCCTGTATGCTACGCTAGTGCATACGCCCCTTCTATTGGTCTTATGGGTTCGTTGGTCACAGCCGGCGCACAGTCCTACATGTGTGAATCAACGTAGGGCGACCAGCCTTAGCCAAGTGAAGCTTCGGGTGTTTCCGTAGAGCCTCGGGCATTTTCGTTGAAAAGAAAAGTTCATAAATTTTCCAAATCCAACATCCTTTTCATTCTTTTTATCTGTTATCCTATTGTTATTATTTGTACTTCAGAATGTAAATTAAATTAAAAACATTTAAAAATGAATGAAAATATATATATATTTTTTGTGGAAGAAGCCCACATAGGTCTGATACCTGTGCGTGGGTAATGAGTTGGATGATGGTGATTGATGAGTTTGACCTACAGTTTTTAGGTGGGTTCCGAACTACCGGTAAGTGATTTAACAGCAGAGAACAGTGTCTTTTTTGCTGGCCAAAAAACTTACAAACTCTCATTCGATGCATGTCAAGTGTAGTGGCCAAGCAGTGTGCATGTACTTTGAATGCATATCATATAATTTTTTTGAAGTATGTTTCATTCATTTTTTTAAATATTTCTTGTTTTTGAATTTTTGTTTCTTCCTTTCTTTCTCTTGCAAAACAATTATAAATGCTGAATCCATCTCTGAGACTGGAGTAAATCCCACTGAAATTGCGTCATTGCAGAACAAAACGGTCGCAGCACAGTCGGCGCACAGTCCTATATGTGTGAATCAATCATTACTGGACGCAGCATTTTGAACAAGCCCCTTTCAATTACTACTGGATTAGCGATAGTCAGTTACCGAAATATTTTCATTTATTTCTTTCTCTCAAACACACTTCGTTAGTTTTTCCCCACGAAATGTAAATCGCCACCATTTCCCCACCAACCTTTCATCTAAGCGGAAATTCCCTACTGTGGGGAAAAATCCCCACATCTGGCCACACTGGCACTCAGCCAACTCTTAGTACACGTTTTCTCCACGGGAGCGCTAGCGGTCGATCTCCTGATGCGAAATTTCCTTAACGGTCAGGTCTCGTCAGAGCTTGTCAGTTCTAGAACTTTGCGGTATTATCAGCCAATCATAGTGCAGAGAAAGTTCAAAGTTCCCTCCAAACCACGATTATCCAGGTACACCTGGGACAACGACAACTCGTCAGCCATAGTCATTGTCTATTGTTTGTCGCTTACAGTTGCTTGCAGTAGTTGATTACAATATTATTGTATTACTATCATTAACAACATTTCAGCTTGAAATCAGCCTGAGAAGTGCAAGAACGTAAGTGATTTGAATTATTTATAATTTTCTTTGCCAATCTTGAAGAATTAATTATACCCTAAAATATTAGAACGCTTCTATGCATTGGTGGCCATTTTCGCGGGGTTTTGTGACGCTAACAAAATAATACGCAATTACCCATTATTCAATCAGATTTAGCATACTCAGTTTCATTTAGGGTAGCAATTAACCAAAGCAATTAGAATAAAAGTGATTTAATAAGTTGTCAATATCCGCCGTTGCAGAAGTCTTCAATATAATTGATGGCATTTTAAATTAATAAATTATGTTCATGTATGTTTGGCGGTTTGCAAAATTGTCAGTTCTTTCAAATCCAACTTGTTGATAAGTTACCTCTAGACTGCATGTTGTATCTATGGCTGTAGTACCATACAGTCTATTTCTATGCCTTTTCAGATCTAAACTTTTTTTCTCGAACGAGCGTACTACGCTAATGAGAAGTGAGGTAGTTTGCAATTTAGGCTGGGCGTACACCGGTTAGTCATGACAAGACAAGACACAATTAGACTAGACAACTTTAGACAAGAATAGACTAGACACGTTTAGTCATGTGAAAGCAACACACACCAGTCAGTCACATCAGTCATGAACAAGATGCCAGACAATAGAGTTGTTGCTGGTGCAATTATAATTTGGGAGTGGATTTGTATGCAAGAAAGAAGAAATAGGAGACATTGGATTCATCCATATACAAGGGCGGTCCCAGCTCCAAATTTTTTTTGGGTGGAGGGGGGGTCATGAATGAATTTATTAGCTGACCTTTTTTGCAAGATTTCCCCTCCTTCCATACCTCGTCAACACCCCTTACAAAGAGCGCCCAGGAGGTTCGTAGCTTAAATCTGATTGAACAGATACCTGCTACGGAACTCGGCCATCAATGCTGTAACAATGGGGCCTGAAAAGATTGGGATTAAATACACGTTTTCTATTGAGCCATAGACGCATGATGATGGACGGTTTCAAAATACTTTCTAAAATACGCCCAAATCTGTCACATGGGTTCAAAATTAACGATGAGTTTTTCGGTCACAGATTCTCAAGAAACCGAAGCAAAGGCTATAGAAGTTAGGCATCCAGGTTCTTTTCCAAGTAAATTTTTCGAAATTTTCCTGTAGAAGGTGCAGCAATTGGTATTTTTTAAATATTTTACAAACTTCCCTCTTCCATCACTGGGTCTAGTCAGATGGGTAAGGCGAGCGAAGCGAGCCTGTCGGTGTTTTTAATGATAGAAAATAATAGATTTCAAACAAGGACTGGGCAAAACGAGATGGAGAACTGTTGACCAAACAACGAATTGAGTAACTGATAAAAGTAATCTTCACAGGACCCTAGCCTGGATTGAGAACTAGAGTTATTACAATTTAAATACAAAAACATGTGATTCTTTGGGATGAGACGAATAAATTAAAATTAATTTCAAAGCTCTTATTATTTTGTTTAAAACAAGAAACAAGCAAAATTAAATGGATAACTGATCAACAATAAATTATATTGAAAAACTTTATTTCAAACTGGAGTGAGAAGATCCAAAAGTACTCACAACTTCATAGATGTGAATCATGACACAATTCAAGTCACTATGATGAGCTTATAACTTCTTTGAAAAACTAAGTACTATCTCAACAAATTAATTTGACTTCAACTTCCTGACTGCAGACAGGCAACAGATAGCTGTAGAACTATGGCAGTTAAATAGAAGGCTATTGAATTGGTCTGTTTGGAATAGGTTTCAATAATATGAGGTAGGCCTACTCCGAGTTTCAAATTATCTGGGTAGTGTAATCTGTACAATTGTACAGGAATTTTGCAATTTCCTATGAAATTTGATTTTAACATGGTTTATGATAAGTATGAGCATACCTTAAAAGGAGGAAAATTAAACCCGTTTGTATTTTTATTTTATTTATCCCAGTTGATGGACCGCGCTTGTCCATATAATAGACAGACCGACAACCAACAAACCTAACCTCACAACTCAACACTTGTCTGATGGTGACTGATAGAAATAGTGCATGCCCTATTTGATTAGACACGAAGAAAAGACACGTCTAATTACAATGACTAATCGGTGTGTGTTGCTTCATAAGCAACTAAGTGACATACTGTGACTAAACATGACTAATCTTGTCTTGTCTTGTCATGACTAACCGGTGTACGCCTAGCCTTAACGCTTTCCTCAGAGCTTATATCAGTATGCTATTTCAGATTTGCAGTTCCGTATGTAGTCCAGGTTGGTGCAGATCGATCACTATATCAATTCTCAGAATAATCAATTCGTTCGATTATTTCACGGGACTACATACGGAACTACGGAACTTCAGCCCATTTCAGAACACAGTACGGTTAGATATTTGTAACCGTGTACGGTAAAGGTAGCTCAGGTAGAATGAAATGATTGATTACTCACTCAAAATATAATTGTATCTATATTTGAACATGATAATTTGACATCTCACCTCTTAACAGTTACCTCACAACAAAATATTGTTGTCTCTAGTGTACATAATCACTTCAAATATGTACAGGGCAGGCACAATTAGAAGTCCTAAATCTTTAAAATATCCTCTGCAGGACTCTAGTGGCTTTAGACCTTTTATTGCTCTCACAGCTCTCTTTTGTATCCTGAAAATTCTCTCTAAATTTTGGAGGCTGAGCTTCCCCAAACCAATATTGATTAACGAACTTGCGACATAATGAGGGCATGGTATACTGCAGTTGTCAAGTTATCATTGCCGGTACTCAACCTTGACATCTGTCTAAGTGCAAATACTCCTGATGAAATTTTACTGCACAGCTGATCAATATAGTGATCCCAAGACAAGCTTTGATCCAGCAGGATTTTACAACAGAAACAGTCTTTTTGCTGGCCAATCCAATCGGTCACCCTTACAAAGAGTGCCCAGGAGTTTCGTAGCTTATCTCTGATTGACAGATACCTGCTACGGCACTCGGCTATCACTTCCCCTACCGGTATATAGCATCTTGCTTTAAGAGCAGGCAGATGCATTGGGTGTTTGGGTTAGCATTATGAAGGATCCGACAGACCTTCATGAAATCGTGCCGTTGTCCGTCCGTCTGTGCTCTAGCCCTTGGAAGGAAGATTCTAGACTGTTGAACCTTCATAGTCCAAGTGAGATCGCTATTGATTTTGGAGTTTGGAGGTCGATTACAAAAATAATTATGATAAAACTGATCGTCACCATAGGATCTAGATACTTTTGGCTAGCAAAAATCAAAACATTGGACATCTGGTTCATTTCGGATCAAAATAATTAAGTATAATACGATGGTCGCTGCTTAGCCCAAATATTCACTTTATTTTAACAGTGCAAGCGTTGACTTTTCCATTTTTGATTGTGTTTAAATGTTTCTCCAATTATTTTAAATCACCAAATTGAAAAAAAGACAGGGAGACTATTTTGGGGTATAATGATTATTAAATCTATTTTACAAGAAGAAGAAGAAGGAACAAAACGCCTTTCCATGAACAGCCAATGTGAATTTTTTTTAAATTTAAAAACTTATGTTTTATGATGTTTATAGAAACCAAAACAGTTGAATGACAAGTTTTAAGCACCTTAATTGATTGGTGTATATACTATCAGCATAACTGATAATAATAATTATTATTTATTTCGTTGGATCCTTGGATTGTTGGTCTATTTTGCATGTAAAATGTAAATCTGTCGGGTCAACTCCGTTGTATTAAATTATTATTAGTTTTTGCCCCCTTTCTTCTATTATATTAATCATTTTACAAAGTGATAATTGAGTGGCGCACATGCAAATAAACGTTTCTGTAAATAGTAGTTTCGTTGAATTAAGTCAGGTTAGGTTAGGTTAGGTGATGGTTAGTATGATGGCTCATTAGTATGATGGCTTCAGCAAAAGAAGCTGAAGATAGCATCCCATGTAGTAGCCTACCGCCAACAAATCTAGACATGAAATGGATACTTTAACTTTATTGAAAATTGATCAAATTCCTGGATTTCTTGTTCCATGACGAACTGCTTTGTTAATATTAACTTTTTATGTGAACTCAACGACTTTCAGTCAAATATTTAAAACGAAATTTTTTTTTTTTTTTTTGAGGATGAAGCCCACATAGGTCTGATACCTGTGCGTGGGTAATGAGTTGGATGATGGTGATTTATGAGTTGGACCTACAGTTTTAGGTGGGTTCCGAACCACCGGGAAGTGATTTTCAGCAGAGAACAGTGTCTTTTTTGCTGGCCAATCTAATCGGTCACCGTTACAAACAGGACCTACGAGAACGCAGCTTATCTATCTGATTGAACAGATACCTGCTACGGCTTGCGGCTATCACTTCCCATAAATTGATTCGAATTCATCGACTTGCAGTCAAAGATTTGACTGAAAGTCGTTGAATTCACATAAAAAGTTAATATTGAAAATTGATACTTTATTGAACTAATATTGGCCACATCAAGTCTGTTGTATTGTGAGTTTACTGCTTTGTTAACAAGTCGTTTTCTCAAGAGCAGAAAATCAATGATCAAGTTCATGCATTATGCAATGTTGAGCATTTGTTGTAAAAAAACTCAGGTAATTTGTGCATATTGTAGGTTACTGATAATAAATGATGTTTGTGATTATCTGTGGCGTTTTGTATGATGTGTACTCGATACACATGATATTAGTCTGATGAAGCTTCTCTTTAGAAGTGAAATGCATCCCTCTAGTATAAGTGAGTAAAAACCATAATTCAAATAGTATTGATATTAGGCTTATCAATACAATACACCGTGCATTTGAATAATAATCTAATATGAAAAATTAAAACTATATTTCTATTTGCACAAATCTGCATTGTATGTTGGTTCCAAACTATTCAATAGAATGCCAGGGTTTTTGAAGGAGGCAGTAAATTTATCAACATTTAAGAGCTTATTAAAAAAATGGTTGATAGAAATGAATTACATAGAATGTGAAGTATTGTACAACACTTTAACAATTTATATATATACGAATAATAACGTAGTAATGGTTTTTGTCAATGATTTAATTGATTATTTGTTCCAATATAGTTGTTTAGGTTGTAGACTGAACTTGAGATTGGACTGGATAAATTTATGTTAAGTGCAGTAGTGGTAGTAGTATTAGTATTAATGTTTTTTTTTTTTTTTTGTAGATTACGTCTTGGAGACTCCAGTTAAGGAGTATAAGACAAGTCAGATCAACAATATTATACACTAGATACCATACTTACTTCAATTAGTTGAGGTGAGGCTTAATTTTGATGTGAAAGGAACTCTTGTACACTATAAAAAGCTGTTAGTATTAATTTGGCGGGCCGCTTAGCGCAGTTGGTTGGGACGTCGCAACTTCAGCTGTCGTTTAAGTGGTCGTGGGTTCGAATCCCACTCCACCGTCAGGCATTTATATGTAATCATTCACCTTATTACCCACGCACAAGTCTCGGACTCATGTGGGCATCATCAGCAATAAAAAAATAAAAAAAATAGTAGTGGTTAGTATTACATAGTAGTAGTAGAAACTAACGTAGTCGTGGTGGTGTTAGTAGCGTAGAAGTAGTGGTGGTCTTAATAATTTATTGTAATACTGAATTCAACACTATATTCATAGTTTGTGTTGGAATTCTAGACTGTTCACCCCGATACATATTTTATATAGTGGGGTGATCATAGTTAACAATATTTTGCTTAATATAAAAACCACAAAATTGTATTCTCAATTTATTATATGCTTTTGTTTAATTTTATTTCATTAAACCCCTTATGGGAAATTGAAATTTTCTCACAGAAATTATTATTAATATGAGTTTGATTGAGATTGATAATGGTATAACAACTGAAACTAGTTTCTCAGTTTTAATAAATGTGGTTGTGACAATTTCCTCTTATTATTCATTATGGATACCTTCCACAATATCACCTTCGCCACTACAATGAAAAATATTATTATTTAGATTATGAACTTTACTAATTTATACTAAAGGGATGCATTTCGCTTCTAAAGAGAAGCTTCATCAGCCTAATATCAAAACTGTCACTGCATTTCTATTTAAATTATGGTTTTTACTCATTTATAATCGTGGGATGAATTTCGCTACTAAAGAGAAGCTTCATCACCTTTAGAAGCGAAATGTATCCTTTAGTTCTTCTTCTTATGTCTTCTTCTTCTTCTCCCACCATCTTCTTCTTCACCCCTTTCCCTTCTCCTTGTCGTCCTCCCTCTCCTCCTTCTCTGTCTCGTCCTTATCCTTGTTCTCTTGAATAATATTATTTTATTCCCAACTGTTCTAATGCATGTTCTAATTTGAATTTTTTGCAATGAACAATATTTTTCAATAAGATTTGAATTTATCATTTTTTCTGTTCGGACTTTCCAGGAGAGATGGTATACGCCCGGTTTGGTAAAGGCCCGTGGTGGCCTTCATTGGTAATGAAAGATCCGGCCACCGGGCAGGTCAGCAAAACAATAAGTGAGTAGTCCTACTAACTCAAGTTTATATTAAGATATTCTACTTACATCAAGGCAATAATAATTGGAAGGCAAGGTAGTGTTCACTCGCATCTCTGCTCATCTGTCAAGCTGTGTCAGCTGATGCAATGACGTCATCCGGGTCTCTTTTAGGAGGAGCGGCTGAGGGGTCAAACCGTGGCCTACGTTACAAAAGTCCTTGGGACTGATCAATGACGTAATCTCATTTAGTGCTAATGCTAGCTCGAATTAATATGTTAAGAGTTGGTTAGCCGAGCAATACCTTATTACAATTTCCATAAATCATTAATCAGTTCACAAAAAATCAATTAATCTAAATTTATATTATGATGACTGAATTATTTGTTTTTCTTTTAGATACAATAAAACTTGAAACAATATAGTTCTGTAAAAATTTCACAAAGAAGCAAAAAAATGATTATTTATCAAGATCAGGAATACTTACCACATGCAAAAATACATACATTTGCAGACAATTGGTTCTGTAATATTGTAAGGTAATAAGGCACTGACGAGTTCTTGAAAAAACTACTGACAACAAACATTGGGGCCAAGACAGAAAAACCCAATTACTAACCAGATAAACAGCTTCATTTCTTTTTTTTGTAGATTACGTCTTGGAGACTCCACAGGGTGTCTACTGGTTGGGAAAAGTCGGGAAGTCAGGAAAAGGTCGGGAATTTTAACAGGTCGGGAAAAACCGGGAAAAGGTTGATAATTTTGATTTTTTTTTTAATTTGGTCGGGAAAATGAGAAAATTGATTGTAACATGTATTTTGAAATAATTTTGTTATAAGTGCATAATTAAATTGGCTAACAAGGAAACAAGAATAATTCGATGTGTAGCTGTGAACAATTAGTCAATAAATTGTTGCAATAAAATAATCAAATGCCATTTTGTACATAGTGTGTGTTTTGCTATTGTACTGTGATTCTCCATACCATTAGTTCAATTTATTTGACCGTATATATTTTTTGTCCAAGGTTGTGAAAACTTGAATTAGGTAATTTAAACAAGTATAACGCATTTTTGCAAGCAACTGTTCAGTCTCAAGCTATCTTTGATTTATTCTGAACATGAATATGATTACAAAGCCAACTATGCCTTTTCTAATATAAGTAAACCTCAAATTGTGTGAAATAGCCCTTTAACACCTTCGATTACTGCAATTATTCCAGATGATAATGATGATAGCTTACCAAAGAGACTTATAGAAAGTGCTCAGAACTCCCTGGGTTTAAAAATAATGTTTTAAACAATTTTCTCAAGTACAAGGTCACCAAGTAAAATTTAATAGCTTGAATTACTAAACTGGCCTCTACTAATACAACTACATTAAACATGTTAGAACAACATTCCTAAACAACTTGCAATATGTAGATACTTGCTATTTTGATGGAGTCATCAGCTTACATTGCTCCACAGTGGATGATTTTCTTTTAATTGGCAGGTCAATTCCCCCGAAGGGTGGCTGTTACATTTTTTTTTGTTGTGTTTTATAAGATTTTACTATTTTTTGTGTGAAAAAAGAAAGTAGATTAAATGTCCCAATCATCTAATTATTAGTGACCTCTTGTATACGCAGTGGCCCTTCCCCCCCCAAACGCAGAAGAAAAAGAAAAAAAGAGGAAGGAAAAGAGAAAAAAGAAGGGAAAGTAAAAATAATTCTTAACGAATGGAAATAATAGAAAACAGTGAAGAAGTGGAAAAGAGATAACAATATGTAAAAGGATAGAAATTGGTAGGATAGAGATAAAAATGAAAAAATACGTAAAAGAAAAAAATAAGGATAAAATAAAAAGTAGAAGGAAATGAAGGAGAATTTTCAAAGTTGCTGACAAGGGAAGAAAATGAGATAGTCATGCCTAAACAACAATTGACTTTCTATTGCAAATTATTGTATACTTCTAAACTGTCCTCTACTAATGTTAGAACAACATTCCATAACAACTTGCAATATGTAGCTACTTGCTATTTTGATAGAGTCATCAGCCTACATTGCCCTGAAGTGAGTGATTTTCTTTTAATTGGCAGGTCAATTCCCCCGAAGGGTGGCTGTTACATTTTTTTTGTTGTGTTTTTAAGATTCTACTATTATGTTTTTGTGTGAAAAAAAGAAAGCAGATGAAATGTTCCAATCATCTAATTATTAGTAACCTCTTGTATACGCAGTGGGGGATCCACGGGGGGGAAGGGGAAATTCCCCCCCCCCACAACGCAGAAGAAATAGAAGAAGAAGAAGGAAAAGAGAGAAAAGTAGAAAAAAGAAGGAAAAAGGATAAAAGTAGAATTCTTAACGAATGGAAATAATAAAAAAAAGTAAAGAAGTGGAAAAGAGATGACAATATGTTAAAGGATAGAAATTGGTGGGACAGCGATGAAAATTAAAAAATACGAAAAAGGGTAAAAAGAGAAAAAAATAAGGATAAAAAAGTAGAATAAAATAAAGAAGAGTTTTCAAAGTTGCTGACAAGGAAGGAAAATGAGACCTAACCAACAATTGATTTTCTATTGCAAATTATTGTGTACTTCAGTAATTGGTCTAAAAATGATGCCAGTTATGAAAGGTTTTATGGATTCTGCAGGTTATCAATACATGGCTGAGGACTACCATGGCAGAAAAAGCAGACTCGTTTTATTAGCACTACTTTACATTCACTCAGATAATCACCCTAGAGCCTAGATCCTGGATCATTAAAAAATTGCGATTAATATACGTAATTTTTCTTGTGAATTTCATTTTTCATTAACAGTTTGTGCCAGTGGCGTAACTATGGGAAGGAATCAGGGGGATGTTACCCCCCAGACCAAAAAAAAGGAATTTTTGAAGGCCATTGTGTAGCAATTTTTGGCAAGAGTCAAAGGAATCGCTAAAAATATTGTTTTGTATGAATTGTTATTTCAAAAACTGGATTGGTTCAAATTTGTTATTTAATTCTGTAAGTTGAAATTGTTATCTTGAATGTCATTTGAATCGGACATTTTGCGACTCCCACCAGCGGTCAAAGTCTTCTCTTTTGCTGGTGGTGCCTGAACATAAATTTTAGTTTTTTTTTTATTTCTGGTTAGTTAGGTTTCTTTTATTTCCTTTATGTTAATTTGTAACCAGTAAATTATTTTGTTGTAAAGTTGTGGCAATAAACAATTGAATTGAAAAAACGTTCTCACGGAGTACACCTCAATTTTTTGGAAATAAATTTTCAAGTATCCTATGGTACTCTACGGTACCTCAGTAGCAGTGAGGGATCAACTATAGGTAATAATGGAAGCTTCGAGTAGAGTCCGATCTTCCATTGACAATAATACAAGAACTAGATAAAATTTGCATTGACCCATAACGTGTGTTGAAGTGTGTTAAGTTGGAAGAATTAATGCCTAGAATCACTTAAAATGAGGCTTTAGGGAGGTAATTTTTCAAAAAATTTCTCGAGGATTACTTCGAACCCCCGTTTTGGAATAAGTAGCCATATATATTGCTTCAATTTATCGTTAGAGGTCTACTACTCCAAATTACTATTGTAATTATTGTACTGAGAGTCTAACTCTGCTTTGTCCTGATACACATTAAAAGAAGTTTATTAAAATTTGATATAAAAAATAAGAAAAGGTTTTTAAGTGAAAAAAGGTGTAAATTTTTCTATAGGCGGTTGGTTTAAAAATTATAGGGTGCTTTTGGTGTTTAAAATTAATAAAATTCATTGGGGGGAAATCGTTTCATAATTTTTGTACTTTCTAAAAACAAGTACCTCATAATGTAATTATTTTTCGAATAAATCTCTATTGTTTATTGAACAATAGTTTTATAGCAAACAGGAGACAGTCATGAGTCTCACATTTTTGGACTAAGGATTTAGGGTGATCAATGATTGTGTTATCTGGGTGAATTTAATGGTTGTCCCTGGAAACAAGAACTCTGCCCAATGATAAGTTTAAAAGGAGGTCGAAGGGATTTTTTATAAATAATTCTTCTGTGTGAAATCTAGTCAGCTCCCAGGATTCATATTATCTATTCATAGAATATCATCTTTCAATTCAATTGATAGCTGCTGTCTTACCAGTAACCAATAACATAATTTTTTTAGTCAAGTTCATATAATGAACATTTCAATGTGATATTCCCACTTGATGTTTATGTGAGATACAAACATTAAATTATGGGTTGAACTTGAATTTTTTGCTACATTAATTACTCTATTTGCACCCATTAGTTGAAGTTTCTGGTTTTTTGACAGTATAGGACGTAAAGGCATTTAATCATGAATTCATTTCAATTAAACCTTTCGACAGTATAGGAAGTTGTAAAGGCATTTAATCATGAATTCATTTCAATTAAACCTTTCACCTTAAATTGCTTCAAATTCATGAATTTAGGCCTCATTTTAAAACACCCCGGGCTACCCCACCATGACTCCCCCCCCCATCCTGGTGCCTGGTGATACATACCCACTCAGGTATTCCCAACCCCCCAAATCTGCTGCTGGATACACCCCTGCAATCAACACTGCAGACTAATTCACGCTATCGGTGTTGCATCTGCCTCCGCTGTTCTTAGGTTCTCATACCCGCAAGTTTGAGGAGTCCCATACAATGTCTAGGTAAAAGAGTCTTAGTTGCTACCGCCGTTTATCGAAATGTCGTTGAATAACATTGGTTTTACCTGAAGTAACATTGGTTTTATAGAACTTTAGAGGTCGGGAATGTTGGAAATGTGGTCGGGAAAAGTCGGGAAAAAGTCGGGAATTTGACAATTAGGAACTAGTAGATACCTTGCTCCAGTTAAGGAGTATAAGACAAGTCAGATTAACACTAGTCATATACACTAGATACCATAATTACTATATCAATTAGTTAGGTGAGGCTTAATTTTGATGTGAAAGGAACTCTTGTACACTAAAAAGCTATATCAACTAAATATTTTTCCAATTGTTTTTTAAATATTTCTATATTTTTAAGACTGCGGTAGCTTAATGTAGAATTTCCTACCAATATAACTAGGATTTTGTTTGAATAAGCTACTATTGTGACTCACCAAGTGATAATCTCCTCGGCTTCTTGTATTATAATCATGTACTTCAAAATTTTGGTTAATATCATTCGTTTTTACATATAAAGTAGCTTCATACACTTATAAGCAGGGTACAGTTAGGAGACCAAGTCTCTTGAACAACGGCCTACATGAATCTAATCTATTTACTCTTTCTATACACCTAACTGTTTTCTTTTGGATCTTAAATACCCTATAAAGATTTTGTTTTGATGAATTACCCCATACTAAGATAGCATACCTAATATGTGACAGTAAGAGCCCATGGTAAGCTGTAAAAAGTAACTTTTTGTCATTCAATCTAGTAGCTATCTTAGTATGGGGTAATTTGTCATCAAAACAAAATCTGGATAGGGTATTTAAGATCCAAAAGAAAGCGGTTAGGTGCATGGAAAGAGTAAATAGATTAGATTCATGTAGGCCGTTGTTCAAGAGACTTGGTCTCCTAACTGTACCCTGCTTATATGTGTATAAAGCTACTTTATATGTAAAAACGAATGATATTAACCTAAATCTTGACGTACATGATTATAATACAAGAAGCCGAGGAGATTATCACTTGGTGAGTCACAATAGTAGCTTATTCAAACAAAATCCTAGTTATATTGGTAGGAAACTCTACAACAAGCTGCCGCAGTTTTTAAAGAGTCTTGAAAATATAGAAATATTTAAAAAACAATTGAAAAAATATTTAGTTGATAAAGCTTTTAATAGTGTACAAGAGTTCCTTTCACATCAATTTTTTTTTGGAGATTATGTCTTAGACTCCAGTTAAGGAGTATAAGACAAGTCAGATTAATACAATTGTACACTAGTTACCATAATTACTATATCAATTAGTTGAGGCGAGGCTCAATTTTGATGTGAAAGGAACTCTTGTACACTATAAAAAGCTTTATCAACAAATTAAGCCTCACCTCAACTAATTGATATAGTAATTATGATATCTAGTGTATAATTGTTGATCAGACTTGTCTTATACTCCTTAACTGGAGTCTCCAAGACGAAAAAAAAGAAATATTCCTTGAGTCAGACTTGAGATATGAAACTTATATCTTTCAAACTTTAACATTAAAACCAATGGTGACAATTAGCCCAATCAAATTAAACAAATCGAGGTAACCAATTGATAGAGAAATGGTTTTTTCGTCAATTGCTTCCTTTGTGTGGGGACCAAAAGTCCCCATGTGTGGTTTTGGTTGGGGGGTGTCAATGTACAATTTTACAGTTTTCTTTTTGCTTATAAATCAGTAGCGATAATTCAAATTGATGTTATTCTTCTCATCAAAGTTGAACCTGACAAAATTCTTCACAATAAAACGTCATTGGTTGTTGTTGTTGTGTTGAGGTTCTAGAATGTTAAACTATCTATTGCTATAGGAAAAGTTTTTATGAATTATTTTGTAAAATATGGAAGCTCAATGTTTAAATTACTTGGTTTTTAGGGGGATTGATCGAGTTATTTAAAATTTATGATTGTTTTATAAACTGAAATACACCTTGGGGAATAGAATGACATTTATTATTTCTTAGAAGCGATTACTACCCGGGTATCCAGGTTGGAGTTTTTCTTTTCTTGAAGATAACTCTGATGGTAGCAGACACAAAGTTACGAAATTGGGATGGGTGAGTGAAATTCAGTTCATCTGTTTGAAAAGAGAAGTTAACTGTTTTTTGCACTGATAATGTGAATTTTTAGTGTTTTTTATTATAAGTGAACAATTTTTTTTTGTAACTTTGCAGCTGCGTAATTTTGTGTTTTTTTTTTGAGGATGAAGCCCACATATAGGTATGAGACCTGTACGTGGGTAATGAGTTGGATGATGGTGATTTATGAGTTGAACCTACAGTTTTAGGTGGGTTCCGAACCACCGGTTTAGTTGTTTAGAACAAGTTTTTTTTTTGTAGATTACGTCTTGGAGACTCCAATTAAGGAGTATAAGACAAGATTGATTGATTGATTGTTATAATCTAATTTTGGCAAATATCAGTTAAATTTTGCATAAATTATAGTTCATTAAAAATTAACTTAACTATTATAGAAAGAGAAAAAATTTTTAGAGAATAAATAAGAAAAAAAACCAAGTCAGATTATAAACAATAATACAGTCTTATAAACTAGTTACCATAATTACTATATATCAATTAGTTGAGGTGGGGCTTGATTTTTATGTGAAAGGAACTCTTGTACACTATTAAAGCTTTATCAACTAAATATTTCTCCAGTTGTTTTTTAAATATTTCTATATTTTCAAGACTTCAAAAACTGCGGTAGCTCAATTGTTGTAGAATTTCCTACCAATATAACTAGGTTTTTGTTTGAATAAGCTACTATTGTGACTCACCAAGTGGTAATCTCCTCGGCCTCTTCTATTATAATCGTGTAGGTGATATAGGAAGAGCTCAATACACACAATAAGTAAGCACTGGGTAATTAGCAGCTGTAATAGTGATACCGAGCTAATATGTTGTATAAGACATATCGGTGTATCATCTGTACTATACTAACACCATAGTGACGTATCATTTTATCAGTGATAGCCGCGAGCCGTAGCAGGTATCTGTTTAATCAGATAGAGATAAGCTGCGTTCTCCTGGGTCAACTTTGTAACGGTGAACGATTTGATTGGCCAGCAAAAAAGACACTTCTCTGCTGTAAAATCACTTCCCGGTGGTTCGGAACCCACCTAAAACTGTAGGTCCAACTCATTACCCACGCACAGGTCTAAGACCTATGTGGGCTTTATCCTAAAAAAAAACTGTTCTATGAGCATTTAAACACATTTTGAACAGTGAATTTGAATATGGATTTTGAAAAGTCTGAAAGGAAAATGGAAAATCGAGCTTCGAGGTGCACTGAGAGGACGCTATGTGCCAAATTTATTGCTCCAAATCGTTGCCGTTGTTGTGAAATGCGTGAGACACACACACACACCTAATTTCTTTTATTATATAGAATAAATAACAGTTTTGAAATTGATAAAAAGTCAAGTCACATTGTCGCATATTTTATTCTAACTGGGTTTTGAATCCTCTTGCAGTTAAAGACGAAAAGGCCCTCAGGGCCCCCAAGTCAAAGAAATATGCGGACGCTATAAAGCACCATCAGCGTTCAGATATGTCTCCTGGTAAGAAAAAACTTAATGGTTGAGTTCATGGGAGTCTTACCGGTGACCGGTAAATGTTACCGGTAGCGTCTGATTGGTCCGTTCAAATTTCTCAACGTCTATGAATTTGAATAGTCCAATCAGATGCCACCGGCACCATCCACCGGTTACTGGTACGGCTCCCAAGAACAACCAATTTTTAATGTATCATTTCATTTATTACATAGTCTTCTTCCTCTTCTTCATCCTCATACCTGTTGTTGTTGCTGTTGTTTGTGTTGTTGTTGTTGTTCTTTTACATCTTCTTCTCCTTCTTCTTCTTCTCCTTCTTCTTCTTCTCCTCCTCTTCCTCTCCCTCCTCCTCTTCCTCTCACTCCTCCTCTTCCTCCTCCTTCTCTTCCTCTCACTCCTCCTCTTCCTCCTCCTTCTCTTCCTCTCACTCCTCCTCTTCCTCTCCCTCCTCCTCCTCTTCCTCTCCCTCCTCCTCTTCCTCTTCCTCTTCCTCCTCTTCCTCTCCCTCCTCCTCCTTTCTTTTTCTTCTTTTTTCCTCCTCCTACTTCCCCTCCTCTTTCTCTTTCTCCTCTTCCCCCCCCCTCTTCTTCTTTTCCTTTTCCTTATTCCTCTTTTTCCAACTTATTCTTCTTCTTCTTCGTCTTCTTTCTCTTATAATAGAAGAATAAATAATCAAGATTTACTAATATAGCAATCTAGGGTTTGCAATAAATCTATTAACTGCTGTTTTAATTTATTTTTTCATTTATCAACCATAAATAATTGCTCCATAAATAAATCAACATCTTTGAGAATTCGTTGCTTTATGTAAATATTCATTATTATTAGTATGTATTTTTATCTAGATATGATAATGATGTGCAGTTTACCATTTATGAGAGTAGTATATACGTTAACCACAAAAATGTGGTATTTCTTTGCACTAATTCTTGTGTTTTATGTGAGATTTCTCTAAAAGTATTGCCTTTACAGCTCTGTAACCAATTTTATTCAATTTTTCGGATAAAAAAGCATAAGAAACAATTGTATTTGTATCTTCGTAGCCACGTTAAACATTTTTATATGGCTTTACTTCACTGAGGGTACTGAGTTCTTGGTGAAATTTTTCGCTAGCCGTAACTCGCTAATGAAGCGTTTTCAGGCATATGTTTATATGAACTTTTTCTCATTTTTAGCTAGAACGAGCTCCAAAGAGATTGCTGTATAATCAGAAGCTAACACTATTTATTTTATTTGCAGGAAGGACCGTGTTGAATACTTTGATACAATCATTGAAACCGGGGTATTCCCGGAAATACCGGCAATTCCCCAATCACATAATGTAAGTATATCCTTTCATGTTTTCCAGTAAAGTATTTTTTTTTTCAATTCATTTCATCTAACTTATATAAAGAAGAAGTATATAAGTTATATAAAGAAGAAGATAAAAAACGGTGTTTTAAAGTAATATAAATACAGCTTACTTTATTACACGAATTATCTAACTAGTATCATTAGGAAGCTATTTTAACACTACTGTCAGTTTCTCATACAGGAGTTTAGACCAATCAGAATTTGGTATGTCTTCAAAACAGTGTCGAAATAGTTATTTTCCTACAGATGTCTAAGAAAGTGGGTATTTATGCACTCATTGTATTAGATGTCGGAAAAACTGCTGATTCATGCATTATTTTACTTTGCCGCACTCCAGCTGACTTTGCCATACTCATTTTCTTTGTCGCACCCAGTTGTGCCAACTGTAGGATAAATCTAATGTGTAACTCATGTTGAAAGTATATTTTCTGCACTCGAGAAACTATTCCTCACTTGCCTTTGGCTTGTGCATAATGCATTTCTCTCATGCAGCAAAGAGCTACTTTGCGCACTAGTTACACAAATAATGTAACTTAAAATTGCTTCATTTTTGCATTGAAATTGTACATTACAACTATGGCTATTGTCAAAATTAAAATAACTAAAACAGGGTGGCCACCTACCGGGAAAACCGGGAGAACCTGGAATTCCTCATGATTTTACATAACCGGGAAAAATTCCGTGAATTCCTCATGAATTTTTCAAATTACTCATGAATTTTTCATAAATGTCAATTTATTTAGTAAAGTGTACCGTAACAATAAACTCAAAATACTCAAATAAAAAAAACACTTGATGGTTAGCAATAATAATTGGCAATGTTTTTGGAAATATCTAAAAACAGCGATGTTTGAAAAACATCGGTTTCCAAACATCGATGTTTATGAAACATCTGTCTCCAAACATCGATGTTTTTTCCTGTTTTGCCATAACTAGTGTTGTCGCGAGTATATTTTTTGTTATCGTTAAGCCGGATTTATATTAGTAGATTTTTCTTCTAGGTTACATTCAAGTATTATTGAATCAAGGGAAATTGAATGAATACATAATACATTTTCAAATATATTGATAACTTTGACACTGCAGTCTATTTTTGTGAAGAATTTTTCGTTTTTTACTCGCTGAGTGTTGAAGATGGACCCTTTCCGAAAGCGCTCCACATACATGAGTAGTTAAAAAAACGTATTAATTCCTCACAAAAATAGACTGCAGTGTCAAAAATTATTAATATATTTGAAAATTTAAATACGCAATTCGTCATGGAAGATCAAACTGATGATTTTCATAATAAATTCTTTATGAATGTATATAATATATTGTTGTTGTTCCTCAAATACCTGGAAAATTTGAAATTTTACTCTGAAAAACCGGGAATTACTCATGAATTTTTAATTTTAAAATGGGTGGCCACCCTGTAAAACTAACATAACAAAATTCAACAAATAACTTAATAAATACAGTAGATACATTGTAAAAGATCATTACAAAGTCCAAATGTGTGTTATGATAAGTCCTAATGATATTTTTCCAAAATTGTTTTGGCATGATATTGCACTTTATGATATTGGGTGGTATTTTATATATATATATATCCTCTTCAATAATGTTTATTAGAAGGATATAGCTATAATTTGCTGTATATATTCTGCCAAGTATGGCAAGCTCCTCCCTCAAGCTCGAGTTTGCTCTTTTTGGCACATAGTTCCAAATTAATCTCTACATTGTATTTTTTTTATATGAATTGAAATGGTAATTTAGCGATAGAAAAAATCACTAAATTTTGTTTATGTTCATAGATACAAGTAAAATTAAGAGATGCACCATCCTTTTGCTTGAAGAGGGATGCAACAAATTTCAAAACCTATTTTAAGTAAATATTTATTAATATTATTAAGATACAATTTTGTTTTCCTACAGTAACCCGAAAAAGTGCCTATTTTTGCACTAACTGAAGCACGCAAAATAGTCTATTCCTGCACCAGTGCGAGAGAGTAAATTCTAGTGCAACAAAGTCAAATAAAATTCATGTTTATTTCAAACAAAAAATAATGTGTACAACAAACTTTCAGTGTAAACATAATAAAAGGATCACTCACATAAAAATAAATATAAACTACTGATTGATAACTTTATTTATTTCCTTCATGAAAAAGTAACAAGGCACAGTTATACATTAAACATAGAAGAAAGTCCTCCACATGGGCATCAGCCTGTGTGATCTCATTAACTTAATCTACAATTAAGAAATGCAAAAAATTAAGAAATGAAATATAAAAAATCATGTTCTTCTGGGTGGAGTAAAAAAAAAGAGTTATACATACCAACACACACACGCGCGCGCGCGCGCGCAAACCAAACAAACCACAGCAAAGCAGACACACGCACACACATTCACACCAGCTGTAGGCCTACGTAGTTACAGGATATTCTGGTTTAATGTTAAACTTGAATCAATTACACATAAATGGATTTTAGTAAATTTTCACATTCATCGTCTCTCAGGGTGGCTAACCAACTTTGCAGTACGCCCTTATAACGTGGCACGGAGCAAAAACCTGGCTGACTTACTCTTAGGGGCGCGTTTCTCAGGATCACGTGTGTTAGGAAAGACACGTTTCTGTCGCAGGCTACCACTAAAGTACTTTTCCGCACTCCAGATTTGCAACCTAATAGTGAGCATGTAATACGCAGGTTCCCTATTCTGCATTCAAAATAGGTTGGCTACTCTGCTTCAGCTGCGAAATAGTCATTGTAGTTGTTGTTATCGAATTGATTCAAAGATAGGTTATGTGAAGAATTGTCAGGTTATGTATGTCCTGTTTTGTTCTGTTTAAATTACTTTATACATTACTGTAGGAAAAATTTAATGTGTAATATGAGCGCAAAGTATTGTTTCTGGACTCGAGAAACTTTTTTCACTCACCTTTGACTCGTGGAAAAAAATGTTTCTCTTGATGCAGAAAGCCGCCATTTAATCTTGAACTCTAAATGACTAGTAAAAAAGTGTGATTTTAATTAGCGACAACGTTATACAACCAATTTCATGACAGAGCAACAAACTATGGCCTTGAGCTGTACTCTTGCACATTAATAGCCTCTTTTTAATATTTAAATGTATTGACTCATTTTCATGTATAAATAGACATTTATTATTATTGTTATTATTATTATTAGACGTAAAACTCCCAAAGTGGAAGACACTGAGTAAAGATGGTTTATTTTTTTGACTTGTTCTTCTTGTTTGCCCACCAGCTTTTCATTTTTTGAACAAATTCGGCTTTCCTCTCTTCACTCCATTTTGTTCCAACTCTTGAAGGTTTTGTCTCTGGTATAACTTCCCATTTATAAAGTTTTATTATGAAGTTTTTTCTATTGTAAATTTTATTATTATTATTATTATTATTATTATTATTGTTTTTATTATTATTAATCCAGTACAGAAGTAAAAAAACAAGAAATTTTAGATATTTCTTTCTAATGTTATGTCTCCTACTAGGTCTCCTAATTTTATATCAGCTCAATTTTGTTCTACCATGAAATATAAGGTGTATAAACAATTCCAATTTTAAAGCTAAATAAATTATTGATAAAATAAAAAGATTTGATCACGTGCTTAACTGTGATGCTATGAATAAAATTAAATTGCTTAGTACTCAGAAGTAAATACAATAGCATTTAAAAAAATTAAACATCCCTAATTTAGTGTTTTTACTTTTGTAGCAGAGAATAATATCAGCTAAATTACAATAAAAAAAATTCAATAAAATACAATAGCATTTTAAAAAATTGAACATCCTTAATTTTGTGTTTTTTTACTTTTGTAGCAGAGAAGAATATCAGATAAATTACAATTAAAAAATTTCAATAAAATACAATAGCATTATAAAAAATTGAACATCCTTAATTTTGTGTTTTTTTACTTTTGTAGCAGAGAAGAATATCAGATAAATTACAATTAAAAAATTTCAATAAAATACAATAGAATTATAAAAAATTGAACATCCTTAGTTTTGTTTTTTTTTTACTTTTGTAGCAGAGAAGAATATCAGATAAATTACAATTAAAAAATTTCAATAAAATACAATAGCATTTAAAAAAATTGAACATCCTTAATTTCGTGTTCTTTACTTTTGTAGCAGAGAAGAATATCAGCTGAATTACAATTAAAAAATTTCAATAAAATACAATAGCATTTAAAAAAAATGAGCATCCTTAATTTTGTGTTTTTTTACTTTTGTAGCAGAGAAGAATATTAGATGAATTACAATTAAAAATTTCAATAAAATACAATAGCATTTAAAAAAATTGAACATCCTTAATTTTGTGTTTTTTTACTTTTGTAGCAGAGAAGAATATCAGCTAAATTACAATTAAAAAATTTCAATAAAATACAATAGCATTTAAAAAAATTGAACATCCTTAATTTAGTGTTTTTTACTTTTGTAGCAGAGAAGAATATCAGCTAAATTACAATTAAATAATTTCAATAAAATACAATAGCATTTTAAAAAATTGAACATCCTTAATTTTGTGTTTTTTTACTTTTGTAGCAGAGAAGAATATCAGATAAATTACAATTAAAAAATTTCAATAAAATACAATAGCATTATAAAAAATTGAACATCCTTAATTTTGTGTTTTTTTACTTTTGTAGCAGAGAAGAATATCAGATAAATTACAATTAAAAAATTTCAATAAAATACAATAGAATTATAAAAAATTGAACATCCTTAGTTTTGTTTTTTTTTTACTTTTGTAGCAGAGAAGAATATCAGATAAATTACAATTAAAAAATTTCAATAAAATACAATAGCATTTAAAAAAATTGAACATCCTTAATTTCGTGTTCTTTACTTTTGTAGCAGAGAAGAATATCAGCTGAATTACAATTAAAAAATTTCAATAAAATACAATAGCATTTAAAAAAAATGAGCATCCTTAATTTTGTGTTTTTTTACTTTTGTAGCAGAGAAGAATATTAGATGAATTACAATTAAAAATTTCAATAAAATACAATAGCATTTAAAAAAATTGAACATCCTTAATTTTGTGTTTTTTTACTTTTGTAGCAGAGAAGAATATCAGCTAAATTACAATTAAAAAATTTCAATAAAATACAATAGCATTTAAAAAAATTGAACATCCTTAATTTAGTGTTTTTTACTTTTGTAGCAGAGAAGAATATCAGCTAAATTACAATTAAATAATTTCAATAAAATACAATAGCATTTAAAAAAATTGAACATCCTTAATTTTGTGTTTTTTTACTTTTGTAACAGAGAAGAATATTAGATGAATTACAATTAAAAATTTCAATAAAATACAATAGCATTTAAAAAAATTGAACATCCTTAATTTAGTGTTTTTTACTTTTGTAGCAGAGAAGAATATCAGCTAAATTACAATTAAAAAATTTCAATAAAATACAATAGCATTTAAAAAAATTGAACATCCTTAATTTAGTGTTTTTTTACTTTTGTAGCAGAGAAGAATATTAGATGAATTACAAAATATTGTAAATAAGTTTAAGTAGATCTGGAATGGAATCTTGGAAATGATGATGTGCAGTGAAAATGGTGGTTTTTGTTGTCAACATGTTGGCAGAAATGTTTCGAGCTTAAATCTTTTTTTCTTTTTCGGAGGATGAATCCCACATAGGTCTGAGACCTGTGCGTGGGTAATGAATTGGATGATGGTGATTGATGAGTTGGACCTACAGTTTTAGGTGGGTTACGAACCACCCGCAAATGATTTTACAGCAGAGAAGAGTGTCTTTTTTGCTGGCCAATCCAATCGGTCACCCTTACAGAGAGGGCTCAGGAGACCGTTGCTTATCTAATCTGATTAAACAGATACCTGCTACGGCTGTCGGCTATTGCTTTCTATGTTAAAAACCATTTCAAGTTTTTGTGCAATAGTTGACACAATGTTGTTTCGTTTTTCAGATGTTCAGCCTGACCTTGAATACGAATGGAATACGACACCTTTTTTTATTTTTTTTTAAATTCCTTTTTTTTTCAAATAAGTTCTACACTGGAAACCATAAATCTCTTCAACGCACAGCTACAAAACGTATGTATTTAGCAGCAATTTGCTGCCAGAAATTCGCTTTTTTGAAATTCGATATTTGATATTCAGTTTTATTATTTTTAAGCTTTGTCAATAATTTATCTAAAGAAGATTATTCAGCTATTTTCAGCTGATGTGACTAAAGCATAATATTCATTTTTACACTGTCTGAAGAAATCCTGAGTTTGTTTGGTTTGTTAGACTTCTGTACTGAGAAGCGACAGTGTTGAAATAGCACGAAATGCGGTTTAATTTTTTACTTTGATCAACTCGTCTAACTTTAATCAAATTGTTTAATTTGAAAGTTTAACTAGCTATAACTTCCCAGTTGAATAGAGTCGGAACTAAATTTTGAGCAACACCCCTAATGCCAGTTGTAACAGCAATTATATTTGCTAGCGAAATTATCATTTTTATTCAAATTTTGTTTTGCACTTGTAATGTTTTTTTTGTACGACTACGGGTCTCATCAAATCCAGTAGAAATTGCAGGATTTAATAAAATAATGAAGAAATAAACTAATAATGCCTGCTAATGCGAATTAAATAGATTTATTAATATTCATAGATAAATTATTTTTTAATAAATAAGTATATAGATAAATAATGCCTGTTAACCGACTTAAAACACATAAGCGGGGGCATAGAGTTGTCAGGTTAGAATTGGAGCTTAAACAACCTATCAAGGCTTTGTTTTGATTGAGTTACCCCATTCTAATATGATTGTGACAGTAAGAGTCCATGTTGAGTTTTAAAAAGTAACTTCCAGTCATTTAATCTAGCAAGCTGTCGCAGGGCAAATACCTCTGATGAAAGTTTACAACATACTTTCTCAAGAGCAAGTGGCATAGAGCAAGCAGGGTCATATAGTGGTAGGGTTGGAATTAGCGTTAACGTTAACATAGTTTTTGCTCAACTGCTTTTATTTTATGGTATACTGTTTCAAAAACGTTTAAAATGTCACTAAGTTTCCTTTTTCCACACTTAACTCTAATTGTGGCATAAAATCTAATTTGGCGGAAATTAAAAAAATAGCCAGTGTTTAATCCAAGACTATTAGTATTAAAAACAACTTTTCATGTGAAATTTAACGACTTGCAGTCAAATATTTGTTAAGAATAAGTATAACTCACTTAATCTGTAGGCCGAGCGCTTTCGAATCTATGAGATCCATCCATCCGAGCGCTCGGCCTACAGATTAAGTGAGTTATACTTATTCTTAACAATATTTGACTGCAAGTCGTTAAATTTCACATGAAAAGTTAATATTAACAACGCAGTTCGTCATGGAACAAGAAATCCAGGAATTAAAAACAAGCTGGTTTCTTTTTTCTGAACTGAAAAATGGCGGGTTTTGAGGTTTTTTTTAGTTGAATAGCATTGAGTAATGAATGTCATTCACAGTTGATATAGATGAATAAATGAATTTGTTTCCTCATTCAGCAACATAAGAAAAATAACAAGATACTTTACTTGGAAATTGACTGATCACTTTTCCAGTAGTGTGATCAGTTCAAGAAATACAATTGACAATAAAATAAACAAATAAGTATGAGTCTAGTCATCAGCAAACATTGAAATTATTTACAGTTCAGCTACAGCAACATAAAAAAGTACTAGCTCTAGTTTTCTCAGTGAAAGTTTGTCTAAATAGCTACAGAATCAATACTATGATAATTACAGAATCAACTAACAGTGAATAACTGACAGTGTGTTTACTAACTAACAGTGTGTAAATAGACTTTATAATAGATGGTATAAATATGCATATTGAAGATTACAAAGTTCCATATGGTAATAATGTTGTTATAGCCTATTATCTTATCACATTTCTAATTAGCCAAATGTCATCTATCGCGAACAACCAGCTCTTTACTCTCTCACAGAAAGCCCTAGGGGAGTCGCAACCTCTTATCTCAATTGGGAGCTTATTAAAGATGAAGGGTCCCCAAAACAGTAACGAATGCCTGAAAAGCTCCCTGTTTACTTTTGGTGTCCTAAACAACATTTGTTTGGTGTCTAAACAACAGATGCAGAGTCAAATCTGTAATTTGCATAATACTTGATTTTTTCCAGTAATTTTGAAAAGACAACTGAAATTTATGAAAAAAGTAATGAAATGTACCAATTTATTGTTTTTTTTTTTTTTAATAACTAACTACTGTTTTTTCAGTTGAGAAGGAAAATTGCCAGTACTTGAGTGAAATACAAGTGTTTGACATCAACTTATTTTTTCAATAGCTGATTAACCACCTTTTTCAATTTAAAAGGAAAATTACATGTACTTAAAATTAAATATTTGCCATTAACTGATTTTTTCAATAGCTGAGTAACAACCCTTCTTTCAATTCAGATAACCTAAAATTTAAAAAAAATCTTTGCTATTGACTTATTTTAAAGACCTGTGTCTTTACATAGATCTTTCACTTCTTGCTGGAAAAAATCGAGGGATCCCCTCCCAAGTTCGGTTTCCACTGTCGCGTTTTCGGATCTAATTAGCTTAAGTTCCTTCCAAATATCGACCAGTGAAATTTCCGAAGTAGGGTCCTTACTTTCTTCAGTTTCGAGTTGTTTACTCTTCCGCCATTCTCTTTGACACGTAGGGCAACGCCAAATCTGTTTTTCATTCTGCAGAAAATCTAAATCCTCTTTAGTAACTTCGACACATCCAATATGAATGTATTTTTTACACGAATCACAGTTCACGGGTAGGCTTACTTTTTTTGCACGATCTATTACAACTTCCACACACCATTTTTGTTGATAGTAGTTGGAAAATTTATACAGAGTAGTTCAAGTGGGTTGAAAACAGAAAATTTGTGATTAAACAACACTTTGAAGCGCTTTAAAGCACAGTAGAAACTAGTATAGAAGAATATAGCTTGCAAAATACGGCAGGCAGACAACGCGCAAAAGGTAAGTGAACAATGAACGGCGCTGCGTTGAATGCTTTCCTCATTGAATGCTCTAGCTGAACTGAAAAGAGAGAGAAAAAAGAAGCCGATACTTCTCTGTCTAACTTCTAGTAGATTACAAATGAATAAAATAAAAATGTTTTATTTTTCATACAATAATATGATACATCATATAAACATAAATGGATATGTAGGATATATCCCTTCAGAGGCATAAGCCTTTGTTGTAGGTGACGAGTTGGTAGAGTGTCAATAGAATTTGTTTGAGATAAGGAAATTATCATTCTTATCTCTGTGCATCTATTATGGTACTTATATTACTAGTAATGATAACATGTAAACCATAATACATAATTATATTAAATTATAAAATTACGCAGGGGCACATTTCAAGAAGGAAAAAAAGATCTATATGTATTCAATTCATCCAATATAATAATAATAATAATAATAATTTATTCGACCAATAGCACATAACAATACCTGAACACTTTCAAATTGATTTATAAAAACACACATAACTAATTGTATATAATACATGCCTATTGTCTAATAGGGCAGCCCCTAAGGTACTCCTGTGTGGGGCGCCTCAAACTTGTACATCAATTCAAGCAAGAAAAAACTATGAAAAATAACAAATAGAAAGTACGGTAATTAAATACTTGACAAATTGAATAGCATTAGTCTTAAATCAAATCTAGATCCTTTGTGCGGGCAAATGTTATAAAAATAATCTTCACTTATTTAACAGAAAATAACCGTGTACTGTGGGTCGTCTGACGATGCTCTAGACAACAGAGCGAAACGGCCGTCACGCCATAACGTGAGTTAGTTTCCATTTAAAAGTGTTTTTTTCAAGTTTATATTAGAAAATAACCAGTTACAGATGATGTGCTGTTCCTCATCTATATAAATAAAATTAGAGTTTTGTCTGTACATTTATCAGAATTGTATATTTTTTGGTTATTTTTACGTTTTATACTTTAAATAAGCCGAAAATAGTCTTATCTCACTTTCTGTCTGTCTGTCTGTCTGTCACGGCCGCAAAGGTATTTTTCGCGGCCTTCTCCTCAAAAACGAGAGCATCGATCGGGATTTTAGTTATTGAACAGTATTGAAAACATTATTGACAATGTCTTTAGCTATAAAAAACTAAATTAACTTTTTTTTAACAGAGTAATAAACGTTTAAAAACCAAGTACTGTGCGATTTTGGATACATTTTACGCGGCCTTCTCAAAAACGAGAGCATCGATCGGGATTTTAGTTATTGAACAGTATTGAAAACATTATTGACAATGTCTTTAGCTATAAAAAACTAAATTAACTTTTTTTCAACAGAATAATAAACGTTTAAAAACCAAGTATTGTGCGATTTTGGATACATTTCTTCCAAGTTTTATTACCACATAAGAATAAGAACAAATCACGTAATTTATCATGATATATCAATCAGCTGTTCTCAAATATAAATGGTGGGCCCTTCGCGGCGTTATTTACGCTGTCTGCAGACTTGTGTAGTCGGAGCATTGCAGTCTTTTAGGAAACATATGTCTGGTGAATCAAAGCTCATCTTATGTTTTATCAATTATTTCTTTGTTGAAAAAAAAACAAAATTTTCCAATTTGAATTTATCAAAACAAAAATTAACATTTTAGGAAGGTGCGGTTTGTGCCAGGCTCTTGGGAATTCGCCAGGTAGCACTATTATTACCATGTAAGAAAAAATCCCGTAATTTATCATGATATATCAATCAGCTGTTCTCAAAAAATATTCTCTCGGATACCTGTTACTGAATTGTTTACGTTACTTAGTTGTTTACTAAGGGCCCGTTCACACAATACAGTTTTTGTGCGGTACAGTAAATTTGCTGTATCAGTTATTTTGCAGTGCTTTCGTTTGCATGTACATTTCATATTGTATGTTCACACAATACTGTTTCAACTGGATCCAGTAAAAAAGCTGTTGTAGCCGATTTCTACATTCGGTTTTGTCTTCGAAAACTGTATCGCTAAAATCAGCTGTACCGCAAAATAACTATCCGTATCCGGTGGCACATGTATTGTACCGGTAATGGATATGTTCAAACGATACGCTTATTATGCTGGAAGCAGTCTTCAGATCGTCAGCAATGATCTTCTTCATTGATATTCTTCAGCATTGATCTTCTTATTAGTGAATTCCAGTGTCCAGAAGTGGAAGATATTAATTGCGAAAATTTAATTTCTTTAATATATGAGAGACCCGCCTTGTGGGACAAGACTTAAGATTAATATAAAAATAAAGAGAGAAAAATGTGTGGAATATTGAAACCAGAATTTGTGTACTTTGATCAAAATTTAAGAGAAACCTTCAGTAAGAAACTTATTTAAAAAAATCTTACACAAATAAAAAAAATCCTGGACTGGAATAAATAAAACTGAACTGGAAGCGCAATGGAAGAAGGAGGAGAGCACAGCAATAAGCAGCAAAGCCGGACCATGCGTACATCACAGTACAGTTGACGCCGTACAGTAAAAAAACCGTACCGCAAAAAAACTGTATTGTCTGAACGGGGCCTAAGCTGCTAACAACTTCATGATCGTTGCTATCAAAAAAGCCGAAACATATTTAGTCTTATTTCTAAACATAATCCGTACGAAGGACGGGCACAATAGCTAGTCATGTTAAAAATTCTACAAATTCAGAAAAGAAAAAAGAAAACTTTTGAGTAAACTAAACCTATATAAACCAAAACATAGTACAATAGCTTAGTATTCTGTGGAACTACTACGAAGAAAACCAAAATATATCATAAAAATGTCTCTACGTCATCGATATTAAAAATAAATCTTTTCAATTTTGCCTTAACAGTAACATTGTATTCACAAACCTGTAAATCTGTTTGTAGTGTGTTGAAAATTTTTGAACCTACATACTTGAAAAATCTAGTCTCGGTCTTGGTAAGAATACTCTATTTCTGTTACGTATCAAATATGGAATCTGCGGTTGTGCAATTAATTGGTCTTTATTTTTCAATGTGTCAATGATTGTTTTGAATAAAAAGGCGCGTCTGACAGGTAGTATATCTAGTGCTTTGAAGAGGGGTAGTGAATGTTCAATTCTTGGCCTGCTACAAATTAATCTTATAATATGCTTCTGTGCAATGATAATTGACTTCATATTTGCAACATATGCGCTACCATAACAAATGAGACCATAATTTATCCTTGATCCAACCAGAGCGTGATATAAGCGAACCAAGAAATATTTTGGGCACATATCCTTCAAAAAATAAAAATTCCTAATGGAAATAAAAATATCTGATTTTAGTTTCTGAATATGATCATACCATGAGAGCCTATTATCTATTAGCAACCCCAGATATTTGACACAAGCAGTCTCCCTTATTATCTCACACTGACAATTTACCACCGAATCATCACAGCCAAACTTGTGATAATGAAGCGTAGGTACAGTGTAATTTATTTTGTTATTTTGAAGTCTGAAGTGAACTAAATTTGATTTTTTCGCATTCAACAATAATCTATTTTTGGAGAACCACCAATGTATATTTTTCAAGTCTTTTTGCATATTATTATGTATTACATTTTCATTTTGACCTTCATAGAATATAGCAGTGTCATCTGCGAGAGACACAATTTCACCTAATATTTTGCCGTTACATAGGTCTTTTACGTATGTTAGAAAAAGTACCGCCGATAAAACTGACCCCTGGTATACCATACTTGATTATTCCGATGTCACTTAATTCATTATTAACTTTTACTTGCTGGTACCTATCTCCCAGGTAACTCCTGAACCACTGATTCGCTAAACCCCTGATACCTATTTTACCAAGCTTCTCCAGAAGCATGTTATGCTCTATAGCAGGGGTGTCCAACTTGCAAGGGCCAAAACTAAAACCTTTGATGTGATTGCGGGCCATATAATAATTTTGTCAAAGTAAGGGTTAAAGTAATTTTGTTAAACTAATGTAAGGTATAAAAATAATTAAAACAAAAAAAAAGTATTATTTCTTTTACTGCTCACCGAGTACGTTTTTGTAAATGAATGGAAAATCTATACATAATTTTTTTTTTTGAGAGCTAAGAGAAACATTGCAATAATAATAAAAAGTTATATCTAATGTGAAGACTGTGGTCGATCGGCTTCATCCACCAATGAGGAAATGTCGACCTCCAGTTCAGTTGTAGACAGTCTCATGAGATGTCGTAAGGAAGAATCGGTGAGGTTGCTTCTGTTGTGGTTTTTAATGTACTTCATGGAGGAAAAGGCACTTTCACATGTATATGTGCTTCCGAACATTGATGTAATCTTCAGTCCAAAATCTCGCAGATTTGGAAATTTCTCTTTAGACAGCAATTTGAAAAATTCAGGTCCCCTTGTCTGGTGATTAGGAACATGTCAGCTTGAAGGTCACATAACTCAATTTGTAAGTCGGGTGGTTGATCTTCAATGATTGCTCCAAGAGGATTATTATAAAGCAGTAAACTGCTTTTGAGACTTTAGATTTCTTCAAATCTTGTATTGAATTCATCAATAACTTGTTGAATTTATGAACTGCAGCATGAAAACTAATATTTTCCTCACTATTGAATTCTTCTGCTAGTTGCAGACAGCTAGGCAAGTATGTCAGGTGGTTCTTTTCCAAAACATGTTTAAACACGCTCAGCTTATTCCGAAATCCGTTTATTTTCCGATTAAGTCTGAAACTGTCTGGTTTCTTCCTTGAAGACTCAAGTTTAAACTGTTGAAATGATTAGTCAGATCTTTTAAAAAAGCTAACTGTCTTAAGAATTATTATTCTGGATCCTTAAGCTTTCTTTCCAGTTCAGTTGTGTCCGATGAAACGTATTAATTGAGGATTTCCTTCCTTATGGCAAAAAACCGTTCCATGCACTTTCCTGCACTCAGCCACCTTACATGGCTGTACATTAGCAAGTCTCCATACTCAGCCTCTGTTTCCACTAAAAACTGCCTAAGTTGCCTGTGTAGAAGGGATCGATTTCCACCGAAGGATGTTACAGATCCGCGATGCAGCGCGTGGGCAGCGCTTGTGATATAAAAACAGGTTTGAGAGACCGTAATATTTAAATCTTTTTTCACAATGCCCTAATTCAAAATGTATTTTTTTCATGTTGTAAGGTATGTGAGGATAAAGAAAATATAATCCTCTCCGTAAAACATTTCGCGGGCCACAACTGGCGGCCCCGCGGGCCGCCAGTTGGACAACGCTGCTCTATAGAATCATAGGCTTTTGATATGTCTAGAAATATAGCCGAACATTTCATTTTTTTTTAAACTCTTATCTATTTTGGAAAGTAAAGTTTTCATAGCTTCTTCTGTACCTTTATTTTTTAAGAAACCGTACTGGTTCTTACTAAAGAATTTTTTATAATTCAAATAGTTGAGAATCGTGTTTTTCATTACTCTCTCAAGGATTTTTGCAAAAATAGATAATAATGTTATTGGCCTGAAATTATCGATATTCTTGCTCTTATTACTTTTGGGGATTGGAATCACAATAGCTTTATTCAGTATCGAGGGGAATACTCCTTTTCGAAAGCTAAGATTGCATAACTCAACCAGTACGTTCTGAATGTATGCTGAAATTTCCTTTATTGTTTTGGTTGGAATTCCATCTACTCCGGGGGCCGTATTCGTCTTGAGTTCTTTTATGACATCATTAATTTCTTCTGCATTCACCGGATAAATAAAAATAGAATCAACTGGACTTTGGATTGGAAACACCTCAGCTCCTAGATATTCGTCGTTTTGTGAGCAAGCTTCTAATTTTGATTTATTATTCTCTACCACTGTAGATATTCTGTACACTGTACGGATATTCTGTTGAATAATTATTAAGACACTCAGTTCACACTCCATCAATAAAGGAAAAAAAAATATTATCAGCATCAAGTGACTACTTTTAATAAATATGAAAAGTTCAATTATATTGAAAAAGTAATAAAATGGCTAACATTTTATTTTAGGTACGGTAGTTGCAGAATTTATGAAAATTTAATAGTGTAGGTACTTTTACTTTCTCATTTTTTCGTGATTTCCAATTCTGTGATTTCCTAAAAAGTTTTTTTTTATTTTATCTTGTTAATTTCCTCTTAGTATGTCCTTTAATTTTCTATTCTTTGTGATATTTAATTTAATTTTTATTTCAATTTATTTTATTCTTTATACTTTTTTCAATGATTTGATGTTCTAGAAAACAGCAGTTTTTGTACTTTATTTTATTAGTTTACGTATGTCCATTGATTTTTTGTTTTGAGATTTTATTTGATTATATTTATAATTTGTTATTTTTAATTTTGTGTGATGTCTTATAAAACAGCAGTTAAAGGAAAGGAAATGTGAGGAGTGAAAGTTCCAGGACTTGTTGAGTTCCTGGGAGTCTTACCGGTAACCGGTGAATGGCGTCCGATTGGTTTATTCATAAAAAAATCTGAATAGACCAATCAGATGCCACCGATTACATTTACCGGTTACGGGTAAGGCTCCCCGGAACGCAACTATCGCATTCTGCGTATCGAGGAACCATTCAAGGTACATTTGAGCCACTACTTGTTGCCCTAAAGGGGTTGAGCCTGTAGCTGGTTCTTGGACGCGGGGGTGGGGGGGATTGCAGGCTTTTCTCGGTTATCTTTGTGTAGGACTCTGAGTAGAATACATTATGGCCGAAATGCGGCTAATCTAGACATACATAAAATTCAATTCTTCAGCTGAATTATTTCATCCATGCATTCCCTAAATGGAGTCATGAAATGTTCACCAATTTGAGCATTACACTGCAACGTTTTACAGGTTTTCGCAGATATGTTGAGAAATGCGGCTGCCTTTCCTATCTTTCTTTCTTTCTATCTCCTATTTCCCCCCATTCGCCCTCTCTCTCATCGTCCATCTCCTCCCTTCTCTCTCACTATCTCTCTTACTCACTCAAACTATCTCTCATCTTCGATCATCTCCCTTCTCTCTTTCTCAGCTTTATTTTTTTTATTTGAATAACTTCACACACCTCTTCCTTCCTAGTCTATGCATAATTATTGTGAAAATGTTTAGAAATAATTTTTATTTTTTGTTTGTTTCCATATCGACGAGTTTTATATTTTTTTCGGTTTAAAATTTTCATTAAAAAAATATTTTCTAATAATATAATGAATATTAACATAAAACATCTTTGAATACTTCTTGTAACGCTCTTTAAGGAAAACTTGTGTTGATTATAAAATAATATTGTAATTGAAAATAAAATGAAATAATTATTGAAAATAATAAGAATAACTACAAAAATACTAATAATAATAATTATTAAAAGTAGTAATTGTATTGAGGGATAGTGCTTTTCTAAATTAACTGTCTTAACTTGGGTTAGAGATTGGGAAATCGGAAAAAATTAGTCATTGTGTTTGTATTTACAAAAAAAGGAACATTTCATATTTAAAGCAAAAATAAGTTTAAAGTTACATAAAAAATATATTGAATAAATAGAGAATTAGGATAACCATTTTATCTAAGTACTCAATATAATTTTTTTGGGAGATTGTCTACATAGATCTAAGACATGTGCGTGGTTGATGAATCCAACTCATTGGATTGAATGGAAATCTACAGTTTTAGGTGGGTTCCGAACCAAAAGTTGTACTTCCCAATGTGTCTTGTATTTTAAAAAATTGCGAAATTTTAAAATAACTGGTAGGGGAGATCAATTGCCCTCAAAAATCGAAAAATTTCAACTTTAGCCCCCATATGTCACAAAATAATTGATTAAAATTCATTTTCTGGTGGAAATAAAATTCTAATATCTTAACATCCAATACAAGAAACATCTGAAAAAAAACTGGCGTACAATGAACAAATTAGCACAGTTCACTTAGGTGGTTCGGAACCCACCTAAAATTGTATGTCCAAACGACTAAAACGACGTCGTGGAACGTAAGGGTCGGCCCACCAATAAAAGCAATACGCATTTACTTCAACTTGTACTCATTTCACTCAAAAAAGTGAATTTACTGTAAAAGTTCATAAATAAATTTGAAAAAATTTCATATTCTTGAAATATACTCAATTAAAAAAACATAAAATAGTATTAAAATTTATATTTCTGTGTATGTTTTATTTTATTAATGAATTTAATATTTTATCAAAAAAATGAACCATCATTATCAATTACTGAATTGTGTTGTTTAAAGCCTCAGATTGCTAGAGCGCAGGTTTGGACCAAATGAACAGTGTACAGGGCCACATACACTACAATGTCTAAACTCGATTTGCTTTAAAAAAATATAGTTTCTAATATAATATGATGATTTACTCGATTAATTAAGACCTACTATTATATTGATATGTCTTCCTACATACATTATCTGCTTTCAATTATAATAAGTTGGAAGTTTGCCTATAATATCCAACAAGACGCCATCTTGATCTGTCCAGCGAGTGGTGGAACTTCTGGATGGTATCCTACAACACTACAACAGTGGACACTCGCTCAAAATGAAAAGCAAGTTTCCACTTTTGCAGTGTTAATAGGTTATCAGCCAGATGTCTCGCCGGGCAAATCAAGATGGTGTGTTGTTTTGGAAATAATTATAGGTTAACTTCCAACTTATTTTTGAAAGTAGAGAATGTATGGAAGATAATATATTTTTTTTTTTTTTTTTTTTTTTTTTTTTTGTAGATTACGTCTTGGAGACTCCAGTTAAGGAGTATAAGACAAGTCAGATCAACAATATTATACACTAGATACCATAATTACTTCAATTAGTTGAGGTGAGGCTTAATTTTCATGTGAAAGGAACTCTTGTACACTATAAAAAGCTTTATCAACTAAATATTTCTTCAATTGATTTTTAAATATTTCTATATTTTCAAGACTCTTCAAAAACTGCGGTAGCTTGTTGTAGAATTTCCTACCAATATAACTAGGTTTTTGTTTGAATAGGCTACTATTGTGACTCACCAAGTGATAATCTCCTCGGCTTCTTGTATTATAATCATGTACATCAAGATTTTGGTTAATATCATTCGTTTTTACATATAGAGTAGCTTCATACACATATAAGCAGGGTACAGTTAGGAGACCAAGTCTCTTGAACAACGGCCTACATGAATCTAATCTATTTACTCTTTCTATACACCTAACCACTTTCTTTTGGATCTTAAACACCCTATCAAGATTTTGTTTTGATGAATTACCCCATACTAAGATAGCATACCTAATATGTGACAGTAAGAGCCCATGGTAAGCTGTAAAAAGTAACTTTTTGTCATTCAATCTAGCGAGCTGTCGCAGGACAAATACCCCAGATGAAATTTTACTACATATTTTCTCAATGTATGGAGTCCAGGTCAATCGTCTATCCAACGTAACTCCTAGAAATGCAATTTCTTCTTCCTGGTCTAATTGATTATCGTTTACAAACACGTTTATAGCCCTATCTTCATTTAAATTATGTTTGTTTTTGAATTGAAGGTATTGGCATTTTTTACTATTTATAGTTAATTTCAACTGGTTTAAAAATTGGACAATGGACTGCACACCTATATGGGCACTTATTTCTAAATTATCTAGAATGGAATTGCTGAAAATGAGTGATGTATCATCAGCAAATAAGAGGGCTCTACCACTAATTAATTCTTTAGGTAAACGGTTGACATATAACAAAAAAAGCAATGGACCTAGTATTGACCCCTGAGGCACTCCAGCTTGCACCTCTAATTTATTAGATTTATTCTTTACTATACTATTACCAACTACTGTAGTTAGTTCTACACATTGTTTTCTCCCAATAAGATATGATTCAAACCATTTCAGTTCAACCCCATTTACACCTACATTTTGCAGTATTTCCAATAAAGTTCTATGATTAACACAATCAAATGCCTTTGACAGATCTAAGAAGATTGCAGTAGCTTTATCACCTGAATCTAATATATCTATTAGTTTTTCAACTAGAGAAACTATGGCTGTTTTTGTTGAACTCCCTTTCTGGAAGCCATGCTGTTCATCACAGATAAAGTTAGCTTCTTGAAGGTGCAGAAGTAACCTATTTAGAACTACTCTTTCAAAAATTTTACTTATTACATTTAAAATACTAATGGGCCTATAGTTTTCTACCTTTTCTCTATCGCCACTTTTGAAGATTGGCAAGATCTTCCCCTCTTTTAAATTATCTGGAAAAACACCTTGTTCTAATGAATGATTGATCAGATGAATCAAAGGGTCTAACAATTGATCTTTACATTCTTTCAGAATTTTACTGGATACCCCATCCATTCCTACAGTTTTTTTATTATTTAAACTATCAATGATATTTGACAACTCGTCTTGGCATACTGGGTGGAATTTTAATTCGTTCTGAATCCCCTCAGTATTCCTCATGTTTGCATCACTAATACCTGTATTAAGAGATTTTTGAAGATCCTTAGCAACCAGTTGATAATATCTGTTAAAGAAATTACAAATGTCTACACTATCATCAATATATTTTTTATTTTCGTTAATTATTCTGGGGACACTAGTATAAGCATCTACATGAGCTACTTGCCTATTTTTGTTTATTACATCCCACACTGCTGTGTTAAAGTACACACTATATATTATTCAAAATTTCAGCTGTTTTCTTACATTTCGCTCTTTTCACTTTTTTCATATAGTTTTTCTTTAGAGCTTTGTAATTATCTTCACTTAACATATTTCTAGATAGTTTGAATTCATCATATGCATCTTTAACCCTATTTCTTTCTGCAAGGATATCATCAGTTATCCACTCTTCAATCTTGTCTAATTTGTTCTTTACAGGGACTTTTTTAACTGGACAACTCATAGTAATATGAAACCTTAAAATATTAATGAAACTATCATATTTGTCATTTAAACTATTGCTATTGTAAACCCTACTCCAGTTTTCTTGTAGCAGATTCTGCTTCAAACAATCGATATTCCCCTGTTCACATTGTTGAATTTCTTTCATTACTCTACTCTTTTTAATTGATTTATGACCTTGCAACCCCACCTCTAAGATTTGATAGTCATGATCAGATAGTTCCGAGCCGCCTAATCT
>OX418218.1:90175497-90351196 GCA_948455865.1 Conomelus anceps | reverse complement strand
TCAAAGGCCTGGCGCAAATAAAGGCCTGCACCAGGCCTTTTAGCAGAATGCAATGTTCTGGACTTTTCACTCCCCACATTTTTTTTTCTAATCGCTGCCGTTTCATAAGATATTGCAATTTTGATTTCTTTGTTTTCATTTGCTTCATTATTTTTCTGTTTCTTTGTTTATTTATTTTTTGACTGTTAATCAATTTGTTTATTAGATTTATTTATTTGTTTTTATTCATCTTCTTATTTATTATCTTACTTTAATTTTCGTTTGGCTGTTGACTAGTTTAGAAGTGAGGATGGCCATATTGACTATGTTTAATTTAACATTTTTTTTTGGGAGGTGTCATATTTTTGCAATTTTGTTTGGTTCATATTTATTTATTTACTTATTCATTACATCTATTATCTTAATTTTATTTCCATTTAAGTGACGACCAATTTAGTTTAACGGTGAGGACAGTCATATAAACTTGATTGACTGTTTAATTAAAAATTTATCAATATATATTATTTTTTTGAGGGGTCATATAATATTTTGAAATTTGGTTTGGTTCACGAAATATTAGAAAATATTATTTTTGCTCTGTTATACCTTGGGACAGATTTCAATAAACTTTTTTTCTCCACTCCAGTAGATTTATCAGTGGTTTGATTTATCTGAGATCAAAGCCCACTCACTATATTTTTTTTTTATTTTCATTCCGACATACACAATTCCAACATACAACATATTGTCAAAGACTTCTCCCTGGTAGAATTTCACTTCTCTCTTGTGGGATTTTTTCGCATGGCAGCTTTGGGAAATGGCCAAATCAGGTGTGACAGGTTCAGTCGATGTTCTTGATTTGAGCTTGAATATGGAGCCGAGTTTCCTCCAATTACAGCTGCAGAGGTAGAGGCTGCATCATTTGTAGTAGTTTCAGAATGTTGTTGCTTGGAGTTTAGTCTCTTTCAATCAGTTCATGATCTGTTACATAAAATGACAGAAATTCGAAATCCTGAAATATGTTCTCATTGAAGGGGAAAATACTGATACCTTGAACCCATATTCAATGTTCTCTTTCATAAATGATTTATAAGCCTGACCAATCACTCCTGCAACATCATAAATTAATTGTTGTTGGGTTCCCAGTGGATAACATCCATCCATTCAGAGCATCATTGTAAAATGACTTGTATGGCCAAAGACAGTCTTATCTAAAGGTTGAAGCTTATGAGAGGTGTGTGGTGCAAAACTCAACATAATAACACCATTTTTTGTTGCCAAATCCAAAGCCTGAATTGAAATATGGGTATCTGGAGCTGACCTTTCTACACTGGGCTTCACATATTTTATGAAATGTTCCATAAACCGAACAAACAGTCATTCGTTAGACCAGCCATTTGGGTTTGCACCTCCAATTGAACCATTTGGTGCTCCAATCAACATGTGTGCTCCTTGAAGTTGACCCTGGGGAAAATAGCATGAGTGGAATGCTGTTTCCAATAGCATTTATGCAAGCAATTACCTCTCTTTGTATATCATTGTGAAAGTCTTGCAATTCTTTGATCATCAAATCAAATAATTATTTATTCCAGCAATACTGAATTAACTCCTACTCAATTAAAAGGAGGGTGGTTTCTCAGCTATTGAAAAAATAAGTTGATGGCAAATATATTATTGGAGCCAGGTACCGGTAATTTACCTTACGAATAAGAAAGAAGGTAAAGAAGGACTCAGCTATTGAAAAAATAGTTAATGTCAAATATTTTTTTTGGTGTTAGGTATTGATATTTTTCCTTCTAAATTTAAAAAAGGGTTCACTCAGCTATTGAAACAAATAAGTTTATAGAAAATATTTTTTTGTAGGTACTGGTCATTTTCCATCTTAATTAAAAAAGGTAGTTTTCAGCTATGAAAATATTAGTTGGCAATAATTTTACTTTATTTTAGGTTCAGGTAATTTTCCTACTGAATTAAATAATGCTATTTCCAATAGCATTTATGCAAGCAATTCTTCCACCCTTCTCTTTGTATATCATTGTAGGAATCTTGCAATTCCTTGATCATCAAATCAAATAATATTTTATTCTAACAAAATTCATAAAATACGCTATTTAAATTACATTTAAGTTAATAGTCTACAAAACATTACAGAATAAAAAAGCTAATAAAATAATTTTTTGAGAAATTGACAAAAATTCATGAAAATACACAATTTGAAAATAAGTAATAAGCTATACACCATTACAAAATAAAAAAGCTATTATAATATTTTTCAAAATCTCAGCTAAAATAAAGGGTACTTCTCAAATTGAGGAGGCCTACTGCAAGTGCAGTCATATGTAGCCTCAGTTCTAAAGTCTCCAATCGTTTTCTAGAAACTTTCTGCAAAAAATCTAAAGTTCTCAGCTGTAGAGTGAAACCTTTTTTTGATTCTTTTAAAAATATTTTTCAAGTTTTCCACAGTAAAAAAATTACGACCCATCTATTAGTTAATCATTGTAGGAAACTTGCCTCAGTTCTAAAGTCTCCAATCGTTGTCTAGAAACTTTCTGCAAAAAATCTAAAGTTCTCAGCTGTAGAGTGAAACCTTGATTCTTTTAAAAAGTATTTCCAAATTGTTTTCCACTGTAACAAAATTACCATCCTTCTCTTTATGTATCATTGTAGGAGTTTGCCTAAAGGAATTGCCTTGTTCATAAATCAAATAATTCTTTAAAATAATACGCTATTTTCATTATATGTAACAGTCTATACAACATTGCGGATTAAAAAAGCTGATATATTTTTTTGAGAAATGCGATCATAATTCATAAAAATACACAATTTTTATTATAAGTAATAATCTATACACTATTACAAAATGAAAATCTTTTACATTTTTTTCAAAATCTCAGCTAAAATAAAGGGTACTTTTCAAATTCAGGAGCATATATAGGCCTACTGCAAGTACAGTCATATATTGCCTCAGTTCTAAAGTCTTCAATTGTTGTCAAAAATCTAATGTTCTCAGCTGTTAAGTAGAACTTTTTCTGATTATTTAAAAAAAAATTAAGTTGTTTTTCACTGTAAAGTTGAATTCTTTTATTGACGAACTTGTAGCTTGATTCATCATGAGTTTTTCTGCTGCATAAAGTGATTTCAGCAGTTGACAAATTAAAATAAATTTTTGGCATCTAATTCAAATCTTTTTATTCTGAGTTCCATGATAATTGTTATTGTAAATGCGCCAATGTTTTCCTGTGCCATGCCACCACCGTGTTGCCTCTTTGCTCACAAAGCTGCTTCTTGGCACGTTCTTTGTTTGAAGCACTTCGGAGTGCTATAAGAGACCATTAACATAATTCCAAGCTGACCAGTCTATGCCCCTGCTTGCTTGCTCCAAGTGCAAGATGATTTTATCAAATCGTGCTAATAGAGACTATTAAGGAAATTCCAACCTGCCCAGTCTATGCTTCTGCTTGCTTGTTCTAAGTGCATTATTTTCTCTAAGAGTTGACTTTTAGAAGTCGGCTTATATTTATTTGAAGAGAGAAATTGTTGTAATATGGAATTATATGGTTTAGTTTGTAGATTCGATTGTATCTTTTCTTATTTGAATATATGTTTTTTTATAAATGTAACAATTTTAAATTGATATGCCAATAGTTACCTACGTTTTTTTTCTATTCCAATCTTGATTTATTCCAATTTTTATCAGTTTATTGAATTTCAGTATACCTTATACAAGACCAGAAATAACATATTCAAGCTTACTGTCGACCAGTGCATTGAACAGTCTGCTGCAATTAGTGCAGTGTTGGCATTTCAAAATATGAAAACAACCTATTAGCACTGCTTAGGACATGGTGTTTGTGATTGGTCCTGAAATTCAAGACACGGGTCCATTAGTTTACAATTAATCAATTCAGTTATTATCTCTTTATTTTTATTTTTATTATTATTATTATTGAATTCAGTAATTATTAGCATATTATTAACTCTGTATTATTATAAGGGTTGGCAGATATTAGGAACGTTAAACAAATTTTGTTCCATTTCCATTCAACTGGGTTGTTATAGCTAGTTACATAGAAAATGGTAGTTTATACAACGATTGTATTATGGCTGCCATTAAGCAACAAGTGAGATGCAGCTCGTGCTCTAAGCATCATTCTTATGAGTTGAGTTGCATACAACATAAATTTTGTCTACAACTAGCCTACCAATAAATTACGTTTCTTTGAACTTTTCAATGAAACTGGTAGCTTATCCAAAACAAAACATTATCTAAAATGTGTCATTGTTGTTAACAGCTCCAATTTAAATTCCAGTTTAAATTTTGATGTATATTGCATTATTATTATGATTGAAATTCATGGCGTTAAGTTTATCCTTGCCCAAACAACTTGGCATATACATCTGTATAGTTGCAGAAAAAGGAATAATTATTGTCAATATTTTATCATATTTATGTTTCTAACCTCTTATGTTTTATGTACAACGTAACCGTAGTTGAGTATGTTTTCTGTTGTGTTGATTTTGACATAGTCGTTCTTTTAGTTTTGTACTCTTGTACTCTATAAGAAGCTTAACTCATTTTTTTTTCAATTGTTTTATAAAAAATTATTTATTTTTAAACTGCTGTAATTTGTTGTAGTGTCGTACCTGTATTAAGAGGTTTTTGTCGTATAACCTACTATTGTGTAATCAATTTTATCGTCAATCTACTATCAGTCTAATATCTACTAATCAATCAATCTAATATCTAATATCAATCTAATCTAATATCTTCTATCAATCTACTAATCAATCTACTCTCATATAACCTACTATACATCCATATAGTTACAGAAAAAGTAATAATTGTCAATATTTTATCATATTTATGTTTCTAACCTCCAATGTTTTATGTACAATGTAACCGTAGTTGAGTATGTTTTCTGTTTTGTTGATTTTGATGTAGTCGTTCTTTTAGTTTTGTACTCTTGTACTCAGGGCTTAATTTCAGCCGGAGCACACCGGAGCGGAGCTCCGGTACCTTTTAGGACGCCGGAGCGGAGCTCCGGCTATCCAAATCTAATAGAATCATTTATTTTAAACCAGATCTGAACTAGCTGGAAATGATGTTTGTTTTTTTAATTTAGAAAGTTTTTTACTTTTGTAGCTATGGTTTTCAAGTTTTCGTCAAAATCGTGTAAAGCACCTTATTTTTAAATACTTGAATCTTATTATTTTGTATATTATGTAATATTAGGCCTATATTACTAACTAGTGATGCTTACTAGCATTACTAACATGCTCAAATGCGTTTAAAATGCACCAATTCAAGTGTAATTCTCAACAATTTTCCGGGGGAGGACTCCCGGACCCCCCGTTTGGCTGGGGGGTATTCCATACCACCAGACCCCGGTAGGTCACAGCTCCGGTACTTCTCAATTTAGAAATTAAGCCCTGCTTGTACTCAATAAGAAGCTTAACTCATTTTTTTCAATTATTTCATAAATAATTCTTTATTTTCAAACTGCTGTAATTTGTTGTAGAGTGTCGTACCAGTATTAAGATGGTTTTTGTCATACATACTTCCAATTGTGTAATCAATTCTATCATCAATCTAATATCTACTAATCAATCAATCTAATATCTAATATCAATCAATCTTATCTAATATCTACTATCAATCTACTAATCAGTCTACTAATCAATCTACTATTGTATAACCTACTATTATGTATAACACGTGATATATGACATATAAATGTATAATATGTGACATATAAATGATAATGTGATATTTAAATGGTATGTGATATATAAATAATGATAATGTGATATATAATTGATATGTGATATATAAATGTTATGTGATATGTTTTGCTCATACTTTTTGTGATTTTTTGGTTGTTATTAGTTAATTGAAATTCTAATTTGTATTTTCTATTCATTTTTTTGAAATGCATTTCTATTTATTTTTGTTAATAATTTACTTTCAAGTTTATTTATTGTAATTTCATGTAAAACTTTTTTTAAAATACTTCTTTTTGTAAATACTAAAGTTAATCATTTCTATTCTATATTTTGATATTTTGTCAATTATTTTCCTTAAACATTATTTTATATTTACATTAACCTTGACAATTGTTACAATTTTTTTTTTTTCAGAAAATGAAAGTAGGCCTATCCCAATTTTGAAATATTTAACATTTCAAGGATTATGTGCTCAACAATTTATTGTTTTGTTGAATTTTATTTGTGTCTAATGTTATTTTTCCTCTTCTTCTTCTTCTTCTTCTTTTTTCTCTTCCTCTTCATCTCCGTCTTCTTATACTTCTTGATACGTTCTTTCTCTTCTTCTTCTTTACTTCTTTCTCTACCTGTTCTTATTTTTCTTCCACTCCTTATTTTTCTTTTTGGTTTATTCTACTTCTTCCTGCTCTTTCCTATCCTTCTGCTTTTCTTCTTCTTCTACTTCTTCCTATTCCTCCCCTTCTTCTTTTTTATCTTCCTCTTCTTCTTCTTCTTGATCCTATTCTTTTTCTTCTTTCTTAGTTTTCTTCCAATTCTTCTTTTTCTTTTTCGTTTATTCTTCTTCTTCCTATCCTTCTTTTCTTCTTCTTCTTCTTCTTCTTCTTCTTCCTCTCATCTTCTACTTCTTTCTCTTCCTTCCTAGCCTTCTTCTTTTCTTCTTCTTCCTCTTCTTCTTCTTCATCCTTTTCTTCTTCTCCTTCTTCATCTTCTTCATCCTCTTCGTTTTCTTCCTTTTCTTCTTTCTCTACCTGTTCTTATTTTTCTTCCACTTCTACTTTTTCTTTTTCGTTTATTCTTCTTCTTCTTCCTATCCTTCTTTTCTTCTTCTTCCTCTTCTTTTTCTTCTTTCTGTACCTGTTCTTATTTTTCTTCCAATTCTACTTTTTCTTTTTCGTTTATTCTTCTTCTTTTCTTCTTCTTGTTCATTCGTTTTTCTTATTTTACGTCTTCTTCTTCTTCTTCTTCTTGTTCATTCGTTTTTCTTATTTTACGTCTTCTTCTTCTTCTTGTTCATTCGTTTTTCTTATTTTACGTCTTCTTCTTCTTCTTCTTCTTCTTCTTCTTCTTCTTCTTCTTGTCTTTCACGATGGTTCGGAACCCATCTAGAATAGTAGTTCCACCGTGTTTTCACAACATGGCTCAAACGTCGTGGTGGTGGAACTACCCGTAAGCGTCTCCCCACCAATGAAAGCCATTATTATTTTTTTTAATTATTATTAATATTGTTGTTGTTGTTGTTGTTTTGTATGAAGTTTAAGGTGCAAAGCGCCCCCCTTTCCCCCCCCCCCCCCACCGTAAGGGGAATAGCAAGTCCCGCTGTTCTGAGGTATGCGACCCTCCGGACCCTGAGCTAGTCAGTGCACATTAATCCTACTTCTAAAAATATATTTTAATATAGTACTTCAAAAATATCCGTGCACTGGCTATCCCCCCCCCCCCCCTACATCCCTCTTCCATTATAAACCTCTACCCCCCTCCCCCACTACTATTAAGAGCCTTATTATACATGCAGTTAAACTATTAATTAATTAATGACCTCAAATCTTTATTACAGACAAAATAAACCAATACAAGAGAATATCCAAGAACCCGATGAATTTAAATAAAATAATTTTTTTTTTTGTAGATTACGTCTTGGAGACTCCAGTTAAGGAGTATAAGACAAGTCAGATTAACAATTATACACTAGTTACCATAATTACTTCAATTAGTTGAGGTGAGGCTTAATTTTGATGTGAAAGGAACTCTTGTACACTATAAACAGCTAAACTAAATATGTTTTCTATTGTTTTTTAAATATTTCTATATTTTCAGGACTTTAAAAACTGCGGTAGCTTGTTGTAGAGTTTCCTACCAATATAACTAGGTTTTTGTTCGAATAAGCTACTATTGTGACTCACCAAGTGATAATCTCCTCGGCTTCCTGTATTTTAATCGTGTTATGCTTTCTGATGCACAAAAAATGCATATCGCCAGTTCTTTAATGTCTCATTATTTACTCTCCAGGTTTTTTTCTTCAATTTGGCGATTTGAAATAATTTGAATTAAAATGAAAAATTAAGACCAAAACCCCTGCGCATAGGTTTAATTGTGGAATTTGCATAAGTTTTTATTTTATTGTATTTTTGTGGAATTCTTAACTAGAGTGGCTCTGTATAATAAGTCTCTTGCAACACAACCCTACTTCCTGTATGTTCATATATATATATATAATATATACTATCTCCTGCGAAATACTTTCATGTCAGCCTTAATTAACTGTGTATTCCTGTGTATTAATATTTTTATAAGAGGAAAAGAGTCTATTTGAATTTGTAGTTAGGTTGTTCCGCATCCTAGATTCTAGACATCCACCTTCTAGATTATAAATCCAGATGCAATTGAATCGGACAACCTGCTAGTATATTATTATTTATAATGTACCCAGCTGGTTGCCCGATTCTATTGAATCTGCGATTTTTAGGATGTGTAATAACCTAACTCAAAATTTAAAGAATCTTTTTCTTCTTCTTTCATTCTTCCACTTCTTCTCCCTTTTCTTCTAGTTCTTTTTAATTTTTTCTCATCATCTTATTCTCCGCCCCCCCTTCTCGACCACCATCAATTCCTTCCATTCCCAGCGTTAGAGTTTCGTCGACAGATAACAGCAAGTAGCTGTTCATTATATAGGATTTTATTTATTCACGTCTCAAAGACTACGTCCAATGTATAAAACAAGTCAATTAATTGTCCTTATATACCGTATCAACTATAATCATTGTCATTATACAACCTTATATCTTACCTAACTTTATTCATTTAATTATGAAAAGATTGTTCTCCGCTGTAAAATCACTTTCCGGTGGTTCGGAACTCTACTAAAACTGTAGGTACAACTCATTAATCACCATCAACCAACTTATTACCCACGCACAGGTCTCAGACCTATGTGGGCTTCATACTAAATAAAATTTAAAAAAAGTAAATATACATATTCAAATTCAAACTAATTATAACATAGTAACCAAATCAAACATATAAATAGAGCAATAGCAATTTAAAATATTAATGAATAGTTATTATAACAACTTTACATCTTAACTTTATATTTATTTATTGAGATAAACTTTTACAACATTTTTGTATTTTATGTTGAGTGCTCGACCTCTTTGGTGCTGCGTAGTATTTGGTGCATGGGATGTATTTATGCTTATATTTTCATGGTTTGTTGTATTTATGGTTTGGTATGTTTGGAATGATGTAATGGTGTAAGTAATGATGTGGTGGTGTAATGATGTGGCTTTGTAGTTTGTAACGCGGTCATTTTCTTCTACATGCTGTCTTACTCGAGCACTCAACATAAATCACAAGGAACTTAAAGCCTAATAATATATAAAATTAATTCTGAATATAATATAAATAAATGTACACTGATACATACAAATAACATTTCATTATTATCATTCTTAATTTTCTATTACCATTTGTTCTCTGCTGTCAAATCACTTCCCGGTGGTTCGGAACCCACCTAAAAGTGTAGGTTTATTTATTATCAGTACTGTAGGTTGATTTATTATAAAAATGACAAGGGACATTTGTTGCATATCGGTGTAACTACTAAATTAAACTGTATATGTTGACGAAAATATCAATTTTTAAAGAATATTAAAAATTAATAATATTTTATAAATGTGAAAAAATATTTAAAATAATGAGAATATTTTATAAATGTAAAAAAATATTTAAAATAATGAGAATATTAAAAAAAATTAATCTAGCATTAGCGGTGAGTAGATCCAATTCCAGGTTCTAACCTGAACAAAGAAGGACAACGGCCAGCTGATCAAGTTCCTCTTGAAGAGCGAAATTACGTTCCTGTTTCAAAACGTGAGTACAATCAACTATTTTCAATAAATGATGTGTCAGATTTTTTTTAATACTATTGCGTACGTTCAGGCAAAGGTCATTAACTCCAGAAATTTAATTTTTAAAGTTTTTTATGTGTAGATTGTTTTTTTGAAGATTAAGCCGTTAAGTTAAGGAGTATAAGATAAGTCAGATCAACAATTGTATGCATACAATATCACCAATCTTATACACTAGTTACTACAATTTATTGCAATCCCATTTAGTTGAGTTGTGGCTTGATTTTGATCTGAAAGGAACTTTTGTACACTATAAAAAGCTTTATCATCATTTTTTCTAAATGTGTTTATATTTTCAAGACTAGAAAATGCAGAAGCTTACAGAACTTCCTACCAATATAACTAAGTTTTTGTTTGAATAACTTACTGTTGTTAATCAGAATATTGCCATTCTTGTACCCTAGTAACCATATTCACAATTTCAATTAGTTGAGGTGTGGCTCAATTTTGATCTGAAAGGAACTCATGTACACTAAAAGGCTCTAATCAAATATTTTTAAATTTATTGATATTTTCAAGACTTTGGAAACTGTGCTTGTAGAATTTCCTACCAAAATAATTAGGATTTTGTTTGGATAACTTGACTCAGAATATTACCATTCTTAACACTAGTAATTACAATTTTCAAATAATTGAGGAAGGGCTTTATGAACTGAATATTTTTCCAATTGTTTTTTCAAACATTTCGTTATTTTCAAGATTCTTTAAATATTGCGGTAGCTTGTAGAGTTTCCTACCAATATAACTAGGTTTTTGTTCCAATGAGCTACTGTTGTGACCCACCAAGTGATAATCTCAGCTTCATGTAATATAATCATGTACCGGTATGCCAAGATTTTGGTTTTTGTCACTTTCTAATATATAATGTAAATGTAACTTTATACACATACAAGCAGGGTACAATTAGGAGACCAAGTATCTTGAACATTCAGATCTAAAGCTGGCTCATGTTCATGAACTGCAATATTTAATGGAATTATGACTGATTAGAAACAAATATTTACTTGTCTTGTATATTTTGGCCCACCAGCTACTTTATTATGGCAAAGAAAAACTTGTTATAACCGATACCTGTCAAAACATGGTATATATGTCACTCAAAAGTGAACCTGATAAAGAATTCTCAGAAGTGAAGTGCATTCCTCCAGTATAAGTGAGTAAAAATCATTATTTAAATGGAAATACAGTGTCAGTTTTGATAAGCTGATGAAGTTTCTCTTGAGGAGCGAAATGCATTTCTCCAGTATAAGTGAGTAAAAATTATTATTCAAGTGATAATACAGTGTCAGTTTTGATATTAGGCTGATTAAGGTTCTCTTCAGGAACGAAATGCATTCCTCCAGTAAAGGTGAGTAAAAATCATGGTTTTAATAGAAGTACACTGTCAGTTTTGATATTAGCTTGACGAAGCATCTCTTTAGAAGCGAAATGCTCCAGTATAAGTGAGTAAAAATCATGGTTTTAATAGAAATACAGCAGTGTCAAGTTTTTGATATTAGGCTGATTAATCTTCTAGAAGCGAAATGCATTTCTCCAGTATAAGTGAGTGAAATTCGTAATTTAAATGGAAATGCATTGTCAGCTTTGATATTAGGCTGATGAAGTTTATTTTCAGGTGCGAAATGCATTCCTCCAGTATAAGTGAGTAAAAATCGTAATTTAAATGGAAATGCATTGTCAGCTTTGATATTAGGCTGACGAAACATCTCATAAGAAGCGAAATGCATTCCTCCAGTATAAGTGAGTAAAAATTATTATTTAAATGTAAATGCAGTGTCAGTTTTGATATTAGACTGATGAAGTTTCTTTTCAGGAGCGAAATGCATTTCTCCAGTATAAGTGAGTTATACTCATGATTTAAATAGAAATATTGTGAATTTTGAAATTAGATTGCTCTAAATGACTTTTGCCTGAACGTAATCGCTGTTGGAAATACAGTACTATGTATTAGTGGCCTAAAACTAGATGTATCGGACCCTACCAAAGGTTTTGTCTATGTAGCCCTCACTCTCACATCCTCTCTCTCTCTCTTCCCCCCCTCACATCACTTTTATTCTTGCCGCATTGTTAAAATTTAAATACATGGGCGGTGACCCCCCCCCCCCCACCCACCGTGGTCAATTCAGTCCAACTTTAAATGTTCTAAATGGCACTAGTAGAGCTTTTTGGAGGTTTATCAAGAATAATAATGGTCACAAGCGCATAACCCCCCCCCCCCCCCCCCCTAATTGGAATTGTACTGGGAAAGGAGTAGAGGAGCAATCTCGCAAAAAAAGTCAGCTACTGTAAATCATTATTAATTTTATGCACTCGCATTTGTCCTGATCTTCAATCTCAATTGAAATATTAAACAAATAAATATATTACAGTACCGGTACATGATACTTCATTTGTTATCAAGAATATTATTAGTCCAAATACTCATTCTATAAAAGGGTTGAACAACATAATGTTATTACGGTACTTTTCTTATTTTTTTTGGAAAAATAGATAGCCTACGGTATTGAATTTTAATAACATAAAATATTAATTGAACTATAGTAGTGTAGGATAATATTGAGCAGAGAACAGTGTCTTTTTTGCTGGTTATAACAGTGCCGCAATACACTACAAGTGAAGCTTTCAGTATCAGAACCTGTATCAAAAGCATCAATTATAGAGTTTTACGGCCTTGTTTGCTGTCCATTTAATCCAAATCCGCGAATTGATAACTAGACTCAATAGAATAGAATGATTGCCTTTATTTTTTATCCTTGGATTGCGAAGTTAGGTCGCAGCCGGCCCTCTCTGCCACTTAAACCCCATTGAACGGATAGGAAGAACAACAATCAGTAGCTTGTGTGGGAATTTGAAAAAAATCTTCAGTAAATATTTATGAACCACTTTAATTATGGGTCTTATAAATAAGTAAAACAAATAATAACATAAGTAATCATCATGGAAATAAACTGCTTTAGTAGATTTAAAAGATTCGAACATAATTATTTCATAAAACGGCAATAGAAACTGCCTTAGTTCTTGCCTTAAAAAAAAACTAATTATAAAAGCCTATCAATGTATGAATGCATTTTATCAAACATTAGTTACGGTATATAAATAATCTACTGCGGGAATACAATACAATATCAAATGCATTTTGTGATCCTCTCCCATAAGCTTTCCTTTTCAAGGAGGCATTAATTTATCAGATAATTTGTTTTATATTCAGAATGTTCAAAAAGAATCCATTAGATAATAGTTTTGAGAGTTCTAACTCAATTCGGATAAAATCTATGAATTCTATAAACAAAAAAGAAAGTATTAAGTACCTTTTAAAAAACAAACAATTCCATCAGACCCATTGCGGCATTAAAATACTTACTCAAATTTAATCTTCTTTTTGAATTTTTTAAAAACCATTTAATCACACCTTTCATGTACAATTTTTCACACAGATCAACAATTAACCCAGTATCTTCTCTTTGCAGCTTACAATAATTTATTGAGAATTTAAAAAAATAATCTATACAGTTTCATATACGTTCACGTCACATTCAAGTACGATAATTGTATACTTGATATACAGACGACACAACACATTCAAGTTTTAATCCAGTTTAATAAAAAAATATTGCGATGTTGAAGATCCATCTTGTTTCCACTAATATGTAATATAAACTTAATAGGACAAACTGGCAGGACATTCACCACTAGATTCAAAGAACACACAAGAGCCATCTCACACCCAAACACACATTCCACTTTTGCTGAACACATCATTTCGACAGGCCACAGTTATACAGACATTGACACTAATTTAGACACACTTCACTTCACTCACAAAAGCCAGAAACTCAATGTTTTAGAACAATATGAGATTTACAAACATGCAAAGCAGCAACCTGACAACATTTTAAATGATCAACTTAACTTCTTCTCACATACTCTATTTGACATAATAATCCCAATTTCAAACCTCCCGCCTACTCATCCCCCCACCCCATCACCATTCCAACATACATAACCCTCAAACTCATACCTTAAGTCAGTGTACTGTGGGTCGTCTGATGATGCTCTAGACAACAGAGCGAAACGGCCGTCACGCCATAACGTGAGTTAATTTCCATTCAAAAGTTGTTTTATTAAGTTTATATTAAAAAAATATTTCAAATTTCGAGTGCAATTGATTTTTTCATCATGACGACATTTCGAGTATCAGTCAAAAACGTTCACACAGAAATTTATTGAGCTGTCAATAATACGACAATTCCTACATTTCGAAGTTGAGTTCATGGGAGTCTTCTCATTTACCGGTAAATGTTAACGGTGGCGTCTGATTGGTCCATTCAAACTTTTTAACGTCTATGTATTTGAATAGACCAATCAGACGTCACCTGTAAGGTTACTGGTAGCGTCTGATTGGTCGATTCAAACTTTTTAACGTCTATGTATTTGAATAGACCAATCAGACGTCACCTGTAAGGTTACCAGTAAAGCTCCTAGGATGTCAACTATAACATTCAAGATTGGAAACATGTTTAGGAACAGAGAATTTCGAGAAATATTGCGTCACTATTTTGACATACGTTCGTTTAAAATACTCTAAAATTTAATTTAAAAAAAAACAAGAATTACTGCGGTTTTTTAGTTTTTTAAACGTGAAAAATTACGATACAGTACTTCAAATGATTGAAAAACAAATGTTTTTTCAATAAGTGAAACAGGTCGTTTTTTCAGTCACATAATTTTTACAAAACCAGACTTCTGTAGACAAAACAAAAGATTAAGGGGATAACACCGAATAACCAACTATTGTCATCAATGGTAAGTGATATTATAAGCTAACTAAATCATGTCAAAAAATGACAAAATACCTTAATCCATTGAAATCCACAAATATAGTAAAAAACAATCTTACTTATAAACGAGTTCCAAATATCCTCTACACTGCTTAAAGACCATACAAAATTCCTACGTTTAAAAAGCAATCCGGATATAAATACCTACTGTACCTAAGTCAGAAAAATAGACTGAAAACTGAGTGCTAAAGTTGGTGCTAGCATATCTAATATTAGCTTCCTTGTATTCTACATATTCAGACAATTAATTAAAGGATTTGTAGCCAGAATATGAAGAATTATAGGCTATAATTCAGTAAATTTTGAATGAGTAATTATCTAGCTCAGATCATGCCCTATAAAGAATACTGCATAGTATAAAGCACATTTACAGAACATTATCATCTTATAAACAAACTTCAAACTAAAACTACATAAAATAAAATTTACCGATCTGAAAAATAAAATTTGTAGATAAAATTCCAAAAAATTATCACTTTTATTCAATTCGTAGATTCCTAGACTTTATTTACAAGCTCTAAATGTCTCATCTTAATCGCGTTGAAATTTAATAATTGTTCGTTAATAATTTTAATTCCAATTGTGTAAAGTTGACACATTTAAAAAATTTATTTAGTAATTTAGAGGAAAATTGTTTCTAAAGCATTATTTACAATAATTATTTGCATTGGCGCATCGAGTTCTTTTAAGTTTGTGCTTAAAAATTGACTTATATTAATTTACCATCAAATCATCATCATTACGATTAATTATAAACTAACATAATTATATATTATTATAGTTACCATAATCAACTACTTTAATAATAATTAAATTATGATCATAATATATTGTTCTTGAATATGTAACTAAAACATTCATACCTTCATTTACACTATTATTAATATGACTATAAATTTTTTTATTTAGTTCCTAATATGACGACTAATAGTTTTGTCTATAATAATTTTCCTTACAGTAAAAAAGAAATCTTGACAGTCAAAATTCATTCAAACATTCAATTTATATTACTGGAGTTCTTCAAAAAATCATCATCATCTTAGATACCGGTATCCTTCAACAAGAATGGCACAAAGCTTGGAGAATGTTACAATAATTTATCGCATTTCTTAATTGAACGCGTTTTTTCAAATGTCTTGCATTAAAATATGAGTGCTTGTTAACAGCTTCATTTTTTTCACGTAAAAAATATCTAGATTGTTTCCATAAGGATGGTAGGTAGTGAACCAATTTTATCATCTTAGAATTGGCCATTTTCAAGAGGTACTATATCAGTCATTTCAATTATAATTAAAAAAATGTTCTAAATACAATAATTAGAAGCGAATTAGCATGGACTTGTGTTGTGAACAATTTTGACAAATTGAAAACATTGTTTCGTACATCAGTTGATCGATCATATCAAGTCAAAAAAAAAACACATTTTTTTCACGTGAATATGAATTTTTAGTGTGATTTAATCTAATGTAGAATTCATATAACTTGGCAGCGTGTAGCAGATGGGACATGCTACATCTGAACCCAACATACTGCTGCCAAGTTATATGAAAAATACTATAAATACATTACCCACGCACAGGTCTCAGAACAATGTGGTCTTCATCCTCCAAAAAAAATGATTGAGTTCATGGGACCCTTAATAAAATAAGCGTATGACTTTTATGGGTAGGGAGACCTCTCCGTTTGAGCCACGTTATGGGGAACATGATGGACCTACTATTTTAGGTGGGTTCCGAAGCACTGGGTAAGTGATAATAAAGCTTTTTGTTTACCGGTAAATGGAAATTTACAAAAAACTAAGGAGTCTGATTGATCTATTCAAATTTTTAAACATTCTTGAATGTGAGACTAATAAGACTCCTTAGTTTTTGGTGTAATTATGGTGGGTCCCGAACCATCAGGTAAGTTATAATAAAGCTTATTGTTTACCGGTAATAAATTTACCAAAAACTAATGCGTCTAAATGGTGTATTCAAATTTTTGAACGTTACGAATTTGAATAGCTGATTAGACGCTTTAGTTTCCGGTAAAATTCCATTTACCGGTGAACGAAAGGTTCCCATGAACTCAACTCAATTTCGACAATATAGAACAGTCAAAATTTGTGAAGAGAGCAGTTTTGGACTTCATGTATCTTTGCATTCATTTTTATTTGTCTACATAAATAACAAACCAAATTATTTATTTATCATGAATAAAATACAATCAATTTAAATTCAACAGGCTACTGCCAAAAACAGTTTTTTCTGTTTTGATTTTGATGCCTTCTCATTGGTGGATCACGGAATCCGTGAAATTCACATAACCTCAACAATGGCGAATGCTAACCAAATCCGCGCACGGTCTGTGATGTTACAAACTACAAGCTTTCATTGTGTTGGAATCCAGAACTTCAGTTGTAGGAAAAATATTGTATGTGATTCGCGCGTGAAGCTTCTTTATCGCTCTCGCAAAATTACATGTTATATTACATAAATGTTTTGGCTCGCGCAATAAAGTCGCGCTTCACGTTCTTAATACATAAATAACTATTTCCTACAGTTGGCACACCTGGAGTGCGTAAATAAAATAGTGCAAGAATCAGCTGTTTTAAGCTCTATAATGAGTGCATGAATAGCCACTTTATTGTGATCCAAAAAACTGTGTTGAGTATTGCGTAGGAAACAGTTATTTGTGTAACTAGTGTGCAAAGTAGCTCTTGGCTGCTCAAGAGAAATTCATTACGCCCGAACTGAAGGTGTGTGCAGAATAGTTTCTCAAGTGCAGCAAAGATACTTTCAGCACGAGTTACTCATTATATTTTTTTACAGTTGGCACAACTGGAGTGCGACAAAGTAAAATAGTGCAGGCATCAACTATTTTGCGTACTGTAATGAGTGCATAAATATTTGCTTTGTTTGAAAACTATAAAAAAAGAATATTGTTTTGCATGTGTTGGGACGGGCACGTTCCTAGTATGTTACGGCCTAAGGCTTGTTTAACACACACCCGGTGTCGTTTACCCAGCTGTAGGGACATTGTATAATATGGAGAGCTTCACACTAACCCGATTAAATCATACGATACAATTTAATTATCCTTAGTAAACGACACCGGTTACCCGCCTGCCGGGTGTGTGAAACAAGCCTAATGTGTTCCTACCTGTACGGTTTGTAAATCTTCCGGTGTATCGTTATGTGTATGGTAGATTTTGATATCTTACTAACATTATTTCAACTCTTATTCATAACATTTTGGGCTGCAAAACAAACCAGGGTAGTACAGGTAAAAATGTGTGGTCAATCAAAAATTGGTAAAAAATTATGTGTACGAGATGGCGAGTTGAGTCACAAGCAATCAAGACTGCGCTTGGATGGGTGACCGGCCGTTATGACTTTCATTATTTGCTTCATTACCACCCAACTGATTCGGAACTCGTCTAAAACTGTAGATTCACCTAACCTAACCTAACATGTCATTCTCCCATTTTATTGAGGAAGAATGTGACCTGGGTCGGCAACCCTTTGTGTGTGGCTACATTTTATACAAAAAAATGGTTCAAATTTTATTTAGATGCGCTGCTGTGTTCAAAAAAGGTTTGTAATACAATGAAAATGAAAAACTCACCAACACGGTGGAGGGGCTGAATCACAAAAACGCAACGCATTTCTTCTAGTTTTCTTACATGCTCCCCCCCCCCTTCCCAACCTACCCATTGCTCGTTGATTTTCATTTTGATGCATGAATTTTAAAGAAAATTAAATTTTCTACAACTTTCATTAAATGTACATTTTGCTGAGATCAAGTCTTCCCCCTGTTTTTGCAATGGAAAATGGAGCAAAAGTAAAAAAATTTCCGAATCGCCAATTTTCCTTTTTTTGCCTCGTAGCTCTAATACGCTTGGTCCTACAAAAAAAAACTTCAAAAACAAATTGTTGGAAATTTAGTAACCTACAATTTCTTCGTTGGACATATCCTCAAAAAATGAACTGGGAATGAGCCAGAGGCCAAAAACTGAAAAATTGCCGATTTCTGATTTTTTCAAGATGGCGGATGAAGCAAGTGGGGAGGGATGACGGAAACTTGAATTAATAACTACCTAATGGTCCTAAACAACATAATAGTTATTTATGTATTAAGAGCGTGAAGCGCGACTTTATCGACGCGTAGCGGAGCGCAGTAATTTTGCGAGAGCGATAAAGAAGCTTCACGCGCGAATTGCATACAATATTTTTCCTAAAACTGCAGTTCTGGATTCCAACACAATAAAAGCTTGTAGTTTGTAACATCACAGACCATGAGCGGATTTGGTTAGCATACGCCATTTTTGAGGTTATGTGAATTTCACGGATTCCGTGATCCACCAATGAGAAGGCATCAAAATCAAAACAGAAGCGTAAAGAAAACAGCTGGCGAGCGTAAAGTACTTTACCGCTTGCTGAGCAGTAAAGAGGTATTTTACAATTAGTTTTCAGTACGTAAAGAACTACTTTACGAGCAGTTGTAGGAAAAAAAATAAAAACCGATCCCGCATCTAATGTAGTAAGGTCAATTCCCTTTTTGAGCCTCTAATGACTGGACTAATAGCTCAAACGTCGAGGTGGAACTACCCATAAGGACCTCCCCGCACCCATCCATAACAGACACGCTTTTTATTTATTTTTTGTGAATAATACAATTAATTGTGAAGTGTTAAGGGGCCCACACACTAGCGAGTCTGGCTCGGCGAGTAAGGCTCGGAAGAAAATCACCACTAACGTGTTGTGAACTTCCCGAGTCCGGCTCGGCTACTTTTCAAGGTCGACTCATCTAATCTGAAAATCTTAAAATTGCAATCAGTATCTCATTTGGAAGGTTTGTTTATGCTCTAGAGTATTGGTTTTGCTAAAATTTCATACTTTTTGAAATTCTGTTTTATTAATTAGTATTAAGACATGTTTTTTCTTCCAATTTTTTTTTTATATTAGAGATAGGCTATAGATTTCAGAGCGTTTAAAGGCACGATTTATGTTTTTTATAACAATTATTTTCCCACCTCTAAGTATCTTCTTATAGATTTATCACATCTACAATTAAATATGCAAAAGTGTAATAGAATTTAAAAGTCTTATAATACAGGATAATTACTAATAAAATTCACTCATATTACATGCTCCTAGGCAGTAAAATTAGCTGTTCTCGTATTATAAGTTCTTGTAAGTTTTATGAAACAGGCCCTAGTTTTGGCTAGAGACGTCTCAGTGACCATTTTTGCGCCAAAATAATTGTTAGACTTTATACGATAAAATACGTTTGTCTACCTAAATTGAGAACATCGTTTCAGCAGGGTGGACCAGGAGCTGGCAATAAATTAGTCAAGGGTCTCAGAAGGGTGACTAGTTGTATGGATGTCATTTTTGTATTGTTTTCGTAGGTCGTAGACTGAATAATTCTCCTTTCACTCCTATTTCGCTCTCCTATTATCTTAGCGCTCTTACTTCTCCCTCACACACACACATAGACAGAACTTTACTCATACAGATGTCACTGATAGTGTTCGAGACTAGTTTCTTTTTTTTAGAATTCGACAATTAGCGGCAGTCGGTTTTGAAATTCCATTTTACTTTAGCCGACCCTTCAGTTGCAAAAATGAGTTCGCAAGAGGAGGCTGCTGCAGCAGTTATCGTTTTAAACGAATACGGTTTTTTTGCGCAAAAACCGTAAAAACAGACGAACAGGAACCTCAAAAAGAAATTGTTACTGGCTTTTCAAAATCCCTAGCCAGCCCCCAAAGTATAAATAAGTAAAGACTTGTGCAAATAATTTAAATAAGAGGTTCCTCTATTTTTGTTGTTTGTTTTGAAATTCTACGATCATTCTTAATCTCCAGCAGACCTTTTTTCAAAATCTTGAGAACGATTAAATATATAACTCAATTTTACTTATTTTTAGGTCTTGTGAACAGTGCAAATACTTGCTTTCTGACCATCTGCTATGTTATAATGAGGTGCCGAGCCTGGCTCGGCTCAGGAAACGTCCACTAACTTGCGAGTCCCAGCCGAGCCCAGCCGCGCTTGTAGCCCTGCGCGAGTCTGGCTGGGCTCGGAAGAAAAGAGCCCACTAACTAGTGATTTTCTCCCGAGTCCGGTTGGCCGAGTCTTACTCGCGAGCCAAACTCGCTAGTGTGTGGGCCCCTTTAGGCTTGATCTTTAGTCATGTGAAAGACAAATTGCGCTTTGAGTGCAAGATACATAATTTGAAATGGACAGGAACTACGAAAAAATATAACTTCATTATATATATCAAATCCATATTATATTTACCCAATTTACAAAGTCTTGTGAACAATCTCACCAATATGTTCTTTCATAATAATCACACCATATTGTGAACAAAATCTTATTCCAATCAAAAACAAAACATTATAACAACGTCCTGGTAATATTGTCACTGTGAGTTCAAATAAAAATTAATATTACATACGTTCAGTATTTGCAAATAAAATGAATACACAATGCATTATTCGGAATAATGTAAGACAACCAAAATAGAATTTTTGTATATCATACAAAAAATACACATTCAAACTGAGCAGAAACCCAGTAGTGGAATAAAAATGCAAATAAATTGAAAAATAAGAACCGAACCAACTGGTACAGAAGATGAAACGACCTTGAAAAACGGGTTTAGAAGTGAAAATACAATTTTTTACGATAAAATTTAAATTAAAACACAAAAATTATTAGGGCAAGAACCACACTCCGGTAGTTCAATTCCCAATGGTTCGAAACCTCCATGATTCACACGGTTTATTGGAAATATCTTCATAATTTCAATACCATAAAAAATATTGAATACTTTTTTAAGTGATTCAACAATGCTACAGTGTTGTATTCACGACAAATTTTAGTAGATTCAAGATAAGGAATATCTTTAAATAAAATGCGTTCATTAAGTCGCGCATATCCAAATAAACGAGCCTGTAAATAGTAGGTTTTTTAAATTATTTCTAGTGGCCACCGCAATATAGCACCACTGGTGATATAAACAACAGATGTAGAGCCCATTATTGTGTGTACAGGTTACAACAGGTCTGCAGTATTGTTTAGATTATGATAAGGTAAACATGTCGTTTTCCCAAGAGCAACCAGTGTTCCTTCTTGAACAGTATTTTACCAGTATTTAAGTTAATGCCTTCAGATTTTTTTCCTGTGGGGTTATCTTAAAGGAAGGGTTTATAAAAATAGGCCTCACACACTGAATGAACTGAAAATGAACATTACAATGGAGAATAACAATATTAGTGTAGGCGTACTCCACTAAGTGTTAACAAACGTGGTAAAATGAATTCATGCATGTATTGATGAACAAGGCAGCCATTTTGAACATATGTCATAAGACGTAAAATGTTGGAAATAAGTATACAGTATATGTTAGTATATAAATATATATGCTTATAAAATTTATAACAATAAATAAATAATGCCAAATAAAATACATTACTTCACAACCTTTTTGATGTGCACGACTTAATGAACACAATGTAGCTTCTAAGTAGCTACTGTAGTATTCATATAACTTGGCAGCGTGTAGCAGATGGGACATGCTACATCTGAACCCAGCATACTGCTGCCAAGTTATATGAAAACTATAGTACCTTTATTAATGTTTTTATTGCAGAAATGTCTAACAATCGATTAAATTTTCAATAGATTATTAAACAATGATACTTTTAAATTCAAGATACATTTTAGTAAATTCAAGACAATAAATCATGCTAAAATTGCTTTCAAATATCTCCCTTTATCTTTATTGCAAACATTTCTCACTTAAGCCTGAGGCTTGTGTATGGCTAAAATAATAATAGAAATGCCAAGTCTAATCAGGAATCAAACCCGGGTCCAAGAGGATAGAAATCAGTTCCATGGTGGTTATCAATAACAATGATACTTTGCATTTATTATTTTTTATATTTCGCATAAGCAATTAAAATAAAACTAGCTTCTGAAGTAGTTATTTTTAAAATTATAATGATACCCATATTCATAATTTTTTAAATTATCACCATATGATATCAGAGTTGATTTCTTTAAAATTACAACAATGATCTTTATAAAGAAACAATCTTATAGCAGTAAAGACAATACCAACTGATTTTCTATACACTTGAAAATTATTTCACTTTATTTATTATTTCACTTAAAATAACAAAAATAGGTGCTTCAGAATTCAAACAAAATCTGAAATTCATAAACTTTAATAAAATACTAATAAAACAAAATCAACCCCCAATTTCAAAACATACACAATATTGCTCACACAATTACACAAAACAAAATCAAAACTGATACTCAATTTAAAATGAAATTTACAATTACATTCGCACAATAATTTCACAAATTCAAAAACTTATTTCCAAATAATTAAAATACAACTCTTTTTTTGTTGAGTAAACAGTTTGTAACAGTTCGTGTTTGGTTTTTATCAACCAAAACTAATTCACTATTAAATTACATTTTTTAAATAAATAATCCATCATTACAACTGTTTAAACATGTTCAAGTCGTTATTGGAAACATATTTGGCTTCATTTCACCAATTAATAATATTTAAACTCTGAAGCGAGATGCATGGCTAGCCGAGTTTCTTTCGTATGGTCATTATTATTTCAAAATTAAACATTTGTGATCAAAAAATGGCCAAGTTCAAGGGAGCCTTCTCATTAATCGCAAAATGTTACCTGTGGCGTCTGGTTGGTTTATTCAAATTTTAACATTAATGAACTTGAATACACCAATCGACGTGTTCGGTAACATTTACCGGTTACCGGTAACGCTCCCAGGAACTCAACCATTGTTTGCTCCAAATTATTTAACATTCTCAGCAAAGTACACACAAGTATACCACGTTGCACAAAGTGTATTTAGACGAGTCAAATGGCGTTTCGTCTATAGACACGGTCTAAAGCCTCGGTTTTCAATGGACAGCGTACAGGGCCGGAATACACTAAAATTGATGGTTTTTGTATAGAAAGCATCAACTGTAGTGTATTTCGGCCCTAACCGCTGTCCAGGGCGTACAGGGCCGGAATACACTACAATTGATGACTCTTGTATAGGCACCTATATAGAAGGCATCAACTGTAGTGTATTTCGGCCCTAACCGCTGTCCAGGGCGTACAGGACCGGAATACACTACAATTGATGATTTTTGTATAGGAACCTACATATAAGGCATCAACTGTAGTGTATTTCGGCCCTAACCGCTGTCCAGGGCGTACAGGGCCGGAATACACTACAATTGATGACTCTTGTATAGGAACCTATATAGAAGGCATCAACTGTAGTGTACTTCGGCCCTGACTGCTGTCCATTTAGTCCAAATCCATGTAGCTGAAAATCGAGACGTTATTGAGACTCAACACTAGACTATTGTTCACACCAACAAATTAGGCGACTCGAAAATTGCGGTGTTGCCAGTTCATGCTGTGTTTACATTGCTGTGACAAGCCACTAAACAAAGTCACTAGTGTTAGTTACATTGAAACAAACGCTTACGACTTGGCAACAAAGCACAATCAATGTTGCCAATTCGTGCACGATTTGGCAACACTGCATGATCAGTGTTGTCAATTCGTGCACGACTTGGCAACACTGCATGATCAGTGTTGTCAATTCGTGCACGATTTGGCAACAAGGCACGACCAGTGCTGCCAGATCGTGCAGAGGTTGGTGATTCTCTATCAGCTGCTGGCATTGTCCCACATCTGGCAATACCGCAATTTTTTAAGGCCACCTAATTTATTGGCATGAACTATAGAATATGAAAGCAGTATCCTATCCATTCTTTTACTCGAAAAGATACAGATACAAAGATGAATAGAGTGAGTCATGCAACGCCATTATTTTAGTTGTTTCCACTGTTTCAGAGATAAGCAACACTTTCGTTGTTTACCTTCCATCAGGTTGTTTGCCATGTTGCATGAAGTCTCCCCTCCAGTTCAAGGAGACACCCCAGATATTTTTCATCTAGAGAAGAGGTCCTAGATTCCCATAGACAAACAGTAGTCTATAGACTGCCTACGTAGACAAACTGAGACATGCCTATTAGACCAATGTCTGTCTATGAGACATGTCTACTAATGTGTATTTAGCTTTACATTTCTTTTACTTCTTCCTCACTTTTGGCGATCAAATAGTAATGGCAGAGAACGTAGAAAGAAAAAAGAAAACCAAACAATAATTATTTGTACTTTTCTACTCTTTCTCTTTACTCTCACTCACTCCATCTCCTTCCCGCCTGACACCCCCCACAATTCATTAATTTATTTCCTAAATAATTTCCTCCTTAATAATAAAAACGACGGAAATAAGGAGGAGAAAGAAGAAAGAAAACAACATTATTTGCACTTTTTCTACTCCTCTTTACTCTCTCTCTCCCTCCTCCCTGCGTGTTACCCCCCCCCCCCCACCACAATTCATTAATTATCCCCTAAACAATTTCCTCCTTAGTAATAAAAACAAAGGAAATGAGGAGGAGAAAGAAAAAAGAGAACCAAACACTTCTACCACTACTCTTTCAATTCACTCTTTTTCCCTCCTCCCCGTCCTACCACTGCTCTTTCTGTTTACTCTCTCGCTCCCTCCTCTCCGCCAATTAATTCATTTATTTCTGAAACAATTTCCTCCCTAATAATGAAAACAAAGGAAATATGGAGGAGAAAGAAAAAAGAACATTACTCTTTCACTTTCTCTTCTCCCCCCCCCCCCCAATTCTCACTCGCTCACCCATCATTCAATTTAATAATTCCTATTTATTTCATTTATCATTTTCTAACCAACTTTCTCCTTATCAAGAATAATTGCACAATAGTTTTTGTTTCTGTCAGTGGATGTGTGTGTGAGATAGCACACTACTAGCACACACTGTAGATGGTCACCTGAACAATTGTTTAGAATAATTACTGTGGACTAGACACGATGACGTCACCGGCGACTGCAGTCAGTGCTTTGATGATGCTGATGATCGTAACCTAAGTCGGCCTTCGCCCAGCAGATAGAGGCACACTCGATCCACAAGGAATGATAGGAAGAAGTCGGCGAACAGCACGGCTACCAATGTTTTTCGAAACTGAAAACATACAAAATCTGGTTGAAAGATGCTTGAAAAAAGACGAAACAACGTAAATTTGGTTGAAAAACACCGAAAAACCAATTCCCTGCAGGTCAAGGATGAAGCCCACATAGGTTTGAGACATGGGACATGATTAATGAGTTGGATGATGCTGATTGATGAGTTGGACCTACAGTTTTAGGTGGATTCCGAACCACCGGGAAGTGATTTTACAGCAGAGAACAGTGTATTTTTTGCTGGCAAATCCAATCGGTCACCCTTACAAAGAAGGCCCCAGTCGTTAAAAAAACGGCGAGGTGGAACTACCCGTAAGAGTCTCCCCACCACGAAAAGCCATACGAATTTACTTTACAAAGAAGGCCCAGGAGAGTGCTGCTTATCTAATCTAATTGAACAGATACCTGCTACGGCTCACGGCTATCACTCCCCCCAAATTGACCGAACAAAGAGAGGTCTCAGTTTCAAGTCGAATTCTACTCAAAGTATGTTCCTCTGCTCAAGCACCCTTAATCTTGGGCGTGAGGTCTACTGTTCACAGAACTACTAGTTAAATAGGGTGTTATTGACCGAGCGAAGAGAGGTCTCAGTTTCAAGTCGACCGTTTTGCATCTCTCTGTCTGTCTGTTTGTAACACATTTACAGCTAAATGCGTGGATCAAATGCTCTGAAATTTTGAAACTATGTTCCTTTCAGTAATACCCAGCGACCTAGGGATTAAGGATTATCTAAAAGTGCTCCCATTAAAAGGATATTTGAAAGGAAAAACAGAAAGGCACTCAGGTATGGTTCTATAGGAAACATATGATTTTTAAAATGAGCTTATCTTTCATATATTGAATTGGAAGCAGATTTCAAGATAGCCCTCGGGCCCTCTTATTCATCTGGTTGAGCCCAAATATGAATTAAGTTATCATTCATAAGAATAATATATTTATTTGAGAGAAACGAATAATTTCTAATATTTCAACTATATTAACCAGGAATTATTAAGTAAATTACGCAAATTTAGTTAACATTCTACGAATTCATGTATCGGAAATGTGAAATCTGAAAATAAGCATTTAGCTGTCTAGAACAAGTACAGTGGATGAAAATAGAAACGCAGCCTTGGTGACAGTAAATTTTTGTGGAAAACAGACATGAAATAGACTATGCAAATTGAATCAAGGGTTGGATCTGATTACTGTGTTCAAATTAGCGAGTATGCAGCCCTATTCTTGGACGTGGGTCGACTGTCCACTGAACTACTAGTATTGCTATTTTAAACTCGTTCAAGAAATTTTATAAATTTACATAAATAAAGTGTTCTAATCTGATAGGTTAAGTGCAAGAGAGGGACATCTTCCCCAACTTCGCTTTTTCATGCAAACGTATCACGAAATTTTTCATATAATATTATTTTCAGTCGTAATTTCATGTTTGTATATGTCTACATGTACTGTAGATATAAACCGTGCATGAAATAAGTGACTGATAATATTTTATGTAATAATACTTGGCGATGCCTATATATTGTATTTTGTACTTGTAACTGTAATATAAATAAATATTGTCTCATAATTGTCATGAACAATTATTTTTTTCAAATCAAAATTTATTCAATCAATAACATAATAATTACAAAATTCCTTTTAGTTAAACTTCATAAATACAGAATATTTTATATCAGTAATTCACCTATTAATTATCAGCAATTGCCATACAACATTACAACAACTAACTGCATAGATATACAGGCAGATAAAAGAATACATAGGACAACAATAATAATCTTGAAACAGTATTCTTGAATATAAGTTATAAAATAATATAATTTCCACGATTCATATGTTAAACATTCAAAAAGGCTTTGCCTACTATACAAGCTCTTTCCTATAAGTCAGTATTTTAATTCATCTTCGAAAAAATTAAGAGATTGCACATTTTTTTGATAGAGTCTTCCAACTAATTTACAGTGAAACTTCCACAAACGACCATCTCCCCAAGGCGACCACCCCTTGAAACGACCGTTTTTTTTTGGGGGGCACGGAAAATACAGTAATGTAAAAGTATATAAATACACTTCCCAAAGACGACCATCCCCCTACCCCGACCACCTAATTTGGTCACGACTCTATAGATTCATACATATTTTCACTTCCCCCAGCCGAACTTACTAGGAATTCCCCTGGAGTTCATCAAACTCCACTGTCATATTTATAGCCCTGCAACATCCGTTATTCTAGAAAATATCTTCTACCTGATGCTCAGCTCAGTAGTTTTCCGTTGCACTTTTAGCACTATGTTGCTACAGTACATTACTGTACTGAAGAGGAGACTTGCAATCAAAAATAACAAGTTTTTTCAATCATAATTAAATTTCAATAAATTATTTTTCAAGATAAGTGTTGTTTATTGTGGTTCACTGTACTCTACTTTAGGACTTCTTCGGAGGACACGTTAAGCTGTCGGTCCCGGCTGCCTAAAAACAGTCGTTAAGTCACGTCAGAGGCGCTGCACTTATTCAGGTGCGACCTGATAACTCTGACACCAGACCTGAGCCAGCCAGGTCACATGATATTATTATTATTATTACTTTAGGACTATGATTGGAAACTGTTATTAATGTACTACGAACATCATAAAGGTGGTGAGTTGATCATAATAAATTATGTATGCATGCAGATACAGTACATAACTAAATAAATTACAGTATGTAATAGACCAGTGTCAAGATACACATACGACTAAAATACTGTACGTCTCTTTTTTATGTTTTAATAGAATTATAGCAAATTAAACAAAATATATTTGTTTTCTATAGAATTATAAATATATATTATATTTTAGAAAAAAGACTGCGGTAATATTATAATTCATAAAATAGGCTCTCTCTTTATTTTTTATTGACAACAGGGAATTCGGTTACATATAGGATTCCACAAAACGACCATTTTCCCACGAAACCATTGGTGGTCGTCCTGGGGAAGTTTTACTGTAATTGGATTCAGTTCATAAAAAATGTCCGGTCCTATTCTACTGTGATTGAATTCCTTAATTCCTTGCACTATTAGAAATGCTTATAAAACAAACTCCATATAACAAAAGTCTAGAAAAATAATGAATTGACAAAGAAATGAAGTGAAAACATTGACACTTACTTCCGACGGAAATTCAACAATTTCGAACTGATGTGCAATTTCTGGAACAAGTCCCATGGCTAGCGCAACTACAGCCATTGCTGAGCAAAATATTGTGTACAAGAGCGCCTTGTTCTCCGTTAGGCTTTCCATAAACGGATGACCCTGCAACACAAACGACAATTCATAATAAAAATGCTATGTCCTAAATTCTAAAACATCAATATATTTCGTTAGAATGTAGATTGTTTTAATTGCGGATGATGCCCACATGAGTCCGGAGACTTGTGCGTGGGTAATGAGGTGAATGGGTGATTGATGAGAAACATGGCTTTATCCTAAGAAGAGTCTCTTATGTCATCCATAGCTATTTACAGTAGTTATTTGCTTTACTAAAACATGGACTAGTTTAATTCTAGCTACGGTGACTTTGTCCATGACCTTCAGCCGCCATACTATCGCGTCCAATTTATGTTTGATTGTATATCTATATAGGCTAAATATTAGTTATAAACTGTAAACACAAGTTTTCAACATGGCTGCATGGCTCCGACTACACAGAACGCGTGTGTTCCTTTGCGTTCCGGTCAGCTTAGCCTAGAAACAATAGGATATCATATGGTTAATACTACATTGACTGTGAAGAGGTAAAGAGACATATCTGTCACTGTAGTCGATACTTAATTTGGATACCGAATGACGAATTTGAACCTCCTGACCGAATTATCCAATCAGAAGCGAGACATCCACTGTCTATGTAGTCACTGTAATTCTATCTAAGGAAAATGGCAAGTTGAGCCTTCATATAAAGTAAGTCATCATTTATAAACAAAAATATTTGAGAGAACCAAATCATTTCTAATATTTTGAGTAAGAGTGATGACCTACCCTGTAGTTGATGGCAAACGTAGAAACTTGCAGTGCCATTGAAATGATGTAGACTGTGCTGTTGAGGATGCCCGGCTCGAACTCAGACTCCTCCTCCGGATCAAAAGGCTTCTTGTCCCTTAAAATAAACAAATAACATCAAATAAATATTTTAAAAAATATTATCAAATATATCAATTAATATAGCCGGCAATACAAGAGAATAGTTCATCTATATAATAAGAGAGAGTAGGGGTGAGTCAGTCTTACAGAGTTCACAAAAAACGGCACCGATTGGAACTCTAAATTTGGCAAAAAGCTTCCTCTAAACTCAATTCAGTGTACCTCAAAACCCGATTTCTCATTTTCTATTTACCTTTATCAAAGTAAAAGTTCGAATTTCAAAATTTTTGTAAAATAGGTTAGATGCAGGAAATTAATAGAGCAGATGATACATGATACTTCACTATGATGCTGCTATAGATGATATGCCAATATGGAAAAGCCAAAACAACAGATTAGCTCCGTATCAATATTGCAGCTGCTAATTACCCAGCGTCAAAAGCACAGCTTATTTGTGGACTGCAAACAGTTGAACTGTATGGTATTTTACTCACCCTTCACAATTGTATAAAAAGTATTAAAAATTTCGAGGCAACTTACTTCTCTGGTGTGAAGGCCGAAGCCTGCTGTACAAGAAATACGAGGCTGCCGAAATGAACGAAAAACTGCAGCAGCACAGTTAGCACGGTGTACAAGTTGAAAATATTGGGTAGTGGCCTTTGTTTTGACAAAGTCTTCAGTGGCTGAAAACACAACACAAACACAAATAAATCCAACAAAAAACTTACAAAAACGTCACTAATAAACAACATTATAATCCAACATTTCCAACAAGAAATAAACAAATTCAAATGCATTTATTCAACATTTAAAAACAAAACTTACAAAATTTCTTACATTTAATACAAAATAAATATAAAAATTAAAATTATCAGTAATATTGAATAATGCTATTTCAGGTACCCCGAGAAAACTCCGTGTGGGGCACCATCACGTATTTAAACACAATAAAAGAATAAAGAATATTTCAACTGAGCTGGAGCCGAGCAAATCACTGCGAAAATTACAAAATCAAAATGAGGTATTTTATAAATAAACTTTATCTACGACCGTGTTATAACGCAATTATTACAGTTTCATAATTGAAATCGAAACAGTAGCTTTTTCGAAATGGAATTTGAAACTTGTACTGTAATGACCTCATTACAGTACAACTTGTACATTATAACACGACCCTAGTTCACTGTTCCAGTTTCGAAATACTGGAACGGAACAAAACAGTATCGCATCTGATAAAAGCACTGTATAGGTTATGTTGCTCATGCGTATGTTTGGCTGAACTGTTGGTGCCAGTACATGATAGATCTACCTATCCAACTAAACATGAATAATAGTGACAGTGAAAATGAAATTATCTCAACACCCGAAGAAATAACTGAAAGGGCAAATTCGGCATTGAAGAGCCTTTTGCCTGAGAAATCGAAAAGTTTGTATGAAAAAACCTAGTCAATTCATTGATTGGAAAGAAGCAAATCATGTTGACTCTTTTTCTGAAAATGTTTTTATCGCTGTATATCAGTGGTCGTAGATAAAATAGTGTATGCAACGGTTGTATTTGGCCTTTAAAGCACTCGTGAGATATTTAGAGCACTCGCTTCGCTCGTGCCCTAACTAACATCTAACTCGTGCTTTAAAGGCTCTCATAATACAACCGTTGCATAAACTACTATAATCATCCACTCTTGCCAAAAACGCAATTCAATAATTAGTAGCAAATACCTTAACTTTCCTTCTAAGGTATCTTAAGGTATTCTATCTTAAGGCATTTTAAAAATTAAAAGGCAAATTTTAACAAACGTATCATAGACATTAATAACAACAATCAGCTTAAGTATTCATTTCGAATTTCTTTACAAATCTATATTACAATAAAATGCCCAAAAATGTATTACATTTTATAGTATAGTTTGGTCTTGGACAACCAAAACCTGGTCCCACTCAAACTAGTCTTGAAAGGTAGGACAAAATATTTAGTGACTGAAATTACAGTGACTTTATATATTATATAGATAATGTGGCCTTTGCTTCTAGCCGCCATAATATTGTGACCATTTTATATTCGATTGTATGCCTATATAGGCTGGATATTAGATATATATTACAAACATATATTTTCTTTATGACTACATGGCTCAGACTACACTAGGCAAATGATTACTAATTAAACTAGTAGTTCTCTGAACAACAGACCTCACGCCCAAAAATAGGAGTGCTTACACAAAGGATGTAATCAATGCTTTTCACCATAGCAAAATTAAACATATTCATCAGACCTAACCCTTGATTCAATTCGCGTAGTCTATTTTCATGTCTGGTTTCCACAAAAAGTCACTTTATTTTACATCACCAAGGCTGTGTTTTTTTTTTCCAAACAGCTGTTTGTTAATGAGATCAGGTTTCACGTGTCTTGATTGAATATTTATTTAATAATATTGATTAAATTTGTATAATTAATATCATTTACCTAGAAATCACTTGTTATTATACTTAATTAAAATATTAGAAATGATTTGCTTACCTCAAAAAAATATGTTTTTCTTATGAATGATAACTTAATTCATATGAAGGCTCAACCAGATGAATAGCTATCTTTAAATCTGATTCCAATTGCATATGATGGAGAAGCTCATTAATTTTGAAAATCATATGTTTCCTATAGAAAAATACCTGAGTGCCTTTCTATTTTTCCTTTTAAATTAATATTCTTAAAATGCAAGCAAATGTCTAAAATTCTTACACATACATCATACACAATAATAAATTTAATTCATAACATAAATTTACGTAATATATTTTATTAAAAAATTAAATTAATACTGTTATGGTAACCGTATAATATGGTCTGATGATTGTGTTCAATGTTGCAATGGTGATTATAATTGAGCGCATCGATCGAGTATGTTCCCCTGTGCAAGCACCCTTAAACTTGTGCGTGAGGTCTTCTGTTCTCATAACTACTAGTAAGACTCTCATAAGTACCTTTGATCTGGAAATGAATAGGAAGCAGGCGGCCAGCAGCAATCCCTGTAGTGTGGCCTGCATGTCGCTGAACTTCACTCCATCCAGATAGAGCACCGACTGACTGTAGGCCAGAATCAGCGCGTTCAGCGCCAGAATTTTGAACATTTGCAGGGTTGTCACCAGCGTGCACCGGCCCTGCTTTATCACGTGGCAAACTGCAAACGCACAATAATACAACTTTAGTATTAATTTTTTTTGTAAATTTAACGACTTTTAGCCAATTTTAATTGAGATAATAGTATATTACGTTACAAGTGCAGGAAATGGTGTTTATCATACGAGTATGATAAGTTAACACAATAGAGACAAAGACGTATTAGCATACGAGTACGGTAAACATCTTCCCGGACGAGTTACGTACGATATTTTTCGTCAAACTAGTCTAAAAGATAAACTTTGAGCTACAAGCATCATCAAACATAACCTCAAAATCCATCACATCAGTAGAATACTAACAATACCTCTAAGATCAGCTGTTTTCCAAATTCTCAAACAGCTGGAATGCGGTGAAATCCATTACCGCACTGAAAAAAGATGCGGTAATAAAAATCATCTGTTCTTTCTGTAAACAGACGTTTACCGGCTCGATTCAATGCCCGGTAAAGTGGTGAATATGTATGAGTTTGACAAAAATAAATATTTACTCACGAGGCTGAAACATTTTCGAATCGCGATGATTCATTTTCAACAGCATCCTTGATCGTCAGTGTCGGTTTAGGCTATTAGCATTTGGTATAACCTTTTTGAATAAAATCTCATTTGAATTGAGACCAACATCAACCAGCCAGACACTAATCAATAACGTTCAAAAACGTTCAATCACTCATCAATCACCATCATCCAATTCATTACCCTCGCACAGGTCTCAGACCTATGTGGGCTTAATACTCCGAAAAAATACTACTTAGTCGGTGTTCAATTTTTAGAAATAGAACTTTGACAAATCACATGTCAAATGGGGGACATCCCAGATTATGATGTGCTGTGACGATTTCTTAATAAATAAATAAAAATTTCAAGTATGTAGGAGGAACATTAGTATCAATTTTATGATTTGATTATTGATTCGTAATAATTGAAGTTTACTTACTGCACTGAATCGAAGACAGTTTACTGGTGAATGGTGCCGCAATGCTGGCGTCAAGTAGAAATAGAACTAGAAATATATATTTAGTAGAAATATATATTTTTTTAGAAATAGAACTTTGACAAATCACATGTCAAATGGGGGACATCCCAGATTATGATGTGCTGTGACGATTTCTTAATAAATAAATAAAAATTTCAAGTATGTAGGAGGAACATTAGTATCAATTTTATGATTTGATTATTGATTCGTAATAATTGAAGTTTACTTACTGCACTGAATCGAAGACAGTTTACTGGTGAATGGTGCCGCAATGCTGGCGTCAAGTAGAAATAGAACTAGAAATATATATTTAGTAGAAATATATATTTTTTTAGAAATAGAACTTTGACAAATCACATGTCAAATGGGGGACATCCCAGATTATGATGTGCTGTGACGATTTCTTAATAAATAAATAAAAATTTCAAGTAGGTAGGAACAGAAGTATCAATTTTATGATTTGATTATTGATTCGTAATAATTGAAGTTTACTTACTGCACTGAATCGAAGACAGTTTACTGGTGAATGGTGCTGCAATGCTGGCGTCTCCCAGTTTGACAACTTGAGCCTGGTCCTGCTCTTCCAAATCCTTCAGTAATTTCTGCAGCTGCGAGTGAGCCGAATTTGAAGAGTTCTGAAACATCAGACAAACAATAAATGATCTATATCAATACTAGTAGGTTGCCCGATTCAAATGAATCTGAATTTCTAAGATGTGTGATACCTATCTACAAATTTAATTTAATAGTCTCTTTTTTCTTATCCCTCTTCTTCTTTCTCTTCTCATATTTTCTCCTCATTCTACTTCATTACAGTCAGTCAGACTAAGGCTGTGGTCAGACTGCATGCGACTGACGAGTAGATCGTTTTGCGAGCAGGTCGTACGAGTAGGTCGTCAGAGTAAGAGTGGTCACATTGCAAACTTCCTACTCCTGCGAGTTTATACTTCAATGGCATTGACCAGTTGTTATACAATCTGTTATTGCGCATTTTGTTTGTTAATGAAGAAAAAGAATGCTGGGTGAATGATATTAATTTAACAAGAGAGACGCAAGGAGAATTCAAGCTACTTTTTCTTGATCTACGAAAAACTGATAGAAAATTTTTCGATTATTTTCGGATGTCACTAGAAACGTTTTATTATATTTTAAATAGAATCAGCACAAAAATTGAAAAACAAAGCCATTTTTGGACTTGTATCAAGCCTGTGAAAAGATTAGCGGTCACATTGAGATCTCTATTATGATAATCCTTTGTGGATTGGTCCCACAATGGATTTTGGTCGAACACAAGCGTAATCAACTCCTCAACTTTCATTTTCACACTGACGACCACGCAAAGAAAATCAAACAAACTTGCTTCCAGAATTGACTCGTGCGTGTGCGCAAGACCTCGTACGACCAACTCTTCTCTACTATGACCAATCAAACCGGTTTATCAACGTTTGTTTTACTCTGACGTCCAGATGCGAGCACGCACGTCCATTTACTCGTCGGAGTACGCATGCAGTCTGACCACGGCATTATCAGGAATAACGCTCCAACCAATTACCATTGCCACACCTGCCATTGATGAAATATGAAAGAAAAAACGTTTCTGTCTCTATAAATAAAATGATGATTTTAATGATTGACAATTCAAATTTATTTAAACGATCTTTGGATTGTTTTAGTGTTTTGTTTAATAACAAACTAATAGTGAAGTTAACTTGTAAATTAATATCCTTCAATTGAAAAGAATCGTTAATTTATTTATTCATGACAAAAATACAATAAAGCAAAGATACGCCCACAACTGTTTTCTTCGCAAAATGTACAACACTGAAGAATACAAATGTTAGGTTATGCAAATCTTTCACAAGGAATTTCACTATGAAGAACAATGACCAATTCTAGATTATTAATTCAGAATTACACTTTGTAAGAGAAGCACTAACACAGTCCAATCGTCCAAAGAAAATTTTGAATTGTGCTTTATGGTAAAATTTTCAATAAACAGAAGACCTAACCTAAAATTTGGATTTTTTCAGTTAAAATTTAGTACAGAAAGCAGTTGAGGCCTGTTGTACCTCGCATTGATTGTATTTTGTCATGATAAATATATGAATAATCATAAAGAATAATAAGACTTGAAGTTGTTACACCCACATTTTTTATTGAAGACTCTGAGATACTAGTTACATCATTATCAATCACAAACAAACTAAAACTAATGTACAGAGTAGCTTAGTATTTGTATACTAAACACGGAATGATACTATTGGTTGAGGGAGAAAGTACCTCTAATAGGCTGACATTAATTGAAGGTCTGTGATTGGCTGACGGCCAAAACAAGACACGTCCAATGGTGGAAGGACTGTGTTTTGGCCTACAGCCAATCACATACCTTCAATGAAGGTCAGCCTATCAGAGGCACTTTCTCACTCAGCCAATAGTATCATTCCGTGTTTAGTATACAAATTCTAAGCTACTCTGTACATTAGTTTTAGTTTGTTTGTGATTGATAATGATGTAACTAGTATCTCAGAGTCTTCAATAAATGTGGTTGTGACAACTTCAAGTCTTATTATTCATAATGGATATCTTCCACAATGGACTATCACCTTCGCCACTACAAAGAAAGTTAAATAATCAATTTTATATTAAACACCAATAAATTAACAGGCAGATTCTGTGTCATCATATACTTTATAAAGCAAATTGCCATTTAAAAAACAATAATAAAAAAATGCAATTATTTCAAGAATTAAAAAGAATTACAAATCATGAATAATAAGACGAAGTTGTCACAACCAAATTTATTTAAAAAAAAATAGTTAGATTGATAATGGTATAACAACCGAAACTAGTATCTCACTATTTTTAATAAAAAATGTGGTTGTGACAACTTCGTCTTATTATTTCATTATGGATATCTTCCACAATATCATCTTCACCACTACAAAGAAAATTACAAATCAATTCCCAATAACTATTGATCAAAATCAATACTTTTAATAATGTTTACTCACCATCCTATGTTCAGCATTCCTATGGCCAGGACCGTGCGAATTCAGAGATCGTTTCTCTCTTTCTATTAGTTTTTCTTTTTCTATTTTCTTCTTTTCAGGTAACCGTTCTGGTGCATTGGAAAGAATTGCAACACCTAAAACACACAAAAACAATAAAACATAATAATTGGTAAATCAAAACTATTAACAACTTAAATTAAGATACACATCAAGAACAATTAAATTCAATTATTATCAATATAAATTTTCAATACTCCCAATAATTGATCGATACATCTAACGTCCAACCTAGAGCAGTCTCAGAAATCAGTCTAGATCAAGGTTAGTGGTTCAAACTCAAGTGACACTAATTTTAGCAATACAATATAAACTAGCAGCAGGTTCCCCGATTCAATTGAATCGGAATATCTAGAATGTGATGTAATCTATAAACCAAAAGTTATTTTTCTTCCTACTCCTTTTTTCCCCTCCTTTCCTTATTCTCCATCTCTTTTTCTTCATCTTCCTCTTCTTCTTGTAATCTTCCTCCTCTTCTTGTAATCTTCCTCCTCTTCTTGTAATCTTCCTCCTCTTCTTGTAATCTTCCTCCTCCACATTTTCTTCTCCTACTTCTATAATCTATCTTTCCCCCCCCCCTTTTCTTCTCATTTTAGTCCTCTTTTCTCCATCGCTTTTTCTATGTTAGTCATCTTCTCTTTTTTTCTCCTCTTCCTTCTACATTCTTTTTATTTATTCTTCATTCTTCTTTTTCTCTTCTTATCCTTATCCTTCTTCTTCTTCTTCTTCCTCTTCATCTTGTACAACAGACCTTATTCATGCATCAATAAGCTCTTTGTTTTTTTCTAATTCAACAATTTAAAATAATTTAAGAAAACATTTCAACACAATCAAAAAAAAAGGTCGATGCTTGCACTGTAAAAAAATAAAGTTGACAATTGGGCTGAACATCAGCCTTCGTTATTTCCAATGTTGTGATTTTTTCGATGTTTCTTGAATTTCAATTTATTGGCAAAAATCAGACATACAAATTTATTTATTTATTTAAAGTTAAATTCATGTGGGAGCAACAAATACATCGATCCATTTTGCTCCCATGACAAATGGATAAATGAAAATAAGACATGATTGTAAGAATTATTGTAAGTATAAAAATAAGAGTAAGCAAGTGATAAACAATAGGTACTTAACAAAATGATAAAAGCAATAATATTGCTCAGAACAAAATAATTAATATGATAAGCTTACTCTCAGTAAAATTACAATAGTAAAAAAATGATGAAAAATTGTTTATATAATAAAAAATGAAATGATAAATATGATGAAATCTTCCCTAAATGCTCTTTAGGATGAAGACTAAGAAAACAAACAGAAATAATAATATACATAAAAGAAAATATACCTAAGCGTCTTAAGATTTATTGAAACAAATTTTGACACTGCGAACTTAAGATAGCTTGAAATGTAAACAACAGCTGTCAATGTTTTGATTTTCACCAACCTTAACTAACCTAGAGCCTTAAGTGGAAATCTGTTTTAAATCATGATTATTTTTATATTCGACCCCCAAACTCCAAAATCAACAGCGATCTCACTAACTTGTACTATGAGGAAGCTATATAACAAGTTTCAAGAGTCTAGAACCTTTTCAAGCGCTAGAGCACAGACGGACGGACGGACTGACAGGATTCTTAATCAATTTTTTTCCGGAGAATGAGCCCACATAGGTCTGAGACCTGTGCGTGGGTAATGAATTGGATGATAGTGATTGATGAGTTGGACCTACAGTTTTAGGTGGGTTCCGAACCACCGGGAAGTGTTTTTACAGGAGAGAACAGTGTCTTTTTTACTGGCCAAACCAATCGGTCACCCTAACAAAGAGCGCCCAGGAGTTTAGTAGCTTATCTCTGATTGAACAGATACCTGCTACGGCACTCGGCTATCACTACCACAAGTAGATTAGAGTTATTATAGATTAGAAATAATTTAGAAAATAATTGTCATAACCGAACTGACCAACATGCGCATGTTTGAGGGCTCCCACATCGTTTGTGCCATCGCCGCACATGAGCGTCGTATAGCCGAGCGATTTCAATGCGGTGATGACCAGCTCCTTCTGTTTGGGAGCCACTCTGGCGAAAACGCTGACGTGCGGCAAAATTTTCATCAGGAATTCTTCTTCATTCTCGTACAAATAAGTTAAGCCCTACACAAAATAAAAAGCACACACAGTGAGTTTCAAATAGTAACACTGGGCCTAATTGGTGGGCTTACCAAATACCAAAATAGTGAAGACAGTCAACTAAAATAAATATAGGTCTGCAAATGCTTTGTTACAGAATTAAAAATGGCGAGAAACAGTAGTTATCCCCATCAATTTAGTCATTTAGAAACCTTATTTTATTTGAAGAGAACAAGAATGATAAATAATAAGAATAATTGATTAAAATAAGAGAATTCTTTTTAATCAGCTGACAGTGTATGTTACAACAATGGAAAAATTTCAATAAAAGGGGGAAAATGAAAAAATACTCGGATTGAAGAAGAAGGACTGAAGAAGAATTAAGAATAGGAGGAGGAGGAGGAGGAGGAGAAGAAAGAAGACGAATGAATAAAGAAGAAAGAGAATGAATGAAAGAAGAAAGAGGACGATTGAAAGAAGATAAAGAAGAAGTAAGAGGTGGTTCTGAACCACTGGGTAAGTTATAATAAAGTTTATAACATCAATTGTACACAAATAAAGTATTTTCAAAGAGGAGAGAGACTGATGTAAACAGTAATGTGCGTGCGGGAGTGGCACATCGGACAAGACCTATTCACAGTAGGACGAGTATTGTTAGTGTTTAACGTCTATTGATATTAGTTGTTACTTCATGATAAAAAAATTGATAAAAAATCAGATTTTATTGGTATTCCTTTACAAACCTATAAACAGAAGCCCTACACACACCAGTTGCGTTCACCGTATTTTTCACTACAGACGCAATACTGTCATTGTTTTAGTCATTCATTTCTTTTTTATAAATATTCAAAATCAAATTTTTCTCGTCTTTACTCAATGGACTGGGTTTATAAAGTTTCTTCGGAGGAGCTGTAAATTTAATTGGTGCGTCTTCATCAGCACCCTGAGTAATTTAAAGAACAAATGAAAATACGATTTAACCTAAATCTGGCCGAAAACTGAATAAGACCTAATCTGATGATCGTATTATTTAATTATTATATAATCAATCTGAATATATTGCTTGCAAACGACTTCGAACAATCAACATGGAACACACTAACCCCAGAAACCAGTACTACACTGCAAACGCCCAGTGTCAGACTGAATTGTACGCATTGTGAACTGGTAGAAGAAAATCGGGCGATCGACTCCGGATATTATTATTATTTAGCGTATGGATGTTAGTATAGCTACATAACTTATATTTCTGCGAGACAATTAGTCTCTTGTCATTAATCTAGTTGTTCCTGTCATTATCTAGAGGCGGATATCCAAGTTTGACTCCGGATATGAGTCATCTACATAAACATTTCACTCAGACGAACTCAATCGTTTGTCTATGTCAGTCTCTCCTTTCGTTGAAAATAGTAGTCTTTAATTTTTTCGCTATTCAGGTTCAATAACAATACCAGAATTTGACTAGAAGGATCAACTATGTTAACTATACACTGGCACAATAGGTATATATGGAACTCTTGGGGTTATATGGAATTGTTGTTCTTGATTCAAAATTACCGCCTGCAGGTCTGCCAACAAGACGTTTCTAATGTTTTCAATTTGCTTATATACTTCAATAATGAATAATCATAGAATAATAAATCATATATCATCAAATAGTTATTTTCCTACAACTGCAGTTCTGGATTCCAACACAATAAAAGTTTGTAGTTTGTAACATCACAAACCGTGCGCGGATTTGGTTAGCGTTCGACTTTTTTGAGGTTATGTGAATTTCACGGATTCCATGATCCACCAATGAGAAGACATCAAAATCAAAACAGAAGCGTAAAGAAAACAGCTGGCGAGCGTATAGTACTTTACCGCTTGCGGAGCAGTAAAGAGGAATTTTACAATTAGTTTTCAGTACGTAAAGAACTACTTTACGAGCAGTTGTAGGAAATAGTTATTTATGTATTAAGAGCGTGAAGCGCGACTTTATCGCTCGAGCCAAAACATTTACTGCGCGACGCATAGCGGAGCGCAGTAATTTTGCGAGAGCGATAAAGAAGCTTCACGTGCGAATTGCATACAATATTTTTCCTACAACTGCAGTTCTGGATTACAATACACTAAAAACTTGTAGTTTGTAACATCACAGACCGTGCGCGGATTTGGTTAGCATGCGCCATTTTGAGGTTATGTGAATTCACGGATTCCGCGATCCACCAATGAGAAGACATCAAAATCAAAACAGAAGCGTAAAGAAAACAGCTGGCGAGCGTAAAGTACTTTACCGCTTGCGGAGCAGTAAAGAGGTATTTTACAATTAGTTTTCAGTACGTAAAGAACTACTTTACGAGCAGTTGTAGGAAAAACTTTTTTATCATTCTCCAAATGACAAAGAAATATATCAAGTCCAAAATCGTTCCATAAATTAAAACATAATTATTATATGGAACAATAATAATTCTTTTCCTACAACTGCTCGTAAAGTAGTTCTTTACGTACTGAAAACTAATTGTAAAATGCCTCTTTACTGCTCAGCAAGCGGTAAAGTACTTTACGCTCGCCAGCTGTTTTCTTTACGCTTCTGTTTTGATTTTGATGTCTTCTCATTGGTGGATCGCGGAATCCGTGAATTCACATAACCTCAAAATGGCGCACGCTAACCAAATCCGCGCACGGTCTGTGATGTTACAAACTACAAGTTTTTATTGTGTTGTAATCCAGAACTGCAGTTGTAGGAAAAATATTGTATGCGATTCGCGCGTGAAGCTTCTTTATCGCTCTCGCAAAATTACTGCGCTCCGCTATGCGTCGCGCAGTAAATGTTTTGGCTCGAGCGATAAAGTCGCGCTTCACGCTCTTAATACATAAATAACTATTATGAGAATTTCTGTTGAATTCGAAGCTGTTCCATATAATCCAAAACCAAGGGTTATATGGAACAGCAATAAATGTTTTTAAAAAAACTTGCGAATATTATGAATTGACGTTTTTCCCCTACGATTCAAGCTTATTGAGTCTCCTTTTAAAAGAACTTAATTTGAAATATTTCTTTTTCTTATTTGAAGTTTTAAACTAAAAAGAATAAAAATATTGTTCCATTTATCCCCATGTGACGGTGTGTGAGTGTATTATTCAATTTATTCTATTAAACACGATATTCTATTTAATGCTTACCTCGCCTGTAATGCACAGATCATAGTTAGCAACGAGCGCCCTGTAGCCGCCCTTCTTCGGCACCAGATCGATGCGCAGCGACTGATCTATCGACTCCCACATCCACTCTCCCCCCTCATCCTCGTCTTCTTCTTTCTCACTCCCGCACTGAGTGAGCACCAGCACGCCCTCTCGCTTCTGTGTGAACCTCAACTCTTTGGCCACGTGACACGCGGTCAGCGGGTTGTCGCCTGTAATTATTACCACCTGTAACATAACAACAATAACAATAATAATAATAATTATTATTATTATAAAAGAAGAAGCAATAAGTAAATGGGAAGTGACGTCAGAGATGAAACCGAAGAAGGCTCGACCAAAATGGACAGAAGAAAGAAAGAAAAACATGAGTGAAAAAATAAAAGCAGCCTAGAAACTCCGCAAGAAGAACCAAAGTGCTTAACGTGATCCCAAAGGGTCCTATACGTGGATAATGATAATAAAGATAATAATGATAATAATGATAATAACGATAATAACGATAATAATGATGATAATAATTTTTAATTTTTTTTTTTTTTTAATTTTATTTAGACGTTTTGCCAGACTGACATGTACATGCATGAACTACTGGCAAAAACCACCTCCAACCTTCAAAGGCCCTCATTCTTTTAGCTTATAATAATAATAATAATAATAATAATAATAACAATAATAATGAATAATAATAATGAATAATAGTAATAAACAATAATAACAATATAAAATAATAACAATAATATTAATATAAACTTGATAAAACAACTTTTGAATGGAAATTAACTCACGTTATTGCGTGACGGCCGTTTCGCTCTATTGTCTAGAGCATCGTCAGACGACCCACAGTACTTTTGGTACTGTGGGTCGTCTGACGATGCTCTAGACAACAGAGCGAAACGGCCGTCACGCAATAACGTGAGTTAATTTCCATTCAAAAGTTGTTTTATCAAGTTTATATTACATATTAGTGGAAACAAGATGGATCTTCAACATCATAATATTAATAATAGAAAAGTCAATAATTCAATCCTTTCATATTTGCATAGCATAGTTTATAGATATATTATCCAATAGATAAAGACACAGTGCTCTGTGCGGTATTTTGCGTGGCATGAGTGTTGAAATATTGAAAACATGTTAATGTCATCATGCATTTTGACATTGCTAAGCTCAGTCAAACGCTCAGCTGAAATATAATTGATATTGTTTTATTATAAACTCATTCATCCACATCAGAAATCAGCTGTCTCGCAAATAGAAAACACAGCCTTGTTGATGTGATACAGTGACCTATTATTATCACTTACCCGGTGGTTCGGAACCCACCTAAAATAGTAGGTCCACCATGTTCCCCGTAACATGGCTCAAACGGAGAGGTGGAACTACCTGTAAGGGTCTCCCTACCATTAAAAGCCATACGCTTATTTATTTTTTAGTGACCTATTGTTAAACCCAGACATAAAATAGACTACGCGAATTGAATCAAGGGTTAGGTGTGATGACAGTGTTTCATTTTGCGATGGTGAGTGCATCGAGTATGTTCCTCTGTACAAGCACCCTTATTCTTGGGCGTGAGGTCAACTGTATACAGAACTACTAGTTTATAGAATAGATGAGTAGATAGTGGCCGATACACACCAGATGCGACGCATGCAGTATTTCGGAGATGACGGCCTTGGAGTCGGCCTTGAGCGGACAGCTGATGATGACGAATCCGGCGAAGCGCAGTTGAGACTCGATGACGTCACGCGTCAGCTCCCTCGCCTGCTGATGCGACAGCCGACCCAACTCCCGCCAGCCAAGCGCCAGCACGCGCGCGCCCCGTCTAGACAGCGACAGGTAAACTGCGTCGTAGCTGGCTGGCACTTCTTCAAACTAACCAACAACACAACAACAATAAATAAAAATACCTAAATTTTTTTTTCGAAGAAGGAAAGGATTTTATTAAGTAAAATCACTTCCCTACAATTATTATTTAGAAGAGGAAAATGATTTTATTAAGTAAAATCACTTTCCAGTGATTCGGAACCCACCTAAAACTGTACGTCCAACTCATCAATCACCATCATCCAATTCATTACCCACGTACAGGTCTCAGACCTATGTGGGCTTCATCCTCTTCAAAAAAAGAGAGAAAAAAGTAATGCATCCCAATTACACAACTACTAGCACGATTTAAGAAAAAAAATAATAAAAAACCTGTCTCTATAAAGTCACTGCAATGGGTGACCGTGCTTCAATGACTTGATGTTACAAGCTTTATTATCACTTACCCGGTGGTTCGGAACCCACCTAAAATAGTAGGTCCACCATGTTCCCCGTAACATGGCACAAACGGCGAGGTGGAACTACCCGTAAGGGTCTCCCCACCATTAAAAGCCATACGCTTATTATTATTACTGCAATTCTAGTCTACTATAAAGTAGTCTGAGATTGACGTTGACAAAGTGGACTCACCATATGTTTGAGTGTTTCGGGGGCGCCTTTGACGGTGACAATGTAGGAGGTGTCAGTGTAGCACGATATGTAAAAATAATTATAAAAGGCACTGTAATTCTAGTCTACTAAAAAGTGTCTGAGATTGACGTTGACAAAGTGGACTCACCATATGTTTGAGTGTTTCGGGGGCGCCTTTGACGGTGACAATGTAGGAGGTGTCAGTGTAGCACGATATGTAAAAATAATTATAAAAGGCACTGTAATTCTAGTCTACTAAAAAGTAGTCTGAGATTGACGTTGACAAAGTGGACTCACCATATGTTTGAGTGTTTCGGGGGCGCCTTTGACGGTGACAATGTAGGAGGTGTCAGAGGTGCCGGGCAGCGTATAGCCAGCCACCACCGACATCCGCTTCAGCGCCGACGAAAAGTGAAATCGCTGGAAGATCTTCATGCCCGGCGTCTTGCCACGTTTCGGAATCACCGCGTCGCCTGCACTCAACACAACATTCAAAACTATTAGTCTGACATTATAAATAAATAATTTCATTCAACAACTTGAAAATTACAATCAAATAACGAAACAAATCAAATTCTCAACCTGGGCGCTCTTTGTAAGGGCCATTGGATTGGATTTTCCAGCAAAAAAACTGTTCTCTGCTTCCCGGTGGTTCAAATGGCAAGCTAATACTTATTTTCAGTAATTTTTACAAGAATTAATGAATAATTAATTACAGGCTGATCAGTAATAAAAGAAACAAGAGTCCAATAAACTGTACAATAATGAAGAAAGAAATGATAAAAGAACAACTGAAGAATTACAAAACACAGTGCCATACATCATTTGACAGTCCCAAATAATATCACTTGACACAACGTCTTTAAACAGTTAGTAAGCCGCACAAATAGTAAACACTAGTCTCTGCACTTTACACTGGAATCGAGCGCTGTTTACTCCAACGGCACTGGATTATCTCACACGAGATCTGTAACACAATCTGTCACACGAGCTTTGTAAAACTAACTCACTGGTACACGTGAGCAACCCTATAATGGTTGTCATTCCGAGTAAACAAAGTACTGGAGGACACTAGATGCTTTGAAAAGGCCATGGAATATAGTAGAACAATCAGGAAGTCTGTAGAAACGAGGAGAAGCTTCGAAGGTTCTCAATTGAGTGAGAGAGATGCATATTTGAAGAATAAGAGTGAGGAAGAAATAGAAATAGAAATTTGTTTATTGACATAGACATTTATCAATGCATCGCCATCGTCATGAATTATTAGTCATAATTATCATTCAATATTCATAATTTTATGAACTATTAACTTATTTTTACTACAAAACATGAGAAAAAATACACATAACACTAAACATAGTTAATATCACAGTCAAATACAGGTTCATAAATTTCATTACAAATATTGTTTAAAGTCTATAGCATAAAAAACCTGTACGCGATATAAACATTCATCTATGAACATAGCCTTAAGTCTTCTCTTGAATTGAGTGATGTGGAGGTCTCTGACACTCGCAGGCAGAGCATTATAAAGTTTGTTTGAAGTGAAATGCCAATTTTTTTGAGACCTAGTGTGGTGTAGGAATTCCACTCTGAAGTTATTTCTAGTTCTTGTCACATCACTATTTGTCTTGAACTGATTTTTATTGCTATGCACATATAGTAAAACAGATAATACATATATAGAAGGTAGAGATAATGAGCCTAATTTTTTAAACAGAGGTTTACAGTGAGATTGTTGATGAACATTAAGAATAATCCTTACTACTCTTTTCTGCAGTTTGAATACTTCAACAGATCTTGAGCTATTACCCCATACAGCCACCCCATATGACAGCAGTGAGTATATCTGCGCATAATACACACACAACATCACATCAGTATTTACTACTCCTAAGACATGCGAAAGGCGAGAGGATGAAGATTCAGATTACAAGTCACGTTCGTCTATGAATGGAAGAGATGTACTTAGAACAAGTGCGTAAATAACTGCTTGTTTTGCATTTGTAACACTTCAAATAGATATGAACTGGGATGATTTCTCCAATTTTCCAAGGGGAGGCTATTGAAAATTTTATAAACCAATCTCATACACTAGGGACTTGCTTATTTCCATTTCCTGTAACACGTTTTCAACATTGGCGGTATACGTTATACTCATCCACTATCTTATACTTCCATGGTCTGCACAGCCTAGTGGCGCGTGACCGCGACTGCAGTCGCTCTATGTAATAAGAGGCTCTAAGATTTCAAGCATTAACACAAAAATAATAATAATAATAATAATAATAATAATAATAATAATAATAGATAATAAATAATAATTAATAATTAGTAATTAATAATAAAGTAATCAATGGCGAGTACGGAGGCTGACCTTTAGTTAGATTCCAGTCGACAGCGGTGAGTGTGGCCTTTTCCAGCGGGTCGCCCACTATGCCATCGTCCAGCTGCACCAGCGAATGACACGTGGCCAGGACCTGCACACTCTCCAGCGGCACGTTGCTCATAGGCGTCACCTGTTTCGGGTTATCACTGAAAATAATAAAGATCATAAATAATTTGCAAAACCATCAGAAACTTTCTTTGTAGTGGCGAAGGTGATATTGTGGAAGGTATTCATAATTAATAATAAGACGAAATTGTCACAACCACATTTATTAAAAAAATATTGAGAAACTAGTTTCGGTTGTTATACCGGTCGGTATAACAGTTACAACAGATACCGGTTGTTATACATATCAATCTCAATCAAAATAAAACTAAAGTACTGAAAAGCTTAATATATACTGAACATGGAATGATACTATTGGCTAAGCGAGAAAGAGGCTGACCTTCATCATTGTGATTGGCTGACAAGTCACGCCCCCTGGTGGGAGGAGTAACAAGCAAAAATACGAGTCAAATCAATAACTGAAAACTGTGAACATCTAGAAAGCAACAAAGAAGAAAAATACATAATAAGGCTAAAATTGAATCAAATTAAAACTAAAAAATTAAAAGCTCACTGAAATGCAGTCAAGGTCAACTGAGAAATACACGTAAGAACCATTTTTAATTTTAAATATAGGCTGGAAGTCACTTTACAATAAACGCTCTATTCCGGGAACATTTTGGCTCTACCTCGTATACATTCTGTTGTCTACTAAAATATTTTGTTATAGCAAGTGAAATGGACTCACCCCACGCCGGCCACACCTTCCACAACCAAATTATCACTAGTCAGAGTTCCAGTCTTATCAAAACAGCAAATTTCCACTTTGCCGGCAAAAGGAATGCGAAATGGCTCAGTACAGTACACACCTGGCAAAAAAATGAAAAGAATTACATCAATGCTGACACTCAAATAACGTTACATAGGTAAAAAAATAATAAAACGATACAACGGAGTATCCAAGGAACCCGATGAATTTACATAAAATAATAATTATCATCAGTTGAGCTAATAGGCATATGCACCATTTGAACTGGGAAGTGATACCTGCGAGGCGTAGCAGGTATCTGTTCAATCAGATAGAGAGAGATAAGCTGCGTTCTCGTAGGTCCTGTTTGTAACGGTGACCGATTAGATTGGCCAGCCAAAAAGACACTGTTCTCTGCAGTAAAATCACTTCCCGGTGGTTCGGAACCCACCTAAAACTGTAGGTCCAACTCATCGATCACCATCATCCTACTCATTAACCACGCACAGGTCTCAGACCTATGTGGGCTTCATCCTCAAAAAAATGTTCTACTAGAGTTTAGGAACGTTCATAAATACAAATTTCTTGAAAGTAAAGGGCTTCCTATCCTCGTAAGCCTTGAATTCAAGTCAAGGACAAGTTCAAGTGACGATCATGAATACGAGTCCGAACATATTTAAATTATAAAACGGTAGGTAACTTACTTAGTTTAGAGAGTGATATAAGCGAGGTGTTGACGGCGAGTGACAGCTCTATGGGAAGTTCAGGCGGAATGACTGACGTCAAAATCAGAGTACACTCCAAAAACAACTTGTACCTGCTGCGGTTCGGATCCTCCGTACCTAAAAATTAAAAAAAAAATCAAGAAAACTTGTTTTTAAACGCATTTCCATACTTGAGCAACACTTTTGACACAATCAGGCTTCAATAGACTCGATATGGAAAGCCCTTGTTGCATTCGAAAGCGTTCAGAACAGAATACAGTAACTTGTAGATGGATTGAGAAAAACTGAACAGAAAAAACGAATAACAATCGAAAAAGAGAAGAATTACAAGTATAAGTAACTTTGTTTGTAGTGGCGAAGGTGATATTGTGGAAGGTATCCATAATGAATAATAGACGAAATTGTCACAACCACATTTATTAAAAATATTGAGAAACTAGTTTCGGTTGTTATACCATTATCAATCTCAAACAAACTACAGTTTACTTTAGTTTTAGTTTTTTTGAGATTGATAATGGTATAACAACCGAAACCAGTTTCTCAATAGTTTTAATAAATGTGGCAATTTCGTCTTATTATTCATCAAAGTATAACTAGACTCGCCACAAAAATCTGAACGATACTTACGTGTTTTCAGAGCCTATATTGAACCCCAATCTCTTCTGAATAAAATCTAAACTATTTTAGTAATCGATCTAAAAATATTTTATATTAAGATAATATAATTATAAATATCCCGTAATTATTGAGATAATAATAATTATTTACTGTTTTCAGAGTTTCGTTTTGAGTGAACTTTCAAATTAATTGCCTTCAAGTGAAAAGTAATCATTTAATTATTTTCCTACAGCTGCTCGTAAAGTAGTTCTTTACGTACTGAAAACTAATTGTAAAATATCTCTTTACTGCTCCGCAAGCGGTAAAGTACTTTACGCTCGCCAGCTGTTTTCTTTACGCTTCTGTTTTGATTTTGATGTCTTCTCATTGGTGGATCATGGTATCCGTGAAATTCACATAACCTCAAAAACGTCGAACGCTAACCAAATCCGCGCACGGTCTGTGATTTTACAAACTACAAACTTTTATTGTGTTGGAATCCAGAACTGCAGTTGTAGGAAAAATATTGTATGTATTTCGCGCGTGAAGCTTCTTTATCGCTCTCGCAAAATTACTGCGCTCCGCTATGCGTCGCGCAGTAAATGTTTTGGCTCGAGCGATAAAGTCGCGCTTCACGCTCTTAATACATAAATAACTATTTTCGAGTGGAGTATTTTGGTAAATCTAAATTTTCAGCATTAAAACTAACCTCAATGTTTTGACATTATAATTTGTGAAGAGAGCAGTTTAGGACTTGAGTCTGTTGCGTCTTCACATTTCTTGTAATTTTGTCACAATAAATGTTCGAATAAATATTATTCAAAATACGCAAAAATGGTACATTTGTGAATTGAATGATTGTTTATCTACGACTATGTTATAATAGCTATTTGTGCAACTTGTGTGCAAATAAGGTTATTGCTGTACGAAGCGCAGCTGAGTACAAGACATTTGCACACAAGAGTTTTCCCAGCACCACAGTTATTATCATTAATATTAAAAATGGTTCTACACCAACCCCATGTAGCTGAAAGCGCCGCTTGCTTGCTTGCTTTGCTTATAAAAACCCAGATAGCACAAAATAGTTATTTATGTATTAAGAGCGTGAAGCGCGACTTTATCGCTCGAGCCAAAACATTTACTGCGCGACGCACAGCGGAGCGCAGTAATTTTGCGAGAGCGATAAAGAAGCTTCACACGCGAAATACATACAATATTTTTCCTACAACTGCAGTTCTGGATTCCAACACAATAAAAGTTTGTAGGTTGTAACATTACAGACCATGCGCGAATTTGTTTAGCGTTCGCCTTTTTTGAGGTTATGTGAATTTCACGGATTCAGTGATCCACCAATGAGAAGACATCAAAATCAAAACAGAAGCGTAAAGAGAACAGCTGGCGAGCATAAAGTACTTTACCGCTTGCAGAGCAGTAAAGAGGTATTTTACAATTAGTTTTCAGTAGGTAAAGAACTACTTAACGAGCAGTAGTAGGAAAACATTATTTTCACGTAGAAATCACATAAATTTGACGGGAATATGACTAAATAATGAGAACAGTGAGAGAGGTAATCCCTTTTATTAATTGTTTCTGTAGATTGTTTCAAATTCAAATGTAGAGATCACTGATCACGAACTGTAGGCTATTGTGCAGGCAGGCTGTGTTTGAAAACGATAACAATGGATGACAACAACAGCTGTTATTTGAAAAACTTGTAGGTTATTTTGTTCCAACTCGATACTCGACTTTCAACTGTCGATATGAAAAGTCAAGATCTCGATTATTCGGAAAATTATTATTATTAATTTGAATAGCACATCGAGAGTATCGAATAGCAATGTTCGATATTATTATCGATATTAGAAATCACTTTCCACACGCCGTGCGAAAAGTGAATGAAATGCGGGAATCAGCTGTTTTGCGAACTATTTACAGTTGAGAAATGAGGAGCTTTGCAATTGGGTGTTGGGAATAGTAGTTTATGCAACGATTTTATTTTGACCCTTATTAAGGCACGAGTTAGATGTAAGTTATAACACGAGCGAATGCGAGTGTTATAAATATCTCACGAGTGCTTTAATGGCCAAATAAAATCGTTGCATACACTATTTTATCTACAACCACTAGTATACATTCAATTAAAACAATTTCATTTTACCTGTGACTGTCAGAGATACCTATAACCTCTCATCTCAAATACGAAAAGTTATAGTAGATTGTTAGGTTAGCAGCTTAGTTATCAATTTGATCAAATCAGCTGATAGTTTCACAATATTGAATTACGATATTGATTCCATCAAAAATGCTTCTGATTGGTCAAGAACCCGTGTTATAATGTAGAACCTGTACTATAATGAGCTCTTTATACAACTGGTTTCAAAAAGCATTTCGAAAAGACAGCTGTTTTGGCATCAATTGTGAAACTGTAATGTATACATTATGACATGGTCGTAGATAAAAGTAGTTGAACGAGCGTAGCGAGTTCTTAGTTTTAACTCATGACTCGAGGCTTTTTCGGTACGTTTTCGAAAAGACAGCTGTTTTGGCATCAATTGTGAAACTGTAATGTATACATTATGACATGGTCGTAGATAAAAGTAGTTGAACGAGCGTAGCGAGTTCTTAGTTTTAACTCATGACTCGAGGCTTTTTCGGTACGTTTGTGTGTTTGTTTACAACCAAATACAACCTGTTTCACAATATATCAAAACGATTTTTGTTAGGATGATGTAGATTACCTTTAATCCATACATAGGCACTGGCGGCAACAGCGAAGATCAAGAGGAACATGATGAATCCGAATGTCTCCAAATTGTTGGCGGTCACCCGCTCCACGCCAAACAGTATTGTGCGCAGCAGTTTGCCCTGCGACGTATTGAACCCGGTGCGCATCACGTACGCCACACACCCGTTGTCCTGAGCTGTACAACAGAGATCAAATTCGACGTTTTTATCACAATATGCTACATTCGAAGAAGAAAAATAAGAAGAAGCCGACAGGAAAAGGAAAAGGAGGAGGAGAAGTAGCAGGAAAGGGATGAGAAAGAAGAGGAGGAGGAGGAGGAGGAGGAAGAGAAGGAGGGGAAAGTGGATGAGGAAGAGGAGGAAGTGGAGGAGGGGGAAATGGATGAGGAAGAGGAGGAAGTGGAGGAGGGGGAAATGGATGAGGAACAAGAGGAAGTGGAGGAGGGGGAAATGGATGAGGAAGAGGAGGAAGTGGATGAGGGGGAAATGGATGAGGAACAGGAGGAAGTGGAGGAGGGGGAAATGGATGAGGAACAGGAGGAAGTGGATGAGAAAGAAGAGAAGGAGGAGGAGGAGGAGGAGGAGGAGGAGGAAGAGAAGGAGGGGGAAGAGAAGGACGGGAAAGTGGATGAGGAAGAGGAGGAAGTGGAGGAGGGGGAAATGGATGAGGAAGAGGAGGAAGTGGAGGAGGGGGAAATGGATGAGGAACAGGAGGAAGTGGAGGAGGGGGAAATGGATGAGGAACAGGAGGAAGTGGAGGAGGGGGAAATGGATGAGGAAGAGGAGGAAGTGGAGGAGGGGGAAATGGATGAGGAAGAGGAGGAAGTGGAGGAGGGGGAAATGGATGAGGAACAGGAGGAAGTGGAGGAGGTGGAAATGGATGAGGAAGAGGAGGAAGTGGAGGAGGGGGAAATGGATGAGGAAGAGGAGGAAGTGGAGGAGGGGGAAATGGATGAGGAACAGGAGGAAGTGGAGGAGGGGGAAATGGATGAGGAACAGGAGGAAGTGGAGGAGGGGGAAATGGATGAGGAACAGGAGGAAGTGGAGGAGGGGGAAATGGATGAGGAAGAGGAGGAAGTGGAGGAGGGGGAAATGGATGAGGAACAGGAGGAAGTGGAGGAGGGGGAAATGGATGAGGAACAGGAGGAAGTGGAGGAGGGGGAAATAGAGGAGGAAGTGGAGGAGGGGGAAATGGATGAGGAACAGGAGGAAGTGGAGGAGGGGGAAATGGATGAGGAACAGGAGGAAGTGGAGGAGGGGGAAATGGATGAGGAACAGGAGGAAGTGGAGGAGGGGGAAATGGATGAGGAACAGGAAGTGGAGGAGGAGGAGGAAGAGGAGGAGAAAAAGGAGGAAGAGGAGTAGGAGAAGCAGGAAGGGGAGGAAAAGGAGGAGGAGGAGGAGGAGGAAGTGGAGTAGAAGGTGGAGCAGGAAGAGGAGAAAGTGGATGAGGAAGAAAAAAAAGACAATGAAAGTAGTAGAAAAAGAAGAATAAGGGAGCAGCTAGTCATAGAATTCCAGTATATACAGGATTTTCATAAAAGAATGGAAAGTGGGCGGCGGTTAGGAGGAGGAGGAGGAGGAGGAGGAGGAGGAGGAGGAGGAGGAGGAGGAGAAGAAGAAGAAGGTGATGAAGAAGGAGAGGCGGAAGGAGAAGGAATCAGGAGGAGGAGGAGGAGAAGAAGAAAAAGAACAAAAATATATATCATCCTTTATATTTTGTTCCGGTGGATAAAGCCCACATAGGTCGGAGACATGTGCGTGTGTAATGAATTGGATGATGGCGATTGATGAGAGGGACCTATAGTTTTGGGTGGGTTCCGAACCACCGGGAAGTCATTTTACAGCAGAGAACAGTCTTTCTTGTTGGCCAATCCAATCGGTCACCTTCACAAAGAGCGCCCAGGAGTTTCGTAGCTTATCTCTGATTGAACAGATTCCTGCGACGGCAGCCGGCTATCACTTCCCATTATCTGTATCACTCGAATGCTACAGTTTAAAAAAGAGAGGATCAAAGAGAAACCTGCTTTCACATAGCAGCATGGCATATTAGTAGGGATAACGATACATCGTTGAAGTAAGCGTTGTGAAACCGGGGGTATATCAATTCTATTTATATAATATGTTTATTATATTTATAAATATGGGATTATATTTATCATGTACGTGTGTGCGTGTAACATATAAATATGTATGCATGTAACTATGTCCATATTTTATTTATTATTTTTGTACAATACGATCTGATATATTATATATATCAAAATAACTTCTTTTTCTATTTTTTAATTATTTTTTATGATACGTTTGTTCGGCTGTGGACAGGAAGAGGATCCTTCTGTTCTGCAGTAGTTTATTTCATTATCCTTTTCATTTTATAGTTAAGGAAACATACACTATTTCTTCTCATTTTTTTTCTTTTCTCCCTTGAATTCCTAGCAATTACAATCCAGACTCTTCCTCACACACAGGCTATCGGCCCATGTGAGGAATATTTCTTTCTCTTTCTTAATTTTATGTGTGTATTTTTGTAATATATAAAGGAGAAATAAAGTTACTTTTTGATTTGATTTGAAATATATATTTATTCTGTATTATGCTTTGAATATGTATTTTTTTCTGGTGAAGAAGATGGCGCAGAAGGAGAAAAACGAAGAGGAAAGAGAACGGTAAGAGAAAAAATAATGAAGTTAAAGAGAACACATAGAAGAAGAAAATAAAAGAAAGAGAAGGGGAAGAAAAAGACGATTAATAAGTTATAGAAAATACATAGAAGAAGAAAAGAAGTAGAAGAAAGTAAGAGAAAAGATGGGAAGAAGTAGAAAAATAATAAAAAAGAGAAGAAGAAGGATAAGTTGAAGATGGAGTGGAAAAAAGAAGTGAATTAACAGAGGAAAAAAAAGAAAGAACAAAAGAAAGACAAGGAAAAGCCGAAAAAGAACTGGAATAATTTTTGGAGTATATTGTTTTTTTATTGTGGATGATACCCACATGTCTGGAGACTTGTGCGTGGGTATTGAGGTGAATGATAAGAAACATCCATGGCTGAATGAGATTCGAACCCAAGGCTGCAACAAAAGATGCCAGCCAGAGACTTATCTTACCTTATCTTATCAAGCGCTCCAACCAACTGCGCTACCAGAGTTCATGGGAGCCTTACCGTTTACCGGTAAATAACATTTTACCAAAAACTAAAATTAAAATCTATAAATAAAATATAATATAAAATTAAATCTATCTTTGAGCATCTATAAAATTAATTAAATTCGTATAACTGGTATAGATATTGTGAAATCTCTCCATAATTGAAGTCACAGTAAAACAAGAAATTAGTGAAATTTGACAACTTCTGTTTTGTTTCATCTATTAATCTGATTAGACCAATAACCTTAGTTTCCGGTGAAATTCTATTTACCGATAAAGCTCCCATGAACTCTACCTAGAATTATATCTAGAATGTGATGTTCCATCACATTCTAGATATAATGAATAATAAGACGAAGTTGTCACTATCACATCTATTGAAAATAGTGAGATACTAGTTTCGGATGTTAGTCCATTATCAAGCTCAAACTAAAACTAAAGCACAGAGCAGCTTAATTTATACTAGACACGGAATGATACTATTGGCTAAGGGATAGGCTGGCCTTCATTGACGGTTTCTGATTGGCCGAAGATCATAACAAGTCACGCCCACTAGTGGGAGGAGCAACAAGCAAAAATAAGAATCAAATCAAGAACTAAAAACCGTGAACATCTAGAAAGTAACAAAGAAGAACAGTACACAAGTAAATTAGGCTAGAATTGAATCATTTTTAAATTAGAAAATTGAAACTCACTGAAATGCAACCGATGAAGACACGAAAGTGCCGTTATTAAAATGTAGGCCAGAATTATGATGAAACCAAGTTAGTTGTATTGAATTGGTTAAATTAAATGTGATCATTCGAGCTAGTATTGGAATCGTTTTTTTACCAACCTACTGTAGTTTTCATATAACTTGGCAGCAGTTGGGTTCAGATGCATCAAATCCTCCCATCTTCTACACACTGCCAAGTTATATGAATACTACAGTAGTTATCTCCAAAGCTTCTAAAATGTTTAATTGTCTGCCTTTGCCAATCAAATGTAGAAATTCAACATTTTCTTCAGCCTTGAACTTGTGTCCATTATTAATGATTGGCGGGCCGCTTAGCGCAGTTGGTTGGGGCGTCGCAACTTCAGCTTGCTGTCGTTTAAGTGGTCGTGGGTTCGAACCCGCTCCACCGTCAGCCATTTATGTGTTATCGTTCACCTCATTACCCACGCACAAGTCTCGGACTCATGTGGGCATCATCAGCAATTTAAAAATCAATAATTTTTATTTTGCATATCAAAAAGAAAAAATACATCACAAAGAAAAAATGACATGCCCTGCAAAATTTTCTAGATATTTTTATTCAATTGAATCGGACAACTTGCTTGTAAATAATATTCAATTCTAACCTCTTAGACCGGCCGAGGACTTGCCGGGCGGAGTGTGCTGCACGACCTTGGTGCCGCCATAGAGTATGTGCAGTTTTCCATCCACTTCCATGTCCAGCATTCTGTCGTAGTCCATGCCTTCAAGTGGCTCCTTCATTTGTGGCACTGATTCACCTTCAAACAAAAACATAAATGTCAGAAAGCTTCCGAAAATCTACGCTGAAAATCCGTTAACACTAAAAAAAATATACCTACGATGATCAGTTTCAAGCCGCTTGTACACTTGGGAGCGAGAATGTGGTACGAAAAGGTTAAACATTAATATTGATTGGAGTTAAAAATCCGTTAAATACGATAATCAGTTTCAAGCCACTTGTACACTGATACTGTACACTGATGTAATCAAGTTGAATTCTGATTTATTGTAAAAAAATTGAGGAGGAATAAAGATTATTTGTATTGTATTTGTATTTGTACACTTGGGGGCGAGAATGTGGTACAAAAAGTTTAAACATTAATTGTTATTAATTCTTTACTGCCAATAAAATAATAGTTCAAAAAACACATATCTATCCAAATATACATTGGCGTGGAAGGAATAAGAGAGCCTTGTGCTCTAGCCACGAATTCTAATAATAAATATACAGTGCGATAATATTATGATACAATAACATTACATGATGATATTCGAAGCTACAAATTAAAGCATAATATAATATCTTTCAAAACAGTCAAGACTTTTTACTTAAACTCTGAATGTTGGTTTTCTGAAACAAAATTTAAATAAATACGGTAATGAATATTACCAATTTTGTCTTTTTTCTTGTATGCTCTGAAGATTTTCCACTAAGTTGGTGCAATACAGGCCCTACTCAATAATCACCATAATTTCAATTATTGTCATTGCTTAATTCTCAATTTTGAAATAATATCTGTCTTTTACCCATAATTTTATTAGTTTCAGTTTAGTTTTGGTTAGTTTTTCCTTGATAAAGTCTCCTGGTATTTTATTTATCAATTTATTACATTGGTAATCAAATTGTCGTTTGCAAGATGTTAATGCTGTTAAATCTATATTTTTATTGAAGTTAAACTAAAAAAAATATACCGACGATGATCAGTTTCAAGCCGCTTGTACACGGGGGGGGGGGGGGGGGGGCGAGAATGTGGTACAAAAAGGTTGTATTGGAGTTGAAAATCCGCTAAAAATCAGTTAACGCTAAAAAATACGATAATCAGTTTTAAGGCACTTGTTTTTTGTAGATTCCGTCTTGGGAACTCTGGTTAAGGAGTATAAAACAAGTCAGATCAACAATTATATACATAAAATACAGTAAAGCCCCGGTTAACCGAACTCGGGTCCACCGGAACGGTCCAAAAAACTATACAGTACTGTATCGTGTAAATGATAGAGCTGTAATGAATCAACACCGGCTGACATTCTTCAGAAAAAAAGACGGCGAGACATCGCCGCTAGAAAACGAAATGAAGAAAAACAATCCAAAATAAGTTTTTTAAAAAATAAGTTGTACCGTATTATACTGTAAATTACATAATAATTATTAATTATAATTAATTATGTAAATACAGTATTTCTAAATAAAAAGAAACAGGAATTTGTTCCTAAAGAAATCGTTTCTACTGTACATAGCTCAAAATGTAGATTGATAAAGGAAAAGTTGAGACTTCAAGTGTCTTCTTCCACTTGAACGTAACAGATTCTGGTGTGAAAAATTATAGATTATAGATTGCACAATCCCAGCCACAGAATTCATGTGTCATCCGGAACTATCAATGATTTTTATTTATTACGATAGCAATGGAAAGAGAAAACACCACAAATTGAATATATTTTTGGGGGTGTTGTCCGGTAGGCTCTACAAGTAAGGTGACATTAATTCTTTGGTCAATTATATTATTGAACGAGCGAAGCGAGTTCTTCCTTCTGACTTGAGGCTCGAGGCGTTGTGTGTTTGTTTGTATGTTCCACGATAACTTTCGAACGCCTTTATCAATCAACTTCAAATTTGAAACACAGATTCTTGGTATCTTTAGACAGGTCAAGTTCATTGGCCAATAAAATTAACCAACTCCTTCATCCTTTTTGAGGCGAATCAAAAGGATAGGTTCTCAGCCCTTCATTAATATATCTATATATTACCATAAATAGAAAATAGTTGTTTCTACGATTCTACCATATGATGGCATTCGCAATAGATTTCAAAATATTTTGAGCTATTATCAGCTGTAGGTGAATATAAATGTTTTTTATAGAATCTCTATCAGCTGATATACTAATTTCATTGCCCTGATATTTGGATATAATTATGAACGGCTGTTTTTTATGTTGTAAATATATTCCATTGCCCTGATATATAGTTATATGATTACGGTAGGTCTTTTTTGTGGAAAATAAATCTGTGTATCAGAGCAACGATGAACTTGAACTTAAAGTGATATGTCTTGTGAATTTTATCTAAATAAGTATCTTCAAAGCAGCCGTTTTTCGTTACTACCTTACCCCTACGATAAGCTTTCCAAATGAGTTTCCCTTTCAAAAATTAATTGTTTGCAAGCGAGTTCTCCAGCCCGTTGGGCTCACTAGTTTTAAAACATTGAACTACGTACCGGTATACTATTATTGTATTGACAATAAAGAATTATATTATATTATTATTAAAATTCATGGCATTAAGCTGCATCTTTAGGCCATGACAAAACACCATTCCATATGTCGATACAGAAATATGTCACACTTTTATTTTCAACTCACCCATTGTTCATTTTTGTTGAATGTTCTTTTTCCTTTTATATTATTGATAAGAATTGCAATGCCCACAGAGTTCGATTACATGGCTTGAATTTCCACAGAAAACTATACCTTATGCCAGTAAGGTGGTACATTACATTACTTACTTACGTTATCAAGACTTAGGTCTCAAGACGTAATTCAGGTGGTCTTAATTCCGGTGGCACAGGGAAAGTTTTCCTTTGTCAGAAAAGGGCATTGCGCATAGTTTTTGATTTAGGTATGAGAGATTCCTGTAAGCCATATTTCATGGCAAATGGTATTTTGACTCTGCCTTGTATTTTTATCATGCAATGTTTAGTGTTTGTTAAGGAGAATCTGAGTTTGTTCAGCTTGAGAGGCAATATTCATGAGTGTGGCACTAGATCCCGCAATCAGATTGATTTGAAACAAGTTAGGCTTTCCAAAACACAGGGAATGCATCTCTATACAGGAGCAAAATTATTTAATAAACTGCAGTGAATGTGAGAGATAAAGACTGCAAACAATTTAAAAATATTGTCTCAAAGTGGCTGAAAGAAAATGCATTCTACTGTCAATGAAATGCTATCCTGTACCACGCCCTTAACTATAGGACTATGATAAGGTGTTCACTCTATCAATTCTGTTTTTGGTTTGTTCTGCAATGTTAATGTTAGCCTGTGAATTTTGTTGTGTATCATGCCCATAACCTTTTGGAACATGTTAGTATAACAACTTGTTTTGTTTTTTTCAAATGTTGACTTATACTTTGTTGTATGTAATGCATTAGTTATAGTGACTTTTGTCAATGCTGAAATGTGTATGACAATAAAACATTCTTGATTCTTGAAGACTCACGTGGGCATCATGAAAAAAATTCTGAAAGCGCAATTGCAGCATCGGTTATAATATTTATTTAAGTATTAAAAGCGTGAAGCGCGACTTTATCGCTCGAGCCAAAACAGTCACTGCGCGACGCATAGCGGAGCGCAGTAATTTTGCGAGAGCGATAAAGAAGCTTCACACGCTAATTACATACAATATTTTCCCTACAACTGCAGCTATGGATTACAACACAATAAAAACTTGAAGTTTGTAACATCACAGACCGTGCTCGGAATTGGTTAGCGTGCGCCATTGTTGAGGTTATAAGAGTTTCACGGATTTCGTGATCCACCAATGAGAAGCTATTCAATTCTAGAGTTTATTAAAGAATAATTTTACAAATTATTACTATAATATATTTGTTTTTTTTTTATGTGTTGTCTCATCCTCTGTTTGGTTTATACCGAATGTTTTTAGGATGTAATTATATCTTATCAAACACAGCTGGCGAGCGGTACTTTTTCCATTCGTCAGCTGACTTTACTGCTCGCCGAGCAGTAAAGAGGTACTTTACAATCAGTTTTCAGGACGTAAAGAAATACTTTATGCGCAGTTGTAGGAAAAATACTGTATCACTTCATTACTGCATTAATACATAAAACATTCCCTAGGGGCAGTAATTGTAACCTTAATGAAATACCGTACGGTATTACTTAAATGAAAGACAAAATCATAAGCAGTTCAAGCTGCAATTCCCTAGAGACACAAAACCCTTTGCGCTTCTACAATGACGTCATTACCTCTTAAAAGCACACAGTGAGCATGCGCAGATCGTGTCCAATATTAACTTGAAAGCGTTTTGACGTAACAGCGCCTGCGCAATAGGATTTTTATGTCACAAAGGAATTGTATCTTTATTTTCAAGTGTTAGCTATGAACCTTACTTCACACAAGGAAATTGTTGTTGTTCGTCAACTTCAAGTTTCCATAGTCATAATATAATATATTTTGTTTTTTCCTGCGCATGCGTAGCAGATAAAACTTGAGCAGAGTCAATAACGTCCCAAAATGATATAGTGGCAATTCAAAAAAAAATTCTACCACTACTGGCCCAATAATTTATTATGGGATTTATGGAAAGCTATTTCAATCATAACATTAAACCTGAATACTCTATGCCTCTGCCGGCTCTAAATGCAAGATGCTATGGAGCAAGCTAAGACATAGAATGGTCAGTTTTACTCAAACCCGATATTAGGCTATTTAGTTACAATTATTTTCATTTTTATGCATTTCAATTAGTCTTATTAGACTACATTATGAAGTAGGTCCAACAGGGCCTTATTAAAATCATACCATCATACCGTTGTCTGTCCGTCCGTCTGTGCTCTAGCACTTGAAAGGAAAATTCTAGAATCTTTGAACTTGATATATAGCTTCCTTGTAATCCTAGTCAATTCTTTAATGATTTTGGATTTTGAAGGTGAAAATACATCTGGTTAGTTAGGCAAATCATAACATTGCACGACTAGTTCACCAAATTATATTCACTTAAAAAATTAGAAGCATATGGAGACTGCCAACGCCAAATTATTGACCTTAGAGCCTTGTTATACAGAGCCACTGCAGTTGCGGGCCACAATTTAAGCTTAAATTGCACTAGCTGACCGTGTGACCGAGCTCAACAATTTCAATGCAGACAAATGAATTTATAGTAGTATTCATATAACTTGGCAGCGTGTAGCAGATGGGACATGCTATATCTTAACTCAACATACCGCTGCCAAGTTATATGAAAACTACAGTACCGGTACCTTTCTAGCCTGCTATGAGATAAGGAAGACTCAAAGTAACTTTATAAATACCGTCCTGGGGTTGAGTTACTTGCCTTACTGCTATTTAGTTGGCTACTGGACACAATTATTTTCAATTATCAATTGTCGCAGAAATTAAGAGTAACTCATTTAGCACAAAAGCAGCTATATTTTAATAAAAAACTAATTACAAATTCATTTCTTCAATAAAACAAACAGTTCAGTTACAATAAAAATTGTTAAAAATAGTAAAGAAACAAACCAAGGAAAAGAAGCAAAACCTTTTCAAAAATATTAAGTATCTATTAGAGAAGCAAATCATACAAATATTATTTTTTTTCAACTACAACATATAAATCAAAATTAGAATTTATTTTCTGTGTTAGGTTATGGGCCTTTTTCGAAAAATTCTTACATATGTTCAATCGATTTTCTCACATAAACCAAGAAAAAGGAAAACGCGGTAATAACTAAAGAATAACGGTTAAGACCGATTTTTTCAAATTTCTGGTTCTATACGACTTGCAATGTTATTCTGAATACAAATGAGTCAAAAAATTCCCACTCGCCTATAGTTAATTAATAAATTGAGGTCGAAATACATTGTATTGAGAGGTTAACTCCATGTTTTATGGTTTCAATTACATAATATCGATGAGTCTAAAAAATATTTATGAGTTTAAAGAATACCGATATTTTAATGGACGATGATCATTCCCAGAGACAAATATTGTAATCAACTACAAGATAGTAATGTTAATGTAGCATAACATTATGCTAAACTACTAACCCAATCTTTATGGATAGCCTACGGGTAGTTTATGAAAAAGTCCCTTTTTTTGCAAAATACCCATTATTTGCGATATTAATTTCTATTTTTTCTGTGTTCTACATGAAATCTCGAATCGAAATACATAAAACGGCGGCTATTGACCTGTCAACTATTGACTGTATGAATAATACAACAATGGAATAAACAATGAAAAATAAGACGAAATTGTCACAACCACATTTATTAAAACTTCGAGAAACTAGTTTCGGTTGTTACACCATTATCAATCTCAATCAAACTGAAAAACTGAAGTACAGAGAAGTCTTATATATACTATACATGAAATGATACTATCGGCTAAGAGGGAAAGAGGCTGACCTTAATCGGACGTTGTGATTGGTTGTCAAGTCACGCCCCCTGGTGGGAGGAGTAACAAGCAAAAATACGAGTCAAATCAATAACTAAACAATGTGAACATCAAGAAAGTAACAAAAAATTTGTAATAAGGCTAGAATTTAATCAAATTAAAATTAAAAATTCTTTTAAAAATTAGAAGCTCACTGAAATGCAATCAAGGTCAACTGAGAAATACACATAAGAATTGCTTTTTTAAAAATAGGCTGGAATTATAATGAAACCAAGTTAGTTGTATTGAATTGGTTAAAATAAATTTGGTCATTTAAATTAGTTACGGAATCGTTTTTTACCAACTTAGTTATCTCCAAAGCTTCTAAAATGTTCAATTGTCTGCCTTTGCCAATCAAATGCAGAAATTCAACATTTTCTTCAGCCTTGAACTTGTGTCCATTATTAATGAGATGTTCTGCAAAATTTGAATCTCCTTTTTGGGTTTTCCAATCCCTGATATGTTCATTTACTCTACATTTGAAACTTCTACCAGTCTGACCCACATAACAAGCATTACAATCACCGCAATTCAATTTATAAACCCCACTTTTATCCCAGATATCAATTTTGTCTTTACTACACCCAAATAAGCTCTTTAAAATTGGTTTGGTTTGGAAAACCCAAAAAGGAGATTCAAATTTTGCAGAACATCTCATTAATAATGGACACAAGTTCAAGGCTGAAGAAAATGTTGAATTTCTGCATTTGATTGGCAAAGGCAGACAATTGAACATTTTAGAAGCTTTGGAGATAACTAAGTTGGTAAAAAACGATTCCATAACTAATTTAAATGACCAAATTTATTTTAACCAATTCAATACAACTAACTTGGTTTCATTATAATTCCAGCCTATTTTTAAAAAAGCAATTCTTATGTGTATTTCTCAGTTGACCTTGATTGCATTTCAGTGAGCTTCTAATTTTTAAAAGAATTTTTAATTTTAATTTGATTAAATTCTAGCCTTATTACAAATTTTTTGTTACTTTCTTGATGTTCACATTGTTTAGTTATTGATTTGACTCGTATTTTTGCTTGTTACTCCTCCCACCAGGGGGCGTGACTTGACAACCAATCACAACGTCCGATTAAGGTCAGCCTCTTTCCCTCTTAGCCAATAGTATCATTTCATGTATAGTATATATAAGGCTTCTCTGTACTTCAGTTTTTCAGTTTGATTGAGATTGATAATGGTGTAACAACCGAAACTAGTTTCTCGAAGTTTTAATAAATGTGGTTGTGACAATTTCGTCTTATTTTTCATTATGGATACCTTCCACAATATCACCTTCGCCATTACTAAGAAAGTTAATGGAATAAACCTGACATAACTGTAAATTATATGGAAGAAATTCATTCATTTAAATAGTATTGCATGACGAACTTTCCGTTTAACTTCATGATACTAAATAGCAAATGTATCAAACATATGATTAGCTCCAGTGTATGATATGATTGTCATAAAACTAGTAAAACATGAATTGAATAAAATGAATTACGAAAGTGAGGTTAGTAAAATTTAAAATTCAATTAAAAACTGAAATTTAGCCCAGGAAAATTAAACCAAAAAGGTCTTAGTGGACAAAAATTGATACAAAGCTGGATTTTTTAATCCACTCTAGGCATTTCAGAAAATATTCCCCTACGTTTGCGAAAAAATGAGGTTTGTGCACAACTTTTGGATTGCAAAAACTCACCAATTTTGGCAATTTTTCCAGTTTTTCGCCAAAAACTCACAAACTATCTACCGCGTTGAAAACATTGTTCAATTCGAATTTAAAGAATGTTTTCAACGCGGTAGACAGTTTTCGAGTTTTTGGCGAAAAACTGAGTGCCAAATTTTTTTTTTTGCCCCCTAAAAATGTTCCAAAAGCCACTTGGGAAAATCTTTTCTGGGATGCTTATTTTTCTGGGAGTAAATTTTAAAATAATCCACCTTTGCGTCAATTTTAATGCACCAAAGTCTTATTTGCCTTGGCTAACACAGGCGAGTGGGAATTTTTTTATACTAATTTGTACTTGGAATAACATGACAAATCGTATAAAAACGAGAAAAAAGAAAAAGCCCAACCCAGCCGCTATTTTTCAGTTAAGCCAAAGCAAATCTTTTCAAAAATTGAGTATCAAGTATTAAGGAAGCATATTTGATAAAAAATCTATCAGCGCACAAGCTTCCTTTACTGATACATGTTTCAATAAATTACAAATGTTACATAGTAATGTTTTACGTTGTAAATATGTATATGTATTTTTTTGAGTGGAAAAGAATAAATTTAATTGAACATAACATAGCTACTCGTTTTTTACAAAACTAAATTTTTAATTGAATCTCCTCTTTCTGAAGTGTTACTTTATGGAGTACTCATTACTAAGGAAACACATATCATAGATATTCGTTTTTACAAAACTAAATTTTCAATTGAATCATGTTTTTCTAAAAAGTGTTACTTTATGGCCCTCTTTCCAGAGAATGTTTTTCAATTTTTAGTTATTATGTTAATGCTGAATGAGCCTAAAATTGTCACTGTATTGTCAGTACCACGCAAAAAGCATTCTTGGTTTAGTTTGCTATTTGGAATCGCAGCAATAGTCACCCCGGGATGTGATCCTGTTATGGATGGGTCTACCTTAAGGTAGCACTCATTATCAAATAACAGATCATCACAGCTATTCTCAGCTAATACTCGAAGATTTGTTTTAATCAAAAATATCAAGCTCGGAGAGTTTCTAACGATAATTGTTTTTACTACAAAGCAAACAAAATCTTTGAAATTAGTAGCAGTAATACACATTCCGAGTGTAATGTCATATCTGGTGCACGATTGACAAGTACTGTCAATTGTAACAATAAACGTATGTTTGTATTGTACTGGTGTTACCAATGAAGAAATGAAGTCACGATGTTGCCGAGTTTGTGACAGACAGTCCGGCATTTGTTTTGCGTTGAATTTTATCTGATTGACTCCAATAATAAGTTTTTCTTCATGAGTTAGGAATAAAGAATCGACAACTCTTGAGACAAACTGATCGCCACTCATAGTTAGAAAACGAATGTGCTTCTTAAGGCGGTTGAAGCTTGATGCCATCTCACCAACACTGATACTTTTGCGACCAGCTTCAGCTTCAGCCCACCGTTCAAAATGTCCGAAAACCTCAATTTCAGACTTCAATTTCAGCGACGGACATTGCAAAATCATTTCGATTGTTTCAATTTTCGCTGTAACAAAGTATTCACTATCAACTACCTCGTCGGTTTTTGATTGAACAACTTTACAACACAGTTCATCAAATTCAGATATATCGGAACTTTTGCAATATTCGAAGAACTCCAATACTTCAGAAGGGTGGATCTTTTCTTCAATATACTTTGTGCACTCTTTGCTGAGTAGTGGTATTAGATATTTCCCTGCAGCGACGTACGTTAACAGAGCGTGGATTGCAGATGTAAAATTAACTTTGCCTGTGTAAAGGAAATGCTTCATACCTTCAAATCCATCCGGGTGCAAATCTTCAACTTTGATAACTTTGTCTTCTTTAAGCTCACCGTAAAACATTGCTCGAAAAACATCACTTCCTGCAGCAAACACTAGTTTATGTCCGTTTATAGCAACATTCTCAGAACCAACTACGAATTCACAATCAAAATCTATGCCATTAACTGATAAACTAGAAAGACGATTTTCGAATTTCACAACTAAATTAGAATCTTTAGACGTGTTTTCTGCATTTGATCCCATTTTAAAAATAATAATTTGTGAAACGTATTACTGAATGACTGATGTTTGAAGAACTCAGCTTCCACCCTTCCGGTTCGTGTAGAGAGTTAGAGACTACGATCATAGACGAACCAAACCATCAAGACGACTTATCAATGCTACGACTGGCTAGGGAATAGAGCACATGTGCGAGATGTTGACTACGTGACAACAAGTGGAACTACTCAAAACTCAACTGATGTCTAGAACAGCGTTGCCAACCATACAGAGCTCAATTATCGTACAGGCCGCTCAAAATTATCGTATTTCGACCCATGTTATCGTACTTTTTTCTGTTGTTGCTTTTTCAGCAATTCTCTTAATTTATTCTAGAGCTAGGCAACTTATTAAAAGATATCATGCTATTTTGACGACTTACACATTGATGAGATAAAGAAGTGTCCAATGTTCATTGATTCTGAGGACGAAATTATCTTCATGGACTAAAAAATTTATTTTTAAATGCTATTATTTGAGTTTCTACATTTGTTACCTAAACATGTGACAAAAAAACCAAAGACTTCAGTAGTCTTCATATAATTAAGTGCCTATTTCATCATACTATTTTTTTATTATTCTAATGTTTCCTAAATATGGCACTGAAAACCAAAGACTCTAGTAGTCATTCATTATTAATATATATATTATATTACTATTGTTTATTATTCTTTCCAATGTGCAATTATACGAGTCTTAACAGAATTCAATGAGTTAACTTTTTAAAACGGTAGCCCTGAAACCCTAATGTAAGATAAAGAAATCAGTAATCATTTGAAAATATCAGTAAACATTTGTGAGTTATTTTAAACTCAAAATATTTAATTAATGAGTAAATGCAATAGAACGTGTATGATCAGTGAACTTTAAAAATTCCAGCTTAACTATATAAAACAGTGTTCGCTTGATAGAAATTATCGTACATTTACCATTATCGTACACCTACATATCGTACATCATACAAGAAGCTTATTTATCGTACAAAACGATAATTATCGTACGGTTGGCAACACTGGTCTAGAACTAATCCCGTTGCATGCACACGGGAATCTTTCAGGTCAGTGGTGGGGGGTTGGCCGACAGTGGTGGGAATCGAGGGGAAGTTGTTTTGTGACAACAGCTGTGCATGTGATGTGTCGTCTGCACAATATTATACTGTTTAATCCAAAGTACTGTATTTTTCAAATTCAAGTTAATCTCGTGCGTTTCTGTTTTTTAACAGACTTCCAAAAACAACAAGGTTACTATATTCGACCTGTTTTTTTTATGTTTGTACATCAATCATTTGAACAATATCGAACCGATTTCGATGAATTTTTTTTTAAATGAAAGAGCATCGCTCAGCGGTGGTCCCATCCAAGCTTCGCAAGGATCGGCCCAATACTTAGCCCAATATTAAACAAAAAGGAACATTCTTCGATGTCTTCATTTCAATCAAGTTTGAATAGGATAGTTCCACACATAACCGCCAATCGGATAACCGGTGTCGTTTACCAGGCAAATCAATGTAAATCATATGTAATCAATGTATCATATGGAGCACTTTACATCTACACGGTTTTCGAAATCATATGATGCAATGCAATTATGCCGGGTAAACGACATCGGTTACCCAAAGCTGGTTTAGTGTGAAACAAGCCTGTAATGTCCCGTTTTGACCAATCACGTGAACTTAATTTGAATCGAGAATAAGAAGAATATAATGTTTCTGTCCATATGAAAATTGTAAATAATTTAGTTGATGTTATTGAGTCATAGGAATAAGGTTATTTAGTTTCAATCAAGTTGGAGAATTTGGAAAAACAGTTGATCTCAGAAGTATTTTTAGTTTCTCTGCTCAGCAATAAATATTCTTAATATATCACAGCAGAGTCTGCTGTGATATATTAAGAATATTTATTTGCCATTTTCGTACATGTGCGTACAATAGGCTATTTTGAGGTTATGTTTAATGATCCTTTTGTACTAGCTCAAAGTTTATGTTTTTTATATTAAAAAAATATATATGACTAATATCACAAAAAATATCGTACATAAGTCATCCGGGAAGATGTTTACCATACTCGTATGATATACCGCACTCAACTTCATCTCCTGCGTTTACTTATCAAATTTTCAGTAAGCACAATATTTTCCACACTTGTAACGTAATATAGGCCTACTATTTCAGTTTAGGTATATTCTGAAAGGGACCACATCAAAATGAATCAAAAGCCATTTCACTTTTAAGAAGCCTTTCGCTATTATAATTTTCCTAAATACAATATTCCACATTAAATAAAACGTTGTAGAATTTTCCTTAGTTTATCTTTTCTTATAAGTGGATTTTTAGTTACTTAACTTTCGATGTTATAAATTAATTATTGGTTAGCTAATTTGATAAATATTTCATAATGTAGGCTTTAAGAAATTTCTCATGTTTTCAAAGTTTGAAAATTCAACTAAAAATCTTAAAATAAAACATATTTTAAAACAAAAAAAGAAACCGACTTCAGTGAAATGATAAAATACTCACGTACTAAAAAGTTTAAAATAAAGTATTCACTTTAAACTGAGAAAATTTTAAATTTCATACAAGTAATCTTTTGAAGTCGGCGCCAAATTTCCCATAAACTTCTAAAATATAACAGAATTACTCTGTGATGTTTTCCATGACGAAATAATTGAACAATCTAATATCAAAACTGACACTGTATTTCAGTAAAAGTGAGTGTAAATCACATTTAATTGAAATACAGTGTTAGTTTTGATATTAGATAGAATTTCTTATCAATTACTGTATTTCAGTAAAAGTGAGTGTAAATCACATATTTAATTGAAATACAGTGTTAGTTTTGATATTAGATAGAATTTCTGATCAATCACTTCCTGGTGGTTCGGAAACCACCTAAAACTGTAGGTCCAACTCATCAATCTCCATCATCCAATTCATTACCCACGCAAAGGTCTCAGACCTATGTGGGCTTCATACTCCAAAAAAATACAGTGTTAGTTTTGATATTAGATAGAATTTCTTATCAACTTCATAAAATATTTGGCGCCGACTTCAAAAGATTACTTGTATGAAATTTAAAATTTTCTCAGTTTAAAGTAAATACTTTATTTTAAACTTTTTAGTACGTGAGTATTTTATCATTTCACTGAAGTCGGTTTCTTTTTTTGTTTTAAAATATGTTTTATTCATAAAGATAGAATAGCTTCGAATAGATATCATTCCATCCCCATTCCACATTTTTCGTATAAAAAGTTACCTAAGGTTATTAAAGTAAAAGTTTTCTCATCATTTGGGTAACAGTTCGATATCCCATCCAGTGAAATAATCGCAGGAGTTTCGATACACTGTCTTGCAACACACCTGTTCTGTATCATCCGAATGATACAAAACAGCTGATAACATGGTACGTTACGTTTTAAGGAAACATTTACACTTCGAGGACTGGTACAACACACAAAAATAATGATTTTGTGCTAATAAAAACAGTTTAGGGGAAAAGGTACCGCATAAAAGCCTACAAATTTTTCAACTTTTTATGGTCTCATGGTAAAGTATTTTTGATGGTGAAAGCAAATATCACAATAATTTTGAGCGGAAATGCCTAGATATGGGTTAAAATGGTAAAGTTCGGCTGTATTTTTTGCAGAAATTGAAATTTTATCACTAAATTAATACAAATTGATTATGTTTTACGATATAAGAATATTTATTAATTTGATACAATTAATAAGAGAATACTATGAGCACATTAAAAAGTAATTTAAATGGATCTACATTACCAATGTATTATTCTTAGGCTTCATCTGAATTATTTAAGTAGAGCAAAGGTAGAAAAATAATTTAAGAAGAAATATTAACTTTTCAAGTGAATTAAACGACTTGCAGTCAAAATTTATTTAAAATAAGTAGTATTTCACTTACTTTGTAGGCCGAACGTTTTCGGGTTAATATTAACAACGCAGTTCGTCATGGAACAAGAAATCCAGAAAAAATTTGGATCAAGAAATAAAACATTTTCTTCGTAATAGTAAATATTAAATGAGCTACAAGTCTGGAGCTAAGCTAGAACATGGAAAACCAATCAGATGTATAGTTTCAGTACATGCAACAGTACAGACTACCAGAACATCACTCAAAGAGCAGCCTGCCACAAGGGTTGAGTACAGGGTTGAACAAATATAATATGGTTGCGTATATGCTTGTGTATTTTTCATATTTAACACAACCTCACCTAACTCAACCTAACCCAAAATAGCCAACCAAACCTACCTAACCAAAGCTTAACCTAACATAAACCTAACCATACCACTAACTAGCCAAAGCCAACCTAACTTACACATAACTACTAACCAAAGCCAACCTATCCGACCAAAGCCTAACCTAACCTAACCTAACCAACAACACTCCAGATTGCTGTTGAAAATGACAAATCTCATTTCAGCCTACATGAGTAAATATTTATTTATTCTCTATTCAAATTTTGTTAGATGTTTTATTTTTCTTTATATGATATTGTGAAGTTAACAATAATAAACTACATTTTGTTCACGATATGATTGCAGACATCAATGCAATAAAATGCTGTTTCATACAGACACTGATACACAATTCCAATCAATGGTATGAATTCTCAATATTATCAAGTATCAAAACTTGTGTGATTATTTTACTGAATGGGATATCGAACTGCAGCCATTTGCACACTTGCAACTTACACAAGGTAAGAAGTGTAAGGGGCCTATATTTGGTAGGTTTAGCCCACCTTATTGAAAGCTGCGACATAGTGTAGGGTTACCACATCACCGGATTGCCCCGGAATCTCTGGATTTTGTGGCCAAAAGTGAGGCTCTGGGGGATTTCACAGGAAAATAAGAAATCTACTCTTTTTGAAGGTTTTATAAGAATCCCCTATTATATACTCTAATTTTAGTCTGTGTTATCCTCAAAGTTTTGGACAATATTCAAATTTGTGAGTAGAGATCAGTTTGGACTTGTCTGTTGCTACTTTACATTCATTGTAATTTTGTAACAATAAATAAATTTTGACTTGTCTTCTGATTAACAATGGTCGATTTTAAGTTCACCAGTCTTATTTGTAATTTTCCAACCAGCAATATCGATTGTTTTTATTCATTTAATGTTCACAGAGGAATGTCCCTATCCGCCAACGGTAACCCTCCCCCTTCACCATCTAATTTACAACGCATTTAAAAATCTCCTCTTTTTGGTGATTACTACGTGGCAACCCCTAACATAGTGGTAATTTTGCTCACAGCCTCCATTATTGAATCAGTAATCAATAGTATTCTCAATGAATAATTAGACAAAATTGTCACAACCACATTTATTAAAAAATATTGAGAAACTAGTTTCGGTTGTTACGCCATAATCAATCTCAATCAATCAATGAGTTTTTCAATAAATGTGGTTGTGGCAATTTCGTCTAATTATTCATTATGGATACCTTCCACAATATCACCTTCGCCACTACAAAGAAAGGAAAAAAATAGTATTCTCTTTTATAAATGAAAGTTTTGTACCTAAGTCTTCATCTTATAACTCAGATTGACCAGACAAAATACTACAATTTGGGGCTATAGTTCCATGTCAGTCCATCAAAATAATTAATATTTTACAATAGTTATGAATATTGTTATGGGTTCTATCGCTAAAATAATTCTGGCAACACTTTAAACTAACACTTACACTTTATTCACACAGATTACTTACAACTTGCACTAATAAATCAGTTGTCACACAAAATAAATCAATCAGAAACAGATAAATCGATAAACATTCAGCTAATAATAAATTTGCTATATTACTGTTCCAAAAACTAATCACAACTGTCAAAAGGCCAATCAAATATTAAATAATAACTGTTCAATAGTTCAGAAAGAAACGTCTAAAAATATAACAGTTGAAACACTTATGAGTCACTGTGAAACCGGTTAAAGATGCCTGAATAATAATCTGTCACAATATACTGCCGTTAACACATTAAACGATCAAAACACAGTTTGTATTAGCGCTTACTGGTAGTACAGTTTGTATGAGCGGAAACTGGAACTGTCTCTCTGCCACTTATCACATTAACGTTCAAATTACAACTGAACTAATGTTTATGACATTATAATGTTTCCTCTTTATACACATTTTTAACATTCCCGAAAGAATGAAAGGGTTCTCCATTTTTTGAGACTATTCTAAAGTAAACAGATAAGGATATTCTAGAAGTCTCTAGATGAACCGCAAGGCGAGAGGCGAACAGGGGCAGCAAACAAAACGTGCCAATTATTGCTTCTGGAAGTTAGTATTGACACAGGAAGATAACGCAGAAAATTACTGTCCTTTCTTCCTTGCATTCCATAACAATATGAAGGTTAAAAATTTGAAGGTTATAAAAAATACAATTCCTGCACAAACTTGCTGAAAGACACAAAAAGGAGAAATCCAACCTTAAAAGAACAGCTGATAGAAGACACAATTTTTAGCATTGAAAAGCACGTTTTTTGGCTTTTAGAAAAGCCTAGCACATTATATAAACCTGAAATTCTGCAAGGAAATGTTGATTAATATACACCACTATTGTAAAAATGACTTACAATTTATACAGTTTTGTATTATAACTTTATTGTGCTATTTACATTAACAATTTGAGACAACTGTTTCTATATTGTTTGTTCAAATAACAGACAATTTTATTTTTGTTTTCTGGCAAATATGTCCAAACCTTCCTCTTCTGACAACAATGATGTCTTTGTGAATATGACCATCCAACCTATATATTTTTGTATGTCCTCTATTGTTTTTTATGCTAAATTTAAATATGAAGTCTACCAATATTTATACGATAATATTTATATAGTTGATTGGTGTTATCACAGATAATAATTATGCCTCATCAACGGTGATGATTGGTTTAATCAACGCCTTTTAGAGATACAGAAGGCATATCTCATCTCTGAATCTCGCATCTGTATCTCTAGAAGGCATTGGTTCAAACGCCTACTGTACCAGTACAATAATTATTGAATTCCCACGCTTCTCTCTTTCTATTGTACATGTCATTAAAGCTTTGTTGTAATTGATTGCTTGTGCTTAAACTCATATTGTTCAAAGGTCAGTGCAAAGTAGATTTTTTTTGTCTGCCAACAAGGCGCCTGGTAATGTCTATTAAAACGTTGTTGTAAAACCCCCTGGGATTGGTTGGAATTCCGCTGTTTCTAAAGGAATATGAAATTCGCAACCAATGGCGAATGATGAGAAAGATGATGAGCCGGGAGTACTAGCGGAGAGAGGGGAAATGACAGCTGCTGGGTGTGAAAGAACTTGAAGCTAGGCCTTTTTGCAAAAACAACACTAAGAAGAGATCATGGGAGTTCAGGAGATCATGGGTTAGGTGTGTTTTACAAGAATGTAGACTTTTTATTGAAGCATTTCAGATCGGCATTAAATGTTTTGAGTAGTCATGTAGTATGAAATAATTAATTCTTAATTATTTTTCTAACCTCACGGTTATTCAATTTCTTTTTATTAAAGTTTTCATGAGCTGTGCTTAAGGGAGAAACCCTATACTATTCAACATTGAAAAGAAATTGTTAATTGTCACCACTAAATGGTATGTAACATAATGTATCATTATTATTTTTATATTTCTTTGACTGATTGTACTAACACATTGCTCAAATTGTAGAATATTAGGCCAGTGTTTTCAAGTTTTAAAATTATGTGGCAATAGAAAGTGAATTTAATTGATTAATTTCAACAAACTAAATTAATATTTCAATAATACGTTTTGAAACTGGTAAGCAAACTAACCAAAAAATATTAGAGTGATTTTCCTTTTTCTAAATGCATCCATTTTTTCTTTTGAAGGACATATATATATATATATTGTCAAAATTAAATTAGATACTTTATCAGCAAGGCAATATACCTTGTTAATAGTAAGTGAGCTAAAATATATGTATTTTTTTATAGTTTGGAATATTTAAGTGTATGTATTTTTTTAATTCACTAATGATTAATTGTGTGAGACCTGAATATTTATTTCTAATACGTTTAGGTTTTGAATTTGTAATGTTTTCATTCATTCTGAAGTTAGGTCTACATAATTCTATTAATATATATTGTGTTAAAGTTTATTAGAGCACATTATTAGCAAGGTTTGGTCGTACTTTCAGCAGTCAATGTGTGTGGGAGATACCTAACCTGCAATTCCATGGTCGGCGTCCTTACACCTTGATGGGGCACTAATTGGCAGTTTGAGGTGGTGGCACATTGTGGGAATGTGTTTCTGATCCTTGGCGGTCAAGACCGAAACAGAGGGAGTTCAAGATGGTGGCACATTGTGGGAATGTGTTCCTGATCCTCAGTCACACCTAACCTAACCTAACCTGATGCACCAGGTGCGCTGACCAAGCCACCACATAACACTGGCAGGAGTTCAAGCTAAAGGTTAGAGTGAATGTGAACTTCGAAACAAGGTAACCTCCACATCAGTCTTTTTGGGGAACAGTGATCAAGTGCGAGGACATGAACTATTTGAGATAGGTTTTGTTGGCATTTAAAAAGGGGAATACTGGGAAACAATTGAGTGTAGGTTTGGTGTCATTTTTAATTTTAGGGGAACTGATTTATGCTGGCCAATCTTACTTGTAAGCAATGAATTTGTCAGTTTCTTTCTTAGTTGATTTTAAATTTAAAGGACTAAAAATTGTCTATACTAAATAACAATTGGATTTCTTTATTTTGTAAATTTTCAAATTTTTGTAATGTGTTTCTCTCTACGCTTCAATTTTTTTTATTATTATAACCTCAAGCACAACTCGATCAAAGCGTTTTCTTGTCTACCTCCTCGCCTCAAGTATTTTTAGCTAGAAATAATCAGTCATGAATCCTGTTTATTTTAGTAGTCAACCATGGCAAAATTCTTTCAACTATTTCAAAGCAAAGGGGTTGGCTCACTACAATCAGGCAGCAACTCCCACCACTGACCAGAAAGATTCCCATGTACATGCAACAGCAAGAGATCTACACATCAGTCTCAACCATTGTGACTTTCAAAATGGTAACGGTTAATATCTCAAATCTAAAGGGTCGATGACATTGGGCGACTTAGGAGGCTAAACAAGCAGAGAGTAGAAACATTACAGGCCGACTGTGTTTCAGCAGCTCGGCATGCCAAGCCGAATTATAGAAAAAATGAAACTTCCAAAATTACCCCCATACTATGGAATTTCAAATACAATAAATAATATTTCTACACAAAATTAAAATATGAAGTTTAATTATTATTCAATAAAATTCCATCCAAACAGTACACAGAAAGTTCATTATGTCTCATCTGGAGTGTCATGTTGGCAGTTTGAGAGATTAAATGTCGGCTTTGGCCACAATAACATTGTATTTTTGTGTTGGCTACACTGACAGCAAGTAGCAAATAAAAAGTTGAGAGCCTGTCTACTTATAATTTTAAAAATGTAGTTCTTTTAAAATTTGGTAGGGTTGAGTCCTCATTAACTGCTGACAGAACTTTGTCTACTGTTGGTAGTTCATTATTCAAAAAGAAACTATGTAATTTACGTCTAATAGCTGTTCTATCAACTCCATCTGTATTATCAACAATCAATGTTCAATCTAAGTTTTACTTTTATGGGTGATCTGTCTATTTATTAACTGTATTTTTTGAGTGAAGAATAAATTGAAAATTGAATATATCATAGCTATTCGTTTTTAGAAAACTACATTTTTAATTGAATAGAAAGTATTTTTCTAAAAAGTGGTACTTTATGAACCAATTTCCAGAGAATGTTTTTCAATTTTTACATGAGCATATTCCATTTCTTCAATGTTTAATGTGCCTAAAATTGTCACTGTATTGCCAGTACCACGCAAAAAGCATTCTTTGTTTAGTTTGCTATTTGAAATCAAAGAAATAGCCAACTTTTGATCTGCTATTTTTTTCAGAGCGTCTACCCTAAAATAGTACTCACTCTCAACGAACAGATCATCACAGCTATTCTCAGCTAATACTTGAAGATTTAAAAGTCAATTGAAAGAATATTTGACGAAGAGAGCCTTCTTTAATATAGAAGAATTTTTTCCCATGTTGGTAATTGACTTTAAAATATTGTATTTATTAGATGTAAAAACTGTAACTCTAATGGTTATAATATTAGTTGTTGGTTGTATCATAAATAGTAGTCTAGCAGTTGTTAAACTCTTGAAAAAATTTATTTATATATTTACTAAAATATATTTTATACTCTGACACTATTCAATGTACAAAATTGAGTATGAAATGAAATGACTGCACGGCAAGTTTCCACTTGCATTTCACCGATAACCCTCCTTCAAGTCAGGTTAGGTTAGGTTAATGGATAATTAACCTCTTTGTGGTTTAATGGCAAACACCAATGACCTCAAATGACCCAAAAGATGAAAGTTACAAGCCAATAGACCACGAAACATTACTGACTTGAAGGAGGAAATTCGACGGGCTATCGACAAAATGGAAGTGGAAACTTGTGATGCAGTCATTGCGAATTTCATGGACAGAGTTGTTTTTAAAAATCATAAGTTTCCTATAGAAGAAGGCCTGAGTGTCTTCCCTTTTTTTTCTTGTCAATTATTATCCTTTCAAGGGAAGCAAATTTTGAAAATGCTTAAACATAAATCGGTGAGCATTTATTAAATGAAGGTCCTTACAAAAATTGGCTGAAGTCGATATCCAATCCAATGAAATAGTCGCAGGAGTTTCGATACTTAACAATATCCGATTTGCAGTATGACTTAAGATCCGATTATCAGATCCAACTTCCAAGGTTGGATCTGATAACGGAACGTGAATGGGCTTGTTGGATAGTTGGAATTGTAGATAAACGACTAGATGGACGACTTCAGACTGTCAACGGTGTTGGATAGAAATGAGGCGTATTTACTGGAACAGGTATTTTTACTGAGTATTTGAACGTACGGACTAGCACCTAGTATTCGAAGAACAAAATACTCAGATATCTGTGAGTATTTCTAGACACTAGTAAACTACGCGACTTCAAGTCCCCACTCCAATTTACGGAGTGGGAGTGGAGCTTTGTAATTTGCAGTTGTACAGTAGCTATTAATAGCTCATTTCTCGTTATAGAACTATTCAACTACTCACTCTCTCTCTCTCTCTATTCACTATACTCGATTGTAGGCGCATGCGTCTAGATTCTCTTTGGTTGCATATGGCGTACGCGTGTACTTTTCCAGTACAAATACTTCTTGAATACTTGTTACTCAAGTACTTGTTGTACGAGTAGTTTGTTACTCAAGCGTCTCAAGGTCTTGCCGTCCGCGTCTCATTTCGCTACAGCACATTTGAGAGCAACTCAATAATTAGATTCGTGCTGTATTTAACACGAGTAATAAAGATTCGTGCTGTATTTAACGCGAGAAACAGTACCAGTACCGCAGTATGATACTCTCTTGTACGTGTACTCTTTTACGTCTACTCTGGCGAACTGGCTAATATAAAATACTACCTAGTATTTTGGAACAGGTATTTGGAATAGGTATTAGAACGTACTAGTACTCGGAATACTCAGTATCAGAAAAACCTAGTACGACCCATCTCTAGTGTTGGAGCGTGTGTGGGGGAGTCGGATCAAAGTCGTCCAACTTATCTCTGTCAGTGCTTGACCTTGGGGCAAGTTCGGGCAACTTCAGTTACATTTTTCGGCTCGAGAGCGACGTTCACAGCTGACTAGGAATAAAGTTGGATTGCAAGTAGGAGCGTGAGTGGAGTCGACTATCCATCTAGCAGTACTGAAAGTCGTACTACAAGTTGGAACGTGAATGCCCAGCTTTAGAAACAGCAATTTTAACGCATTAATTGATGTCTGGAATCGCATTGTGAACAAAATGTAGTTTATTATTTATTAACTTCACAATTAATATTATAAACAGAAAAATTAAACTAAATTTAATAGAGAATAAACAAGTAAATATGTCGTTAAAACGCAACGTACCACGTTATCAGCTGTTTCGTATCATTCAGATGATACAGAACAGGAGTGCTGATAAGCAAGACAGTATTGATACTTCCATCCGGTATCGAAACTCCTGCTATTATTTCAGTGGATGGGATATCGAACTCCAACCCAAAAATTTCATAGAATTTGGTGCACGCGTTTAGCCGTAAATGTGTTACAAACAGACAAATGCAAAATGTTCAACTTTAAACAGTGACCTCTTTTCATTCGGTCAATAAGAAAAAATTTATTACAATGAGAGACTTGTTGAGAGAGAGAAAGAGAGAGAGAGAGACTCACCAGTCAGCATACTCTCGTCGACTATACAGGGTCCGCGCAGTAGCAGCATGTCGCAGGGCACCAAGTTGTCATTTTGTGACCTGGTAATCGATACTATATCACCGGGCACTAGCTGATCACTCAGTATTGGTCTCCATCGTCTGTTTCGATACACCTACAAAAAAGTAATGCATAATATTAACATTAATAAGTTAACATAATATTAACATATTAATGCATAATGATAACATTTATCTTCTATCTACGACTATGTTAAATACAGGGTGTTTCGCAACTCTAGGGAAGTGATAGCCGCGAGCCGTAGCAGGTATCTGTTCAATCAGATAGAGATAAGCTGCGTTCTCGTAGGTCCTGTTTGTAACGGTGACCGATTAGATTGGCAAGCAAAAAAGACACTGTTCTCGGCTGAAAATCACTTCCCGGTGGTTCGGAACCCACCTAAAACTGTAGGTCCAACTCATAAATCACAATCATCCAACTCATTACCCACGCACAGGTCTCAGACCTATGTGGGCTTCATCCTCAAATAAAAAAAATACTTCTAGGCAGTGTTTTTGGACCACTAACAAAAGTAAATATCGTAATAAAATTTTCTAAAGTCCCCAGTTACTCACACAGCCGCCATTTTGTTTTTTCATGCATTATTTTTGTTCGAAAACCTCTGAACGTATAATTTTCAAATTTTGCATACAGCTTTATAACAAAAAAATCTAAAAAAAATTAATCAAAATTTTCCGACATAAAAAAAAACAAAATGGAACCATTTAAAATCTTTGAACAGGATTAAATTAATAATGACTAATGATATAAAAATTTGACTAGAATAACTTTTTTTAGATATTTTTATTGCGAATCTAACGATACCCCATTTTTCAAGATTGGCCAACAATTAACAGAGATATGCTACATTTTAGGGTGTGCGGTGGTTGGAAGCGAAAAACTGTAACCCGCTCCCAACCACCGCTTACCCTAAAAAGTAGCATATCTCTGTTAATTGTTGACCAATCTTGAAAAATGAGGTATGGTTTGATTCGCAATAAAAATATCTAAAAAAAGTTAATCTATTCAAATTGTTATATCATTAGTCATTATTTATTTAATCCTGTTCAAAGATTTTAAATGACCGTTTTTTTTCATGTCTCAAAATTTTGATTAATTTTTTTTAAATTGTTTCAATTGTTATTAAGCTGTATGCAAAATTTGAAAATTATACATTTAATGGTGTTTGAATAAAAAAGTAATGCGTGAAAAAAACAAAATGGCGGCTGTGTGAGTAACTGCGGACTTTAGAAAAATTTTATTACGATATTTACTTTGGTTAGTGGTCCAGAAACACTGCCTAGAAGTATTGGTAGAGAGTTCTGAAACACCCTGTATAATGTACTTATTAGAGCCAAATTAAATAAATAAATTAGTGTAGGGGGAAAACGGTTGGTGGTACAAGTTTGATACTATTGGGATTTTTCAACTTTGGGATTTGCTCCTGGGTGAATTCTAACCACATAAATTATCAACTTCGTTCAGTATATAATCTTGAAACTAGGTTTAATGTTGTCCAGTCTTCTTGAAACCCCACATCGGTTGAACAACGGCCTAAATTCTTTTTTTGTTTGCTGAAGGTGAAATGCTAGCCAATATACACTCAAAAATCACTAAATTGTATGATTTAATTATTAATTATGAGTATGGATGTTATTGGTGGGAAGAACCTTACGGGTGGTTCCGACTCACTGCCCGCGCCATGATATAAACATACAATTAATTTTAGGTGGGTTCCGAACCACTGGGAAGTGATTTTACAGCAGAGAACAGGGCCTTTTTCGCTGGCCAATCTAAGCGGTCACCCTAACGAACATGGCCCAGGAGATTGTAGCTTATTTTATCTGATTGAACAGATAACTGCCATGGCTCGCGGCTATTAAGTTACTTCCTAGTGTACAATGAAAGTTGTATGAGCAATGGGAAATTTTACAAGTGAGTAGAACAGTACAAAGTTGTTGAGAATCATGGACTCGTCCGTCATGAAAATTTCAAAACTAAGTCATCAGCAGCAAAACAATGCTACTAGTCAAATCAAATCAAATCATATTTATTCAGTTAGTTGCACATAATATAAGCAAGGCTTAGCAACATTGAATCGTCAACAATAAATAAGAAGTATTTTTAAGAGGAGACGTCAAACAACACTGACCCTAGAAGCACTTCTTTGACTGATTTCGTGGTACTCGCGGATCATCCGCTCGCGAATAATCGGCGCTTTACTGTATATACAAGCTATATTACAATCATCATCTTTTCCATTACCTGGGACTATGTTACCTCTTAATGTGACCCAAATAGTGTAAGATAGAGCAGAATTGGTTACAGAACTGACCTGCAGATTGTGCGGTTTGTTGCCCATTTTCCTTATTTCGGCCATATTGCGCAGCTGCTGCTGTACAAGGGTGCACTCGAAGAGGACGAGCATGACGAGTGTGAAGAGCGAGTAGTACCAGTACTTGTCCAGACACCACAGGCCCACGCAGAACAGCTGGAACACGAAGAACGGCGCCGTAGCGCGCTCTTTGAACAACTCCATGAACTCAGGTATCACCATATCCAAACTGAAATACAACATGACAATATTCAATCAAAACCAGAAATCTTCGTTGAAAAATATCATAATGTAATGATAGGCGGAAATGGCTACCGGCTGTCTTATCTGCATAGAGGTCATACATCTGTCACCGTATCGCAAGTATGCGACAGGCTCTCAACTTTGGATTCGCTAGGATTTGCAACTATCAGGCAGTGTAGCTAACACTAAAATACAATATTTATTTATTTCATAAAAAACATGGAAGCATACAGGAGTTACTCCCATTATTTGCTTCCTTAACACAAATTACAATAAATCAAAATTACAATGTGGTACTGAACATATACTTTCATAATAAACATGGAAGCATACAGGAGTTACTCCCATTATTTGCTTCCTTAACACAAATTACAATAAATCAAAATTACAATGTGGTACTGAACATATACTTTCATAATAAACATGGAAGCATACAGGAGTTACTCCCATTATTTGCTTCCTTAACACAAATTACAATAAATCAAAATTACAATGTGGTACTGAACATATACTTTCATAATAAACATGGAAGCATACAGGAGTTACTCCCATTATTTGCTTCCTTAACACAAATTACAATAAATCAAAATTACAATGTGGTACTGAAAAAAGAGAAAAAACACTATTATAATACATTCTACAACTACAATTCCAATACAAGATAAACTACAACCACAATACGGTACTACTACAGTTGAAAATAAAAAAAAGAATACTACACTATGGAAAGAAAAATAATCTAAAATAGTCAAGAATTATGAAGATTCTACCACACAAAAATTAATGGAATTAATTGAAGAGAGAGAAAACATTTGATAAATATTTCACCAGAGTACTAGACTGTAGATTGAAAGTGAGATTGCTAATTAATTCAAAGAAAGAAAGAAAGGAAAGATAATTGATGGAAAAAGCAAAATAAGATCAGTATCAATGGAAATAGAGTGTCTGAGGACGAGAACAAAAAGCGGACTTAAACAAAAAGGCTCTATCAATACCGTACACAAATAGGTGAATCAATAAAAACGCGATGTTTACATTGAATGACCCCGTACAGACCACTGACAAACTTCTACAAATTTTGCAGAAGCCGTCTGCAATCTTCACGGAAACGACCATACTTAAATGACAAATCAAGACGATCCGAAGAAGAATTGAAAATATATGATGCTTTATTTATGGGGGAATTCTGGTTACTCAACGTGTAACAGTTAGGAATAAAGAATCTGAAACAAATATTATCTCTACATTATGTAGTTTATCAAAATTATTGTGGCCAAAGCAGACATTTAATCGCAGGCTGCCGTAATAACACTTCAGATGAAACATATTGTATTTTCTAGCAACTGTGTTGATGAAATTTTATTGAATTGTTGGTAAACTTCATATTTCAATTTTGTGTTGCAATATTATTTATTGTCTTTGAAATTCCATAGTATGGGGGTAATTCTGGATGTTTTTCTATAATTCGGCTTGGTATGCCGAGCTGCTGTAACACGGTCGGTCTGTAACGTTTCTACTCGCTACTCGCTTAGCTAGTAACTATCCCAATGTAATCGACCCTTAACATGAAAGAGAAATATTGTAAGAGTGATCTACAGCCGTAAATTGAGGGAAGTGATAGCCGAGTGCAGGTATCTGTTCAATCAGAGATAAGCAGCGAAACTCCTGGGCCATCTTTGTACGGTGACCGATTGGATTGGCCAGCAAAAATGACTCTGTTCTCTGCTGTAAAAGCACTTCCCGTGGTTCGGAACCCACCTAAAGTTGTAGGTCCAACTCATCAATCACTATCATCCAATTCATTACCCACGCACAGGTCTCAGACCTATGTGGGCTTCATCCTCCGAAAAAAAAAATAAAAAATGGAGTCAGATCCCATGCAGTAGGACCTTGCTTGCTTCTTTCCGGTTACTCTATTTTAAAATTGGCCGTATACATTATGTTCCCTCCACTTTCTTATGCCTCCTTGATTAAATTAGCTCGTTTGTGCAACCGACGAGTGGACTTTCGCGGTAAAAAACACCAACTCACGTATTCTTTCCATATTTCTGTTCGGCATAGGCCACCTCGCTGTCCTCCTGATAGCCCTTCCACTCCATGTAATGGCGGAAACTGCGATCGGCGGGAAACTCAAGCCCGCGAAACTGTTTCTTGTCGGCATCCCACACGTATTTCGTTTTTTGAAACAGAAACCAGACCTGCGTCGACTTTGTCGTCTCATCCTGCAACAAACATCAACATCCATAGCTATAGAGCAGTGATTCTCAACCGGTATATGGCACTAGTGTGCCGCGAGACAATGTGACAATGAAAGTAAAAAACAATTAAAAATAAAATAATTGAATATAAATTTCAATAATGAAAAGGAAATATTTATTTTCCAGTGATGTACAAGGACGCACATTAGTACCTAATGAGAAATTTGAGCTTCTTTTTTTACATAATAGTTCAATTCTTGCTGGAATCGATGACAAACACATACGCTTTTTCTTGATCAACTGATAAAAGTGTTGCCAACTCGCCTGTTGTCTGTGTACCGCAAGTACGGTCAACAAAGGAGACTGTGCCGTGACTAAGAAAAGGCTGAGAACCACTGCTATAGAGTGATCGTAACGTCACGCACATGTAAATGAACGTTTCTGAAAATAGTAGTTTCGTTGATTGAAGTATTTATTTATCATCTATGTACATCATCACATTGCAGTAGAATGAAGACGAAGCAACAGGCTTTACAACCCAAAACTACTTCCTCTTCTAAATTTCAATAAAGAAATGTCCAAATAAAGGTTATGTCTAGAAATCACAGTTTTACTATTAATTTTCACAAAAAAAAATACTATCCATTTCTTTTTGAAAAAAATTGTACATGAAAGTCAATAAAAACAAATTCCCAAACAAACAATATGAAAAGATAGAGAATTTTGAATTTGGACTAAAATTTTCGAGCCGAAAACTGAACACGTTCACTATACCGGACAACAGCTGACTTATTCCAGGTATGAAGATATCTCCTGATATATCGACAACAAATCTAGACACAATTGAAACGGATATCGACCTCATCAAGTCTCTAGTATTTTTGAGTTTACTGCTTTGTTAACAAGTTGCTTTTCCAAGAGCAGAAAACCAAGCAGGAAATTCATACTGAACGAGCAGTACTGAGCGAAGCAGCCATTTTGAGCATTTGTTGTAAAACTTCGTGTAATTAATGTATATTGTACTGATAATAATTAATATTTATGAATATATTTGGTTTACTTTTTTTACCAGTCGATTACCTTCTGATGTGTGCGTCTTAATGATCACTATGTACTATCCCAGCCGCCGGAAACGGAACAGAAACTTGGAAAATAAGTAAGAACTATCTAATCCTATAGACAGCTACTCGCTGGAGAGTGAGGGATTGAAGGAGGAGAAGGAGAAGAATGTGGAGAAGGATTGATTGATTGAAATGCAAGGTCTTAAAAAACCTATTTCATATCATTTACAAAATATACAGTTTACAAAAACAATTACAGCAGCAGTTATTAAGAAAAGCAGATTAACTAAACTAACTAGAACTAAGCGAACTAAATAACATTTTTTTGCTGGCCAATCTAGTCGATCACCCTTACAAAGAGTGCCTAGGAGACCGCAGCTTATCTCTGATTGAACAGATACCTGCTATGGCTCACGGCTATCACTCCCCTAATTGAACTAGGAAGACTCATAAGTAATAGCTTTTAGGTTATGATATCTAATAACGCTTCAAAGCCAGCCTTTCAAAAAAAGTGTCAAAATTCAGAGTTTTAAAAAGCCTTGCAAAGTCAAACTTCAAGAATTTTAACCTGATCCAAAAAAATAGTGTATAATAACGTACCTTATAGCGATAAAGCTTGACCAGCTCAGAAGACCCGTTATTAGCCGTGGGAACAACCTTGGCAATTTGAGCATCCTGGGGTGACGAGGCCTAGAAAACAAATATTAGGAAAAATATAACAACGAATCACACAGCCATTATCAAGTGAGATATCAGTCCACCAAACAATTAATCGAATGAAAATCATCGATATGAAGGATAGGTTAGGGACAGGTTAGTAGAGAGGTTGAAGCAGCCCTATCTCGGCTCGATGCGGCAAGGGTCAGATATTAATTAATACGATCCAATTATTTTGGACTGATAAGGAATCATTCCATTTATTGCAGATTTAGGGCATAAAATAGCATGCATGAAATCTGAACGACTCAAGGTTAACATGCCAAGTATCGGCCAGTTAAAAACAAATTAGGCATACACTGTTGTACTTCCGTGTCTAATCCACCGAAATAATCGACTGAGAGAATCGAGTCGATATTTGTACCAAACCCAAATCTAAACTGGAGCCTGGAGTGCAGCCGATTTGAATTTATGTTCCAATAGCCTATTTATAATTTAGATATTCTGAGAAATCATCTGAAGTTATTAAAAGTCAATGTCAACGTTTTCTCAACGTATTCTTATTATTAGTAAAAAGTTGAAAAATTCAAATAAATTCTCATTTTTTCAACTCATGCTCAAAGATAAACCTTCCCAATATTTGCCACCCAATGACCTAGTAACGGGCAACCGCTCAAAAAACAGAATTCTAAAGAAAAGGGTAAAATTTTATACAGCTGGAAGATTGTAGTCTACTAAATCCTTGAACTGATTCTCAAACTTGTTATATTTTTATAAATACAAGTTAACAGTGAATAATTTACTGCTAATCAGCAGTTGAAAACTTAAAGCAAATATGCTTATTTTGAACGATAGAAGTGTAAGTGGCCGATAATTGGTAGGTTTATCTTATTCCAACAAACTATAAAAGACTCAACTCAGGGCACAATATAGCATGCATATATTGACAAACCGTGAACGATTAGTCACTCTTGTGACCTAATAAGACTTGCTAAAAAAACGTTTTGAGTTAGGTAGTGGGATTCACGAATTGTAGCCTATCGATGAAGGAGAATAAATCAACTGATTATTATTCATTGATAGTTGAGATCTCGAGATTAACTTGAAAATACACAATGTCACATGATCATAATGCACTTTATAAAGAATCTTAAACCACACCTATCAAAAAAGCCTCTATACCAATGAAATTGTCGATAGATGGCAACAGAAATAATTATAAAAGCACAAAAATATCAAATAGTTTTATATGGGCGGGTTAATGACAAAAGAAATTAGGGAGTGATAAGTGACAGGAAATGGTGACCTAACCTGAAAATGTTCGATTCAATTGCGGTCGCCCTATTACTCTGAATATATTGGTAGATGAAAAAAATATGTCAACAAACACTTACCTTACTACAAGCAAGAAAACATTGCACATGTACAGACCAATAACAGCAAAGGCAGCTAAGAATCTGAAGAACAGCTATAACACAAATGCCCACAGTACCGGCTTCGCTGAATTCTTCGAGACCATAAACAAACGTCCAAATATACAACCAAATTCCATATAAAAATACAAACGGTAATATTGTCCCATGATAAATTAAAGATCTAGGTATATGTAATGAAACAGATTGTACAAGATCATCAATACATGCAACCACCGCCATTTTACGTGGTGGCCTGGTTGATTATGATTATTGCAAAGTTTGACTTGACGTTGAAAAACGGCCACCTAGATCTCTGCTTCATTTGCTGTATCACATGGAAAATGTAATAAAAACTATATATTTAAACAGTTATTAATAAATAATGAATGAATAGAAAAAACATTATTTTTCGAGTCATATATTGGATTTGGTAGCTATGCGATTCAGATTAGATATCTCTGACAACTGGAAAAAAAACTCAATGCTAAGAGCGCGTATTTCAAAATGAGCGTTCAATTTCAATATTTCTTGGTTCTATGAATCGATGGATAACTTTTTTGTCATTGAAACAGTATTATGTTTAAATTTATCTTGAAAATTTTTTACTTCTTTCGCAATTTGACTTTAGAAAAGTTTTAGCATTTCAATTTCATTTTATTTGAGATCGGTCGTTTCTCAGTGACAAAATGTAAAGAAAAGTTCACATTGTAAAGTGTAAACTACTGTACATCCAATTCCTACACGTACATCCACGCTAACTGCATTTTTAGTCTTATATTGTGTTGTTACTGAATAAATATTGAACTATACCGTTCGTTTGTATGTTTTTTCAAATATTCCACTTTCTTGAGTAGACAACAAAACAAGAAACCAAGAAAAAGAGCAAAAGCATTCTTTGACAATTTACAAGCTGGTCAATGCAGTTTTGATATCCTCAGCATTGATCAAATAGTTAATGAATAATTTTGCATAAAGGATGCTGATTAGATTGTAAGTCAAGCGATATAAAGTAATAAACTAGCTTTAAGACAGCACAGATCACAGCTATTTGACAAAATGCCATCTTCCATGAGAGCAAAGCTTCACAATATCAATTGCCAATTGATTTTTGGTCAAAGTAATAATAATTTCATAATAATTTCTCTGGATGATGGAAAACATATCCAGAGGAGTTTATTATATAGATGGAGTTTAATATATTGATGTGTTTGTTTTTTTTTTCAATTATACGAGGGCCATTTTTTCAACCTCCGATGGGCCATAAATGTAAGAGCAGAGAATAGAGAAAAATTATTTACAGTATTACCAAAATTTAAATAAATAAATCTTTTTTTTAATGAAGTTCACATAGCATACAAATTTAAAAAAAAAAAACAACAATCTTTTACTAGATTAAATTAAAGGCACAGCTAAGAAAACAGTCATTGAATCTATATTGCTTGCTGAAAGAAACATCTTTTTCTGCAAACAATGTACCGTATGTACTCTTTAAGTCTACTTCTTGAGGCATCACAAAAATCTAGATATTTCATGTGGTGGTACTGTTCGAAGTGGTAATTGTTGAACCAGTGCAGTAACAATAATTGCATAGTTTAGAACATTTTTTGGATACTTTAAAATTTTGAATAAATAATAAAAGGAATTACAATGACAGTCGAAGTGCTTAAAACAAACATTATAACGTGAATAGTATGAATAACAAATGAATCTTCAAAACTAATAGAAACATTTTTATCCAATGTCCTCTATTTTAACTTTTCATGTGAAATTTAACGACTTGCAGTCAAATATTTGTTAAGAATAAGTATAACCCACTTAATCTATAGGCCGAGCGCTTTCAAATCTTTGAGATCCATCTTCAGAGGCATGGGTTCCTAGATCATCATGTCAGTTTTTTGGTTGGAAGTGTTGTGGTTTTTGTAAAATGTGATCAAAAAGTTTGTGAGATTTAAAATTTAGTTGTTCATTGAGAATGTTTTGTTTATTGTGTGTGGAATGTTTGTATATTTCAAATTGTTCCAAGGTGTTGAGTTCATGTCCTTTAGATTTTATATGTAGAATGTGTAGGTTGGTACTGATGTCAGTAAAAGTGTGTCCAGTTTGAATGATATGGTCGGCAAAATTCGATTCAGCTTTTGATGTCAGGGCTTGAAAATGTTCCTTGTAACGTTGTTTGAATGTGCGGCCTGTTTGTCCTACGTAGAATTTGTTACAATCAGAGCAGTTCAGTTTGTAGATCCCTGGGAGATCGTATTTGTTTGTGTTCAGTGTGGTTTTGAGTGTAAGTGCATTTTTTATTTTGTTTTTTGTTCTGAATGAGATGGTGTGGCCGGCTTTTTTGAAGATTTTTGCTAGTCTGTTTGATTGTGGATTAATGTATGTCATTGTGATGTATTTTTTGTCAGTGGTGTTGGTGTTTTGTTTTTTGTTTCTTATTTTATGATTGAGTTTGTCAATTAGGTCGTGTTTGTAGCCGTTTTCTTGTGCTAGGTATTTTATTGTATTTAGTCCAGTGTGGTAATCCAGTTATCCAGTTTATTCAGTGTGGTAGTCCTCTATTTGCTTATCTTTTCAAACCAATAAATTTCGAATGCATTTTACCAGGTAATGTTCAGTTTCCGAGCAAAAGTGGTGATTGAAGTAAACGGTAACTTAGTATCTGTCATTCTATCACTTACTTCGATACTTCAAGATTGAGCAAAAATAATGATGGAGTATTCAAAGTATTATTGCTAATATTAATTTAATCAAACTTATCGCCCAAAATACAGCTGCCCTTTTTAAAATAGTTCAGGAATGGTAATGGTTTATCACTAATAATTTCAATTTTCACACATTCATTTAAGTACTTATTACTAATTTATTACAGATATAATACATTCATCATCAATAATTTTTCTGGATTTCTTGTTCCATGACGAACTGCGTTGTTAACATTAACTAGTTAAGTGAATTCAACGTTTTGCAGTCAAATTTTTATTAAGAATAAGTAGTATTTTACTTACTCTGTAGGCCTAACGTTTTCGAGTTGTTAATAGATGGGTTTTAACAACTCGAAAACGTTCGGCCTACAGAGTAAGTAAGATACTACTAATTCTTAATAAAAATTTTACTACAAGTCGTTGAATTCACTTAAAAAGTTAACATTAATTTTTCTCACAGTACAAAATGAAACCTTGGAAACGATCTAACAATTAGACAGTGTCCATAGCTTTTCATATTGCGGCGAAGATTCTGAATATTCTCTCAATTTCATAGTATGGATTTTTGAATTCATGTTTACAGGATAGGACAACGTGTTGTATCTCTCTAACTCTATCAGTCATCTCTCTAAGAATGCTAAACATACCATTAACATATCAACATATTATCTAGATTGAGAAAAAATGATTATGGAGTCTGTGATGTTTTCCACTACGAAATATTCTATGAACAATCTAATATCAAAACTTACACTGTATTTCTATTTAAACTAAGATTTTTAGTCACTTATACCGTAGGGCTGCATTTCACTTCTAAAGAGAAGTTTCGTCAGCATTTCTCTTTAGAAGTGAAATGCATCCCTCCAATATAAGTGAGTAAAAATCTTAATTTTAATAGAGATACAGTGTCAATTTAGATGCAGTATTCAAAGTATTATTGACTACTATTCAAAGTATTAAAGTATTATTCAAAGTAATTTGATTCATTTTTGGAAATTTTACAATATAAGTACGGTAATAATAGATTGTGACTTGCTGCATGAGCAATTGCTAATTTCCCATAAAATACTCAAATCTCTACTAGCTAAGGTATAATAATTATAGGTAATAATAAGGTATAGGAATTATTCCTATTATTAAATAATTCCTGGATTTCTTGTTCCATGACGAACTGCGTTGTTAATATTAACTTTTCATGTGAAATTTAACGACTTGCAGTCAAATATTTGTTAAGAATAAGTATAATAACTCACTTAATCTGGCCGAGCGCTTTCGAATCTATGAGATCCATCTTCAGCGGCCTCTGAAGATGGATCTCATAGATTCGAAAGCGCTCGGCCAGATTAAGTGAGTTATTATACTTATTCTTAACAAATATTTGACTGCAAGTCGTTAAATTTCACATGAAAAGTTAATATTAAATAATTATCAATGAATCATTAATTAATATGAAAATCGTCAATTGTCAACAATTGAGGAATGTATTTTTGCTTCTTTACAATTCGCAAGTGAGTCAAGTTAGTCATTTATTTCTTCGTCTAAAAACTAAAGTGTCAAATGAATTGGTCCAATCGCTTGCATATTGTTAACAAGATTTGAATTTCCAAATTAATTTTTTTTATTAGTACATGATTTAGAGCAATTTTAATTTTTTGTAGATTACGTCTTGGAGACTCCACTTAAGGAGTATAAGTCAAGTCAGATCAACAATTATACAATACTATAATACTATACTATAAAAAAAACTATAAGTTACAATACTATAAAAAATACAATTCAACAATTACTCTATGAAGCTCTCCGAAACTATAAATATGATGCTACTCCTTATGTAAAAATGACTGATATAAACCACAATATTGACGTACACGATTATAATCCAAGAAGCCGAGGAGATTATCACTTGGTGAGTTACAATATAGTAGCTTATTCGAACAAAACCCTATCTATATTGGTAAAGTAAATTCGTATGGCTTTTCGTGGTGGGGAGACCCTTAAGGGTAGTTCCACCTCGCCGTTTTTTTAACGACTGCTTTTTTTTATATGCAACCGGGACCGACGGCTTAACGTGTCCTCCGAAACACGGGAGTGGCTCGAGAAAAATATCTATATTGGTAGGAAACTACAACACTTTGCTACCGTTTCTAAAGTCTTGAAATATATAAAAATATTTTTAAATAATTGAAACGTTTTTTATAGTGTCCAAGAGTTCCTTTCTAATTAACTTTTTATTTCAAATTTAACTACTTGCAGTCAATTTTTAATTGTGAATAAATAATAATTGTACTCACACTTGGCCGAACGTTTTCGAGTTATGGAAACTCATCTTCAAGGCATCCTAGATCGGCGATGTTGGTTTGTTGGTTAGAAGAATTGTGGTTTTTGGATAATGTGATCAAAAAGTTTGTGATACTTAAAATTTAATGGTTAATGGAGTATGTTTTGTTTATTGTGTGTGGTGTGTTTGTAAATTTCAAATTGTTCCTAGGTGCTGAGTTCGTGTCGTTTAGATTTTATATGTAGAATGTGTAGGTTGGTAGCGATGTCAGTAAAAGTGTGTCGAGTTTGAATGATATGGTCTGCAAAAGTCGATTCGGTTTTTGTGATTAAGGCTTGTAAATAATGTTATTTGCAACGTTGTTTGAATGCGCAGCTTGTTTGTCCTATGTAAAATTTGCTACAATCAGAGCAGTTTTTTCAGTTCCCTGGGAGATCGTATTCAAGTTCAGTGTGGTTTTGGGTGCAAGTGCATTTTTATTTTTATTTTTTGTTCTGAATGCGATGGTTTGGCCGGCTTTTTTTGGAGATTTTTGCTAGTCTGTTTGATTGTGGATTAATGTATGTCATTGTGATGTATTTTTTGTCGTGTTTGTAGCCGTTTTCTTGTGCTACGTATTTTAATGTGTTTAGTTCAGTGTTGTAATTTTCGGTGGATAGTGTGTGTTGTTTAATCTGTGTAGCATTGACCTGAATGCTGATTGTGTTATGTTGGATGATTGGAGGTGCTGTGTATTAGGGTATCTGTCACTGTTGCACTCTAGTTACACAAATAGCTCTTGTCGCACTGGAATTTACTTTCCCGCACTGGTGCAGGAATAGGCTATTTTGCGTACTACAGTTAGTGCAAAAATAGGCACTTTTTCGGGTCACTGTAGGAAAATATTTTTTATTTATTAAAATTACTCCGTACAGTGAGAGCTAAAAATCAAGATCTTTTATAAAAAAAAGAGCGTAGCGAGTTCTTAGTTTTGACTTGGCTCATGGCGTTGCCTATGCATGTATGACGCTAACTTTCGTACGCTTTGACCAATCAACTTCAAATTTTGAACACAATCATACAGTATTCTTCCAAAATTTATACAGATCGAGTTCTTAGGCCTATACAATCGATCAACACCATTTTTTTAGTCGGAAGAAAAATTATAGACTTTCAGACCTTCATTGCTATATCTATACATTACTAAATATAGGAAAATAGTAGTTTTCATCACATGAAATTTGCATTAGATTTCAAAATATCATTTCGAGTCATCATCAGCTGTAGGTGAATAAATGTGATCAGTTTCTTCTCAAAAGACACAAGTTTCTATGGATACACTAATTTCTTTGAAAATTTCACCATCGTTGCTGTGATATAACGTAACCCACGGGACAGAAGGCCCCGGGACTAAAATTCCTAATTGATATGACGTCACCTCATTTGGTTTGTTTACATTTTAGTTTGGAATCAAGATATTCAATTTTTAAATCAGCTGTAGAAGTATTTCATTGTAAGATTAGGAGAACGCATGGTGAACATAGTATTTGTCCCGTGGGTTACGGATATAATTGATTTTTAACAGCTGTTATTTTTTGTAGTAAGTATAACTGTATATAAGAGAATCAGAGGGCAACAATGGGTGTCATTTGCAATGAAATAAATTATAATTAACGTACCTATAGAAACGTTAGCTAAAACGTGCTAAGTGGATGTATGTATATAGTACCATAGCCGATTCGACTGTAGGTGACTCTTCAGACCTCAACGATATGTTTTAGTCCAAAGAGCGTACTACACAAACGAGGAGTGAGGTAGTTTGTGATTGCTTTCCTGCTAAGTGGATAATCGAGGATATTAATTTTAATTTGGTGCTTGTTAATTTTTGTGAATTATGAAGTATATGAAAATCTCAAAGTTTGTCTTATTCATTTTGTATTGTGGACATTTAATTGGGAAAAGTAGGATAGATTGGCTGTGAATTTTTTTGATCTTCAAGTAAGTTAATATGACTATTATTCATTATTTGTGATACTGTACCTGTGATACATTCTTAGGAATTTTATCTAAATCAGTATCTTCAAAACTGCCTGTTTTTTGTTATTAATTATTTGTGATAGTGATGGGCTTGTGATATAATTTCTTGGGAATTTAAACTAATTCAGTACGGTATCTTCAAAACGGCCTGATTTTTGTTACGGTAACTCCGAATCTTATGACAAGCTAGAAAATAAGGTGCCCTTTCCAAAATAAGTTGTTTGCAAGCAAGTTCTCCAGCCCCGTAGGCTCACTAGTTAATTCAAGATTAATTAAAAGGTTCACATCTCAATTGTCGGCTCTTTCGATAGCACATTCAAAAATCATAGCTAGTGTAAATTAGATTTGATACGTTGGCAGCTCTGTTGTCGAATAGTGAGGGGGAAAACGCTGAAACCGTTTGTTGATGTTAGTTTGGCAGTTCAGTCTTCAGAGCGCAAGTGTATGAGTTGTGAGACAACAGTTTATTATTCGCGGCTATAAAGCGTATCGTGAAAATTAAATTGTGTTCAATTATCTGTGTGTGTTTAATTCTTAAATAATTCGAAACAAATTTAAAACTCAGTTTCGACTCTATTTTTGAGCATTTTAGTAGTGTCTAGGCTTCAGTTTTTAAGTGTTGTTAGTTTTCATTGGTTAGTTTCAAGTGTTGTTGAAACGAAAATGTGTTGAATTTCACGCGCAAGAAAACAATGTTAGTGAGTGATTTCAAGTCGCATATAATTGGTTTATCTCTTCTTGATGTGAAATTAAGGTGAGTTTCGGCATATTCAATAATTTTCCGTAATTTTATTGTAATTATTGAAAAATTTCATCAGTTCTCATTAAATTAATATTTATGAACTGCTGTCATATTCATTGTTGACATCATATATTTATAAGGCTATTTATAGTTGATATTATATTCTCTTGAATGCCATTCATAATTCTAACTCATTTTGAAATTTACGAAACTATTTTATGAATCCATCGTTCCATTTATAATACTGACTCATTGTGATATTTTACGAAACTGAACATAAGTTAAATTTGAACAAGAAGTCAAAATTAGTTTATGAATGCGTTCAAATTCTGACGACATTTCGTAAAATTAGTTACAATTAATAGGCTACGCTAGGGTCCTACGGTAGTAGGTTATAGAACAATAATTGTTCATAATTTCTTGATACACATTGGTTAATTATAAATGAATCATGCAAATAAAAAAATAAATGGCAGAGCTTTTGTATTTTATACAAAAGTATAAAATACTTTTTTATGTAATATTGTATTGAAGATGATACATTACATTTGTTAAGGACCCGACAGGTCTGTGCTCTAGAGCTTGAAATGAAGATTCTAGTCGCTTGAAACTTTACTTTGTATATAGCTTCCTCATAGTCCAAGTGAGATTGATTTTGGAGTTTGGGGTTCAAATATAAAAATAATTATGATGTATAACAGATTTCCATTGTAGGCTCTAGGTTAGTTATGGCTAGTGATAATCAAAAACTTGACAACTGGTTCATTTCGAATACAAAACAATTTGAAGAATATTACGAAGGTTACGAATATTATTCACTTCATATTATATTTAGGCCTACAGTGCAAGCGTCGTCGTTTTCATTTTTGATTGTGTTGAAATCTTTTCTTAAATTATTTTAGATCGTCAAAAAATAAACATTAAAATATTGCGAGAAAAAATTGCGGCATGATATATTCGGAGATCTGTTGAACAAGAAGAAGAAACAAAACTCTTTTCAAGAACTGCTGTTGTGCATTATTTTGTGAATTGGGAAGCATATGATAATAGAAATCAAAGCAGATAAATGGTACTTTATTCCTTTTAGCACAACTGACAATAATTATTATTTTATGTAAATTTGTGGGGTCCTTAGATACGTTGTATCGGTTTATTATAAATTTCTGGAATGTTTGCAACATAATTAATTTCAAATCAGTGGCCGTAGCCGAGTGGGTTAAGTGCTGGTGTGCTAACCCAATAAAGGTTTGGGGTTTGATCCCAGTTCTGACCGAAAACTTTTCTCGGGTCACTCCCGTGTTTCGGAGGACACGTTTTAAGCCTGTCGTCCCCGGCTGCCTAAACACAGTCGTCAAGTAACATCGGAGGGCCTTAACTTATACAGGTGCGACTTGATTAACACCTAACCTAAGCCAGCCAGGCACAGTACATTATAATAGAATAGAAATAGCTAGACTATTTTAAAAATATATGCATATATCGGGCAACATTATTCAACCATATTGGTGAGTGAAAAAGTTCGCTTTGGTCCTTGGTGACTTTCAAAACCTTATCTGGTACAAAAAAGATTAAACACAAATTATCAGACCCAACCCTTGATTCAATTTGCGTAGTCTATTTCTTGTCTGTCTTCCAAAATAGGTCTCTCTGTATGACATTACCAAGGCTGTATTTCTGTTTTCCAGACAGTTGCGAAATAACAGGCCCCGAGGGCTATCTTGAAATCTGATTCCAATAATTGCATATGATGGAGAATCTCATTTTAAAAACCATATGTTTTCTATAGAAGTTAGAAGAAGGCCAGAGTGGCTTTTCTTTTTTCCTTTCAAATATCATTTAATTCAAGCAATATATTAAAATCCTTACACATACGTCACGGGGCATTCTTTAAAGGAAGATCCATGCAAAATTTCATTGAGTTTGCTCCACGCGTTTAGCCGTAGATGCGTTAAAGATAGACAAATGTAAAACAGAGACCTCGCTTCGTTCGGTCAACAATGACGTTATCTCGTCAATACGTCTTTGACTTACTTGTAAAAATCGAAAGTCATATTGGCCACTTTCTTCAATTGAGTCAGGAGCCCTGTTTAATTACATTCTACTTCTATTTCACTTCAATTGAATGCATTTTTGCGCAAAAAATCAATGAGTAATGAAAACAACGCTTTCCCCAATTCCTAACTATCAATTTCACTCTTTCTAACAATAATGAATAATAAGACGAAATTGTCACAACCACATTTATTAAAAGTTCGAGAAACTAGTTTCGGTTGTTACACCATTATCAATCTCAATCAAACTGAAAACTGAAGTACAGAGTAGCCTTATATATACTGTACATGGAATGATACTATTGGCTAAGAGGGAAAGAGGCTGACCTAAATCGGACGTTGTGATTGGTTGTCAAGTCACGCCCCCTGGTGGGAGGAGTAACAAGCAAAAATACGAGTCAAATCAATAACTAAATACTGTGAAAATCAAGAAAGTAACAAAAAAGTGTAATAAGGCTAGAATTTAATCAAACTAAAATTAATTTTTTTTTTTTTTTTTTTAAAGCTTTAACCATTCCAATGAGCAATCATCACTTTGAAAAAGAGATTAGTACGATTAAACAGATAGCTATTACAAATGGATATGAGGAAATCATTGTCAATAAAATATTAAATAAAATAAATACGAGACTAGCAGTCAATGCTAGCATTACTGTAACTGAAACTGGGGAAAGGTCATGGATAACGGTGCCTTACCTTGGCCCAGTTTCTGATAAATTAGGAAAACAACTGAAAAAGAACGGTTTTGATGTAGCTTTTCAAACCAAACCAATTTTAAAGAGCTTATTTGGGCGTAGTAAAGACAAAATTGATATCTGGGATAAAAGTGGGGTATATAAATTGAATTGCGGTGATTGTAATGCTTGTTATGTAGGCCAGACTGGTAGGAGTTTCAAATGTAGGGTAAATGAACATATCAGGGATTGGAAAACCCAAAAAGGAGATTCAAATTTTGCAGAACATCTCATTAATAATGGACACAAGTTCAAGGCTGGAGAAAATGTTGAATTTCTGCATTTGATTGGCAAAGGCAGACAATTGAACATTTTAGAAGCTTTGGAGATAACTAAGTTGGTAAAAAACGATTCCATAACTAATTTAAATGACCAAATTTATTTTAACCAATTCAATACAACTAACTTGGTTTCATTATAATTCCAGCCTATTTGTAAAAAAGCAGTTCTTATGTGTATTTCTCAGTTGACCTTGATTACACTTCAGTGAGCTTCTAATTAAAAAAAAAAAAAAAAATTTAATTTTAGTTTGATTAAATTCTAGCCTTATTACACTTTTTTGTTACTTTCTTGATTTTCACAGTGTTTAGTTATTGATTTGACTCGTATTTTTGCTTGTTACTCCTCCCACCAGGGGGCGTGACTTGACAACCAATCACAACGTCCGATTTAGGTCAGCCTCTTTCCCTCTTAGCCAATAGTATCATTCCATGTACAGTATATATAAGGCTACTCTGTACTTCAGTTTTCAGTTTGATTGAGATTGATAATGGTGTAACAACCGAAACTAGTTTCTCGAACTTTTAATAAATGTGGTTGTGACAATTTCGTCTTATTATTCATTATGGATACCTTCCACAATATCACCTTCGCCATTACTAAGAAAAAAAAAACTTTCTAACAATCTAGATTCCACAAATTAATACTGACTACGCTCTACTAGAAGTACGATTATTATATTTTTCAAATATTAATTAGGCCTATATCTAATTAAATTCTATTATTATTTTAGACGAAATCTAGGTCATATCTAGCAGCTGTTCAGGAATGCTATGCCAGTCTTGCTAATTTATAACAACTAGTAGGTTGCCCGATTCAATTGAATCTGGATTTCTAGATAGTTACTTTCTTTCTTTTTGAGGATGAAGCCCACATAGGTCTTAGACCTGTGCGTGGGTAATGAGTTGGATGATGGTGATTTATGAGTTGGACCTACAGTTTTAGGTGGGTTCCAAACCACCGGGAAGTGATTTTCAGCATTTTCTCATCCCTTTTCCTATTCTGCTTCTTATCCTGCTCCTCCTCCTCCTATTCTTCCTTCTCCTACTTCTTCTTATCATCCTCCTCCTGCTTCTTCTCCTCGTACACCTCTTCCTTCTTCTCCTCCTCCACCTCCTTCTTTTTCTTCTTCATCACTTCTTTTTCTTCTCATTCTCCTTCTTATATCCAAGTCCAACTAGAAATTTTACATTGAAGTACAATTACTAATTCTTTCTAAAAGAATACTGGCTTGGGGATCTGTGATGGGTCCACATTTATTTTCTACCTGTAGTGTACAGGGCAACAGGTTGTTGGGTTGTAGGAGAGTACAGCTATTGTTTCTAGATCTATGAATGCCCATTGTTGATGACTAGTATGAGAACTGGACCCAAAGGTGAATTGCCATTTGAAGAGAGCACGATTTGGAGTAATGTGACAAAATCTCAATCATCAAATCAAAATCATTTATTTATCCTTTTCACAAAAAAGAAACATAAGAATATATATGAAATACATCTGAATATACAATTTAAATATAAAAAGCACTAAATTAAAAATATAATAAGGAAGGTCCCTGCAAGGTTAAAACCTGTGAGCAGGGGCCGAGTGTTATACAATTATAATTTCTGAAAAGAATTTAAGGAAACGTTTAAACTAAGGTAAAGTTTGATATATATATTTAGCCATTACAATTAATTATAGGACAGAAGGATTGAAAAACCTGAAGCAATAAAACAAACTAAGGAAACAGGGAAGGGGAAAGGGAGTATGTAAAAGAAAGGAATATGGAAAGGCGAGACAAAAATGTAAAGAGACCGCAATAAATTAACAGTCCAAAAATAAGTCAACACTAAAACTTCTACACCAAACTAAGGAGAAGTTCTGTCGAAAATCAATAATTAGAATACAATAGGATTATTTAAAACTATCCATACATTTAACTCCATAACAAGCTTTTTACTGAACTTACTTGAAATAAATTGATTTGGAATATTGTTTATGAGTTTAGATGCAATGTACAAAAACTGTCTTCTACAAATAGATAAATTAGTATCTGCAACTTGAAAAGTAATGGATGAGAGTCGAAGGTTATATGCTGATTCACGCAAGTTAAACAGATTTTTATTTTTATTGATGTATATGATTAAATTCTTAATGTATAGCTGTCGGACAGTTAGGACCTTCAGTTCACAAAACAGATTTACACTTGGATAACGTCTAGGTTTTCCCAATATAGCTCTAATCAGGTGTTTCTGAATGACAAAAATCTTTTCCATGTGGTTAGAATAAGTCCCACCCCAAATTTTTATTCCATATTGCAGGAAGGATTGGATGTAGGCAAAATATATTAGTCTTGAGACCTCTTTGTCACTCAATTGGCTTATATTATGGAATTTACTAATCCAATGTTTGAGTTTATTACAAGTATAGTTTATGTGTACATCCCATCGTAAATGTTGATCATCATACAATAAAGTGACAATGCTTGAGATTCTCTATTAGTGAAGATTGTAAGCGATTCATGATTTGCTTTCAAATCAACAAAGAAGTCCCGAGATGTAGGTATTGAATATGTGCAGATTATTTTGTCTATATATCCTACTTCAGGAATTTACAAAGTTTTCTTGTAACTGAATTGGAACAAAATATGAAAGACTTTATGTCAAATACAATTTTTTTATTCGATGCTAATATTGCCTATTATATTACCTATTTCCTATAGATTCAGTTACCTCAAGGGTTGTAACTCCTTCCCCCCCCCCCCCACGCTACTTTGATAATGTACTATCTTTAGTCATTTTAGAATTCTCCAAAATTGAATTATTTTGTTTAATCTACACAGATTAGTGAGATATTTAACAATATCCTAGACATGAGCCTAAAATCTCTTGAAATACGATTTTAGAGGGACTATTTATCAAAATTTTCCCTGGGGAGGACCCCCGGACACCCCTCGCCCTGGGGGGTACGGAATACCCCCCAGACCCCCCCCCCGGGCCACCAAATCGCTGAAGCTTTTCTTTTTTTGTAAAATATTCTTAGTAAACAATTTTTCTTCTCCTACCTATCCATTCCGTTCCGTAGAACCTGAAAAGAACATTGAAATACTTACAAGCTCCATTGATTACACAACAGTTTTTGTCTCACAACTCCACAAAATATCTACTCCAAAATGTGCGCTCTATAGTCAACACCAACAAGGAAGGCTCAAAATCAACAAATTGGTCAAACTTTCAAACTATTATAGAACAATAGAAAAAGGATGAAGGAAGGAATATTTCCATCTTTACAAACAATAGGACAACCCTTTCCAATCCCATCAACTTGTTGCTTCATCAACCTTTAGGTAGAAAATAAATGTGGACCCACCACAGATCCCGAAGCCAGAATACTAATTTAAAGTTGTCTAAAAACGAAGCACTAAAACAGTTCAATAGTCCAAAGAAAGTGGATATAATTTTGAATTTTATTCCAGATTTCACAGCCGAAAATTTACAAGTCCACATGTTTTCAATCATGTTTGAATTCAATCATAACAATAGGCCGAACATATTTGTTTAAGGGAAACAAATTATTTCAAATAAGTATAATAACAAGTGATTACCTAGAAAATGATAATTATACAAATTTAATGAATACTTTACCATAAATTTATTCAACAGACAAGTGAAATCTGATCTGATTCGAGCAATCAGCCTTCTGGAACAAGTACAGGCTGGATGAAAATAGAATCAAGGTCTGATGACTTTGACACTATTCAATGTACAAAATTGTGTATGAAATTAATAAAGACATAATGAAATGAAATGATTATGTTTAATTTTGCGATGGTGATTATCATTGAGTACATGGAGTATGTTCCTCTGTGCTTGCACCTTTACGAGGTTTCTGTTCACAGAACTACTAGTTATTTGGAATTAGTTTTTTATTAGAAGAATTTCGGTTGTGTTTTTCGACTAATGTTCTATTATCGCGCACTGAGGTCATTGACCCGGATGTAGGGTACACGAAAACTAAACAAGTTTCGATGGAGGTGGTATTGTGATGCATGTGTGTGAGTGTGTACAATGCTGGTACTGTATTTCGTTTGTGTGTGAGCGTGCGAATACTCCAGCTGTAGCGGCGAATTCGCTTTTAATAAATAAGTCAACGTTTATTCGGTCGTAAATTACGTCGGCGTTTAAAACGTCCTCGCGTAGATTGGGTTGTGCACTATAAAATGAGTTGTCTTTGTGTTGTTGCGCTTTCCTTTATCTGGTCATCTTGGTTCTCGGTCTGCTGTGCAGTCTACAATTCTCAGATGTCAAGAGAAATACGATCCTGAGCTACAAAAAAACTGAAAAATCTTGGACTTCGTATCATTGTACAGTATTGGCAGATCCTAAAATTAGAGATATTTGGTGAAACGATCCTGAGCTACAAAAAATCTTGGACTTCGTATCATTGTACAGTATTGGCAGATCCTAAAATTAGAGATATTTGGTGAAACTAAATTACTTCAAAATAAATCTGTTTCCACTGCTTAGAGGAACCAAGTACAAAATCATCTATATATTGTTAAATTGTAATAGAGGATGAAGCCCACATAGGTTTGATACCTGTGCATGGGTAATGAGTTGGATGATGGTGATTGATGAGCCGGACCTACAGTTTTAGGTGGGTTCCGAATCACCGGGTAGTGATTTTACAGCAGAGAACAGTATCTTTTTTCCGGGCCAATCGGTCACCCTTACAAAGAGTGCCCAGGAGGATAGCTTATTTCTATCTTATTGAACCTGCTACAGTTCATGGCTATCACTTCCTCGAATATTGGATTTCTAGCTGCTATTAAACAGTTTATACTGTTTTCATATTATTTGTTCAGATTACCTATATTTAACTTATGTTTATTAAAAGGATCGACCCCGCACAGGTTTCTCAGGGGTAGCGTTAAATTTGTTTTTTCATACAAGCTTAAAATTACTTTGTGTTTTGTGATTTGAAAAATAAATTTCTTTCTTTCTTTCTGCTTAAGCCTTTTTGGGAAAATTCTCTTTTTTTTAAACATTCTTAAGCCGTCAAAGTTTGGAAGAGCATAAAATATTTTAATTCTCCTACAATAAGGCTCACTTTCCAAAATTGACAGTGCATGGATTGGAAAGACACATCCCCTAAATGTTATATCATATAGGGAAGTGATAGACGTGAGCCATAGCAGGTATCTGTTCGATCAGATTAGATAAGCAACGCTCTCCTGGGTCCTCACTAAGGGCGACCGATTGAATTGGCCAGCAAAAAAGACTTTTCTCTGCTGTAAAATCACTTCCCAGTGGTTCGGAACCCACCTAAAACTGAAGGTCTAACTCAACATCATCATCTACCCACAGGTTTCAGACCAATGTGGGCTTCATCCTCCCAAAAAAGGATGGTTTTTGTGAATGGTCTAAACGTTTTGTAAGTATTGTTTTATAATTAAAGCCCTTCAATATGGGGACATTCTTTTGTCATCTCCCGGTAGTATCTAAACGGAGACTGAATGTACAGCGAACTGAGTAGCAGAAGATCTAGTCTGCACCAATAATAGCCGCATGGACAGACTAGTCGCAATAATAACAGCTGTTTTAAGATCGACCCAATGGCCTAGAAGCGGGCTGCAGCCACAAATAAAGTCGCTACTTCTACTGCACAGAGAGAGATCCTATCCACCGATTTTACTTTCTTGGCAAGGCTGGCCGAAGACCTTGCTGCGTCACCGGTGTCTCAAGTCGCGCAAAAGGCACACAACATTCGCAGACTCTCCACAGACACGAGGAAAACTTGATAGTTATTGTACAATAAATAATTATTGACCTAACTGAGAGAGGTCTCTGTTTCAAGTCGATCGTTTAGCAACGAATTTACGGCTAAACGCGTGGACCAAATTCATCTTTGTAAGGGTGACCGATTGGATTAGCCAAAGACTCTGCTCTCTGCTGTAAAATCACTTCCCAGTGGTTCGGAACCCTCCTAAAACTGTAGATCCAACTCCTTAATCACCATCATCCAATTCATTACCCACGCACAGGTCTCAGACCAATGTGGGCTTCATCCTCCGAAAAAAATTACAGTACATTTTGCATTGGGTTTCTTTCAAGGAATGCCCAGCGATGTATGTGTAGGGATGTTTAAGATTCGCTTGCATTTAAAGGATGTTTAAAAGGAAAAATGAAAGGCACTCAGGCCTTCCTTCTTCTATTAAATATGATTTTTAAAAATGAGTTTTTCCATCATATGCAATATGAATGCACATTTAGGCCTTCTTACTCATCTGGATGAACCATCATGTGGATCAAGTTATCATTCATAAGAATAACATATTTGTTTGAGGGAAACAAATCATTTTTAATATTTCAATCGAGTACAATTACAAGTAAATTATAGTTATACAAATTTGATTTATATTTTTCTATAAATTCATTCACCAGTTACAACAGACGTATGTGAAATCTGATCTGATTTGAGCAATCAGCTGTCTGGAAAATAGAAATGCAGCTTTTGGAGAGTGATACAGAGTAAATTTTAGTGGAAAAACATGAAATCTACTACGCAAATTGAATCAAGGGTTTGGTCTGATGAATGGGTTTAATTTTGCAATGGTGATTATCATTGAGTACATGGAGTATGTTACTCTGTGCAAGCACCATCATTTTTGGGCGTGAGGTCTACTGTTCACAGTTATTGTACAATTAAAAATTGTCAATTTTTGTAACAAATGTTGGGTAAGAGTGCATGTGGAGGACGTACAATTTTTAAATAGATATTTGGCAATTCGTCCTTCAGCATAAAAACATGACTTATCTGCTTTATTACTAGTAGTTCAGTGTACAGAATTTTTGTCAGGGGTTACTCCCCTTTCAAAATGTTCTATAAAACAAATGAACATACATCTAAAAATTTCAACCGAAAGTATAAAATTAACAGATGCTAGACTGTTGACAATCTAACTGCTGTTAACGGAAAATGACAACAGTCCACTAAAGAGCTACGGGTGATAATAATCTGCCAGAGATACGCCCACTAGATAGGGCCCCACTCTACCGCCCCCCCCCCCCTATCTTTTTGAGCCCCCATATGCCGCCTCACATTATCAACATCATTTTCGTTTTATCTCTCTGCCACAACAGTGAAGGATGTTAAGGGCCCAAGATAAACATCTCCTGGATCACTTAGCGCTGTCCTTTTTATCATAGTATTCGTTTTCATTTGAAGGGAGAACGAAAAGGGGGAGGAGGAGGAGGAGGAGGAGGAAGAAGCGGGAACCAGAAACAGAAGAAGAAGAAGATGCTGAAGATGATGATGAAGTGTATTATGATAAAAATAAAGAAGATGATTTTGATGAAGATAAAGAAGAAGGAGGTGGTGAAGAAGAAGGAGGGGGAGAAAAAGAAGGGGAAGAAGAAAAGAGTATGATGATGATTAAGTTAAAGAAGAAGAAGGAGAAGAAGATGATGATGAAGGAGCAGCAATGATGAAGAAGGAGGAGGAGAAAAAGTAGGTGAAGAAGAAAAGAGTATGATGATGATGATTAAGATAAAGAAGAAAGAAGAGAAGAAGAAAATGATGATGAAGGAACAGCAATAGTAAGGAGGACAAGCAGAAGAAGTTGACAGATAAAGAAGAAGAAGAAGCAGCAGTATAAGGAGGAGAAGGAAAGAGTGGAACAAGAAGCAGTAGTAAGGAGGAGAATCAGAAGAAGGAGAAGGAGAAAGAAGAATAAGAAGCAGAAGAAGGAGGAGAAAGAAGAACAGAAACAGAGAAGGAGAAGGGGAAAGAAGAATAAGAAGGAGGAGAATCAGATGAAGGAGAAAGAAGAATAAGCAGAAGGAGGAAGAAGAACAAGAAACAGAAAAGAAGAACAAGAAGAAGGAGAAAGGAGGAGAAAGAAGAACAAGAAGGAGAAGGAAGAATAAACAGAAGGAGAAGAAGAACAAGAAGAAGGAGAAAGGAGGAGAATCAGAAGAAGGAGAAGGAGAAAGAAGAATAAGCAGAAGAAGAAAGAAGCACAAGAAACAGAAGAAGGAGAAAGGATGAGAATCAGGAGAAGGAGAAAGAAGAACAAGAAGCAGGAGGAGAAAGAAGAAAGAAGAAGGAGAAAGAAGAATAAGAAAACAGAAGCAGGAGGAGAAGCTGGAAGAATCAGAATCAGGCAGAATAATGCGAGTAATGATGATTTTCTGTAGTTGAAAAAAATAAGAAATTAAAAGAAGAAGGAGAAAGGAGGAGAATCAGAAGAAGGAGAAAGAAGAACAAGAAGCAGGAGAAGGAGAAAGAAGAATAAGTAACAGAAGAAGAAAGAAGAACAAGAAAACAGAAGCAAGCGGAGAAGCTGGAAGAAGCAGAATCAGGCAGAATAATGCGAGTAATGATGATTTTCTGTAGATGAAAGAAAGAAGGAAATAAAAGAAGAAGGAGAAAGTAGGATAATCAAAAGAAGGAGAAGGAGAAAGAAGAACAAGAAGCAGAAGAAGGAGAAAGAAGAACAAAAAACAGAAGCAGGAGCAGAATAATGCGAGTAATGATGATTTTCTGTAGATGAATGAAAGAAGGAAATAAAAGAAGAAAAAGAAAGATAAATGAGGAGGAGAAAAAGAAAGATGAAAGAGGAGCAGGAAGACGTGGGAGGAGTTGCAGTAGAAAAGCCTGATAACATCCATCATTATTTACCCTGGTAACGACGTATAATGGACCCCTAATCTTATCAGTGAAGGATAAGTGAAAGATGACATCTGTGGAGGATAAGAGAGAGGAATTGGGGGAGAAAGAGAGAGTGTTCAGAGAGCGATGATAAGAGTGTGAGGGTGTCAGGAGCTCGCTAGGAGTCTGTCTTCAAAAACAGGAATTACTCATCACAGAAATATGCAGAGAGAAAAGAATTCTTCTACACTCTCTGGAAATATGTCTCATTACGCCACCAACCTCAACTTTGAATTCTCTCACTCAATCAATACCTCTCTCTCTCTCTCTTCCATTCTGTTTGTTTTATTGTTGATTTCCTGTTCTTCTCAATCTCAGCCTTTTTTTCTCCATCTTGCAGTCTCTATTGACTTGCTTCTCAATAAATGGCATTAATAGAATGAATGATTCATTCAATTGATGCCATGGCTTTACTCAATGTGGAATTTTGTACGTTGATTATGATATTAATCAATCATTGTACAATGGCAAATGAATGTATGATTCATTCAATTGATGTCATAGCTTTTCTCAATGAGGAATTGTTTACGATGATTATGATATCCAATCATTGTACAAAATAAAAGTCATGGATATCTGTGTAATCAGAGAGAGTAGGGCTGTGGGTATGTGTGTGTGTGTGTGTGTGTGTGGATTTCACAAAAACGGCAACGATTTGAAACACTAAATTTACACTATAAAACTTCCTCTAAACTCGATGTTTGATCTTTCTTTCAGACCTTTCGAAATTAATTGTCAAAATTCACTTATGACCGCCATCGCTAAATTACTTTCTATTGGTCCAGCCGTCCAGCACTATGTAATTATGATTATAATACGGCCACCATTTGGAACACTAAATTTGGCAGCTTCCTCTAAACTCGATTCAGTGCACCTTAACGCCCGACTTTTGATTTTCTTCCTACATTTTCAAAATTAATGTTCAAATTTTACTTATGGCCACTATTACTGTTTCAAAGTGTGTTTAGAGGCAGGAAGCTCATAGAATAGCTGATAACATGATACGTCACTATGATGCAAAAAAGTTTCAAGTCACAAACTAAAGCAACACATTTGTTCCGTATCAATATTGCAGCTCCTAATACCTTTTTTTTGGAATTGTATTGGCATTTGCGGTTGAAATCCATGTATCACATGTTTAATTTAAACATCCAGTTTCAAAACACGGGTATACCAAAATGAAAAAAATTCAATGGAGACATGGCTTTACTCAATACTAGATAGATAGATAATTTATTCTCAAATAAATTTACATCAAAAGAACATTTCAATGTCTTACAACTACAGTATTAGTAGTCAGAAGAAGCAAATTAAATATATGCTATATAGAAACTAAATAAAGAATTAATAAATTAAAAATATTTTTTTAGAGAATACATTCCAGTACACAAGGCACACTTGTTACTACATCATTTCTTTTCTGAAATAATAATAATTTCCTCATGCCTTTTTTTAATCCATGCGGGCTGTAATACTCAGTTTAAGGTCAAACTTCTTTGTAGCTTTACCAGGTAAAATGGAATTGAAGGACTAGAATGTTACGTTTATGTGTGAGAACTACCAGTTGTAGTACCGTTATAATCACTTAACAGCTATACTAGGCCTACACGTCCTGATGAAATTACTTGTTTTTAAATCGTGTCTGTTAGAATCCGTCGCATACGTTTGCGTTAACAATGTTTTCTTTCGATTTTTTTACGGCTTGAAAGGTTGTTTATTAGTTCACTTGATTAAATAATTATAATTGGTATAAAAATGTGTGGGTTGTTGAAAAGATTTTAGATTGTTTAGGTTTTGTACTCATTCGCTCAACTGGAGACATCGATTTTCTTTCTGTGCAGGTAGAATCGATATTTAAAAATATAAATAACATGAAACTAATAAAACACTGACATGAATAACTAATAAAAAACTGTCATTAATAATTAATAAAACACTGACATTAATAACTAGCTAAACAATAACACACTAGCATAATAAAACTAAAATGATAGAACAAAACCAAATAAAATACTCAATAAATCTTTACATTTAGAGACCAAATGAATACACATTTTTCATTTCATCCCTTAAAAATAGTAATATATAACTTCCCGGTCTTATAGATCCATTTAAAAATAAAAGCTTCTTACCAAAAAAACAGGTCGAATTAAGAACCTCCTCCTTTCTGGAAGTCGGTTAAAAATTAAATTGAAAAAAGTTAATAACGTGTTTTCTAGTTGAACCGTTCCACCCTCATTATAACTAAACAACCAGCTTAAGCGATGTTTTATCAATTATAATGCTTTTTTTAGTAATGGAAAAGGAAGTGATAGCTGTATCTGTTCAATCAGATTAGATAAGAAACGCACCCGTGCGCCCTCTCTGTAAGGGTGACCGATTGGATTGGTAAGCAAAAAGACTCTGTTCTCTTCTGTAAAATCACTTCCCGTTGGTTCGGAACCCACCTAGATCCACCATGTTTCCAATAACATTGCTCAAGCGGCGAGGTGGAACTACCCGTAAGAGTTTGGTTCTCCACCAATTAAAGCCATACGCATTCACTTTTTTATTAATTGAATTCAATGCATGAGAGACAATTATCTTGTACAAAACCAAAATATTAATATTTAAATTTAATAAATTTAATTTAGTTAATATTTTAAAACCATAATATTTTAGTTAATATTTTAGATAATGAAAACCATAGGACTCGGTTTAATGCACACAAATACCAATGTTATGTTTCAAGCCTGACAGTTATTCGTAAACAGCTGATTTATTTGGCTCCAAAGCTCATAAACTGCATTCCAGTGAGGCTTATCAGGCAACAACCAACTAAGCTCGTTCCAAATAATGTAAGGAGATGGATTATCGAGAACCATTACTTTGATTTGGGTGTTTTGTAACATTGTTAGCGGCGTTTATTGGCAGTGTGATAATATTTTTTGCAATAGTTTATCCTCTTTGCATAACCTATACATATTTATATATATTTTTTTTTGTGAATTAGCTTTTGTATTTCCATTGTTTGTTTTAGTTTTAAATTGAAATGGATGATTGTGACGGAGAACTACCGTATTCTACTGCTTCTCCTACTGGCGAACAAGTGTTTTCACTTATGCCAGTGGTTTTTTTCCACCTCTTGTGCCACATTAGATGAATGTTTGTCATTGTTAAGTGCTCACATATTCTAGTTATTAAGTTACTGAATTTCGAAGATTTCTTGTTAATTGATGTGCATATCCTTATACATATATTATATTTTGTTGTTTTTTGGTGTGGAAATAAATTTGAATTGAATTTTACATTGCATCTTCGTATGTATAGTACCATAGCCGATTTCGATCGTAGGTGACTCTTCAGAAATGTTTTGGTGCAAAGAGCATTAGGAGTGCTAAGAGTGAGGCAGAGTGCGATTATTTTCCTCACTGAACTGACAAGAGTTTTATCTAAGCCAAGTCCACAGAAACAAATAATGAAGCTCTATGCTTACCATACAGTGCATTCCCACCCCCCTTATGCTTATCAGTCCACTTACACCTTTACACAGGGTCTGGCATTGTATAGAACACTGTTATTTACAAATACATTAATGTCCCAAACAAAATTTTTTATTCAATAGTTCAGAAGTTTGGAAATATGTGTTGTTTAAAAGGTGAATAATAATTATAAAAACACTTTTTAAAAGAATCAAACCCTGTTAAATGTTGTCAATTCCACTTCTTTAGTGGAAAATTTAACAGGATTCTTTTATTATGGAGTTCCACAACATCAACCAAAATTCTACAAACACTTTTTAAAGTTTACCAATTTATTTTTCCCATAACTATTTTGCAAAATGTACACAAACATGAATCAGGAGTGATAATCTTTTAATTAAATAGAATGAATAACCAACTTTTTATAATATTTTAATCTTATTTGAGGTCAAGAGATGGGATCCATTTCCCTCAATTTTCTTAATACTTGGATGGGTGTTCTTTGAGATTTTCTTACTTGTTGCAAACGTGCAAAACATGTTTTCTCAATTATTTGCTTCAATGTGCTGACACAGCTGATTTACGACTTCATTCGAGCTCCGGTTATGGTAATATAACATTATTTTGAATCAGTTCAATTTTTTCAAACAGTGATTGTTCTGTGCGCGTTGAATGAATGTTTGCGTGCGCGCGCGTGTGTGTGTGTGTAAGAGTGTTAGAGGATTATTAGCATAATCGACGACAATAAACAACAACAACAACAACAGAAGTAGCCGACACAAACAGCTAAACAAGAAACAAAAAAAAAGTGTGAAGAACAAAACAGAAAGGAATCACAAACAGAAAAAGAGGTGTACAAGAGTAAGCAAGAGAGGGGGCAATTAGGAGTGAGAAACATTGAATGAGCAAGAAAAAAGGAATTACTAGCAAAAAAAGAGAAATAAATTAACAGAGTAGAATATTATTAGCCCAGTACCTAATTACTTTGGTGAAGAAAGGACTTCAGGTGTTATAGTAGAGCGATTTTTTAGTTCGTGCCTAAGGTAGTGATAGCAGTAATATATGATAGCAATTTTTCGACGAATTCTTACGTATTTTGAGGCGCCGAATCCGAATCTGAACTTGAGAACCTCGAAAAACGTTTTATTCGCGAGATTTTTTCAAGATGATGGTCAAAATGTTAGATTTCCGCAATTTGCAGCGGTGATAAATTTTTAGAGCAATATTTGTAGAATTATTATGTCTGAAAACAATATCTTACCTATATTTTGACTTTTCTACTTATGTTTTTTCCTATCTTGTTCGAATTTTATAGTTTTTATGTTTATATTTATGTTTAGGAAGTGATAGTCGCGAGCCGTAGCAGGTATCTGTTCATTCAGATAGAGATAAGCTGCGTTCTCGTAGGTCCTGTTTGTAACGGTGACCGATTAGATTGGCTAGCAAAAAAGACACTGTTCTCCGTTGTAAAATAACTTCCCGATGGTTCGGAACCCACCTAAAACTGTAGGTCCAACTCATCAATCACCATCATCCAAGTCATTACCCACGCACAGGTCTCAGACCTATGTGGGCTTCATCCTCAGAAAAAAAGTGTATTATATCTTATTTGGATTTGGTTGTTTATGAGGAACCCACTGCTGGCTCTCAGGTATGCCTTGCCTTGCAGTGTCTTTAAATGTAATTTAAAAAGAAAGGAAATATTGCTTAAATTCTATTATAATATTTTGTAATTTTACTAAACAAATTGTCGTTATTTTATTTTTACATTTGAAGGAAAAATAAATTTGATTTGATGCTTTGTGATTTTCTGAAACCGAATATGTGATTGTTATTTTCGAGAAAGTTCGGTTGCTCGAGATACACCCAATATGGCGGACATAAAAAACAAGCTTAGTCAGGTATTTAAAGTAGAATACGGTAACAATATCTCGCGAAACAAGCGTTTTTCGTGGTGCCAAAGTTCAATTCGGGTTCTGCATCTAAAAATACATACTGTTGAGTAAAAATGACTGTAGCCTACATTTTTTCTGGAATCACCCACTTATGGCGCTTAATTATTGGACTAAATTGTGAAAAACTAACAAGAAAATGGAAAAAAGAAAAATAAATAATAGCCGTGAGCCGTAGCAGGTATCTGTTCAATCAGATAGATATAAGCTACGAACTCCTGGGCCCTCTGTAAGGGTGACCGATTGAATTGGCCAGTATAAAAAGACTGTTGTCTGCTGTAAAATCACTTCCTGGTGGTTCGGAACCCCCCTAAAAGTGTAGGTACAACTCATCAATCAACATTATCCAACTCATTACCCACGCACAGGTCTCAGCTCGCCTATTTGGGCTTAACCCTTCAGATAAAATCACAAAGAAAGAAAAAGAGTGAGCAAGAGAAGGAAATTACGAGTTAGTAACGGATTGAGCTAGAAAAGGAAAGCATGAGAGAGAGAGAGAGAGAGAGAGGAAATAATAACTGTAAAACTGAGGAATTAATAAGTAGAATAATGAACAAAAGGAAAAAAATTGAATGAACAAGAAAAGATATAATTACTAGCAGAAAAAGAGGAACTGTTGAGTAGTAAACAAGAAACAAGGACATTGAAAAGTGGGTAAAATAAGAAATTACTAGCTACAGCATATGGGTGTGATGAGTGGTAAACTTATTATACAGTATTCTGAATATATAAGTATGTTCTGGTACATATATGTATATTTAATGCTGCCCTACGGACACTGTAGGTAGGTAAGCTGAATGTCGGAAGACGACCTTGAACGTGTCGTGTCAAGGTCATTGTAGTCCTGTTTGGTTTACAAACATTGTGCATTGTGCTGTGGAGTAAATACGAAGCCAAACAATTTCTATTTTGGAGTAAATAGACTTGTTGACTATAAATAGGCTTGGTGAGTAGGGATTTCAGATTTACATAACTTACATATATACACATTTGAGGCATTTACCTTTTACTAAACAGTTTGGTAGTCAGATTTTGGATCAGATTAGGTATCTGCTATTAGGGACACGTGATCACAAATATGAGCGGTATTTCTGTTTTTTATTCTACTTTTTTTAGACGTTATTTGTCGCTCAATATGCATTAAAATTGTATCACAATGTACAGGAAGTTTTTAAAATTATCTCTCCAACTTTCAAATGTCAATATTTTAAATCTATTAATTAAGTTCGTGTAAACTAACGTCTATAAACTGGAGCAAATTTTATACAGTGAAAAATGTAGGAACCTTTCTGTTTTTGGGGGTAATAATTACTCTGGCATTTAACAGAAATTGAAAAAATGTAGATAGGCAATTCTTATTTTTTAAACAGCTGAACTGAGAGATACGACAGTTTGGCAAAAGATGTATTGTTTAATGAATCTAATGCACAAAAAACCTCATTTTCGGAATTTTTGTAGTTACGTCAGTTTGGCTCTAAGCCATCGAATTGATCTCACCATCCTATAAGAGATTTTAAACCTTATATAAATTTTCTATAACTGAGAGACACCTTGAGGAATAAAATTACATACTTTTAATTCGATCTAACAAATAGTGCTTCAAAATAATTCTACAGATTTAAAAAAATGTACTTTGAAAGAACTAATTGTTTGGAGTAAAATATATGTCATTTTATTCCTCGAAGTGTCTTTAAGTTACAAAAAATTATCAAAAGCTTAAACTCACTTGTAGGTGACATTAGTATTGTCCCCAAAACCGAAAATTTTCAACTTTGAACCCACATATTTCACAAAATAATTTATGAAAAAAACATTTATCAATAGATAACATTTCAAAGCCCTAATAACATCCAATACAATAAACTTCGAAATTTTTTTTTAACAAAAACTGCGAACAGCCTTAAAAAATAAAATGTACACTATAAAGCACTGCGAACAACCAAGAACAAATTGTAAATGTATTTGTATTTTATTTTCACCAAAATACATTTTCCAGTACAATCATTTAATTTAAATCAAACCAAAACAATTTATTTAGGTTTTGTTTATTTATTTATTTTATTTATTTATCCTACGTGTCATTGTAAGGAAAACCAATAAATTAACAAAATTGAAGTATTGAAATTCAGCTTACACAACAAAACGAAACCAAAACAATTTATCTACATGTAAGGAAAACCAATCAACTCAATTGTAGTATTGAAGTATTGAAATTCAGTGTACAAAACAAGTATTTGACAGTATTCACCATTCAAACACGATCAATAACGAAGAAAACCCTTAAATTGTTTTGTAAATACTTTGGTTTTGGTATACGGGCACTACGCAGTTATCAAATCGTATAAGCTTTGTTGTTCTTTAAGTGTATTACAATGGATCCATTGTACGAATCATTTATAACAATATGCCAAATAAGGGGGGAAATTCTTTTATATTTTTATTCAGTGAGGATAATAGTAGGTTTTGACTTGGATATATTGCGTCGTAAGTCGTAAACTAACAAGCCTTAATAAGGCCCTGTTTACGATCAATCAATTTCAGTTGTCAGTGCTATTGATCAATCAATACAATTGAGTTGATTGATATGTGGTGGGGTAGGAGGGAAAGGAATTGAGCTGATAAGTTGGGAATTGCGGGGGGGGGGGGGGACAAAAATCCAAAATTTTGGCTTATCAGAAACCGTTTTAGAAAGAAAAGTGATGTACTTAAACACAAAACAGAGCACATACACAAGACACGTATACAAATACACACACACACACACACAAACTCCAATTAAATGATGATGATAATAATCGTATGACTTTTATTGGTAGTTCCCTAGGCGTTAGAGCCATGTTGTGGGCAACATGGTGGACCTACAAACGAATTTTTTGACAAGTCCTTCTACCCCTTTGAGAGGAGGTCATTGGACGCTATCTATCTACCTACAATTTTAGGTGGGTTCCGAACCACCGGGTAAGTGATAATAAAGCTTATTAAAGTCATAGATGTTCACCCATCCAAGCGTAGTCTTGTGCGATCGTGACTGAACACCTCACTTACGGCATGACCATCAAATTAAGTTATTATCTCTGGTCAAAAATACACCTCAAAACACTGTCACCATCCAGTTACTATTTTGCCAGCATTTTGTTTTGGAAATATTTACTGGCCGTTAGGGGGTCCGAACCCTCTCGCTGGATACGCCTCTGTATTTGCCTATCTATCTACAGTGACTTATGTAAAAAGAGTGGCCATTGCTTCCGGCTGTCATGCGATATTGTATCCAATTCATATTTGATTGTACATGTATTTTGACCAAAATATTGTAAATGTTTATGTTGTATTGCGTTTTGCAAGACTGTATGGTTCCGACTACACAGAACGTTATATGCTAGCATTATATGCTAGAATAGCTTAAATTTTTTGAAAATCTAGCCCTACTTGTTTTGCTCTTCTTTGTTGCTTTCTATGTGTTCATGGTTATCGGTTCTTGATTTTGCTTGTTGCTCCTCCCACCAGTGGGCGTGACTTGTTATGGCCTTCAGCCAATCACAGACCTTCCATGAAGGTCAGCCTATCAGAGACACTTTCTCCCTCAGCAACAGTATCATTCTGTGTTTAGTATATATTAAGCTACACTGTACTTTGGTTTTAGTTCATTTGAGATTGTTAAGGGTGTAACACCCGAAACTAGTATCTCACGGTTTTCAATAAATGTGGTTGTGACAACTTCAAGTCGTATTTATTATGGATATCTTCCACAATATCACCTTCGCCACGACAAAAAAGTCACTGTATATCTGGCTCTGTGAGTTTGGTCACATTTTTTAGTGCCTCTAAAAAATGAGCCAGAAAAAGGAAACTCAAAAGCATTTTTCCTGCGTTTTCAAATGGTAAGATGTCTCTTAAAACAGCATTATGACTCAACTCCAACTTGTTCGCTGTTTGTATAAACAAACTATCTGCTCGGTTGCCGAAATATTGCGCAGGTTGTTTTTGCGCCATGTTATTGGTTCGTTAACCTGGCATTATACTGCTTTGAACAAGGCCATCAGGATTCAAACCGGCAACACTGTTTGCTGCATAGTGGAACAAATGAATACTGGCGCTGCTGGGAAAATGTATTTTGGTGGCTGCTGTTGCTATTTGAAAAATGAAGAGACAGAAATGACAAAACAAAGAGCAAAGTTGGAGAGGGAGAAAGAAAAAGACAGGGTGAGAGAGTGTGAGTGAGAGGGTCTTTCAGATGACTTTATTTGCGCAAATTTACAATGTATATGGATGATTACAGTATTATTGAGATTAGCAACTCTTCAGAGAGAGAGAGAGAGAGAGAGAGAGAGAGAGAGAGAGAGAGAGAGAGAGAGAGAGAGAGAGAGAGAGAGAGTGAGTGAGTATGAGAAAGAGTGAGTGAATGATTCAAAGCTAGCTAAAAGTTATCTTTATTTGAGTAGAAGTACAATTCATATGACTACTGACTATTACCTTACAATGAATGACATCACCTAAATCCATTGAAGTAAGATGAAAAATAGATAAAACACGATACGTTTTCACTGGTGATGTATTTACACAAGGGCAGAGTTGAGGCAAAATAGGACTTTCTTACTCTTAACTTACTAGTGGGATTAGATTAGATTAGATTATATTTCTTTATTCATGTAAATTTACAAATTTGCATATGAATGGTTAAAATCAAAATGATCAACATCACATAGATATATACAGTAGTGAACTCAGAAAATACTATTTTCAAGAAGTGCAAAGAATTATATACAATGATCTCATTTTTATGATATTAATATATTTGTAAGATAATAACTACAGTAATGACAACCTAAGCGATGCAATAACATGAAATGGCGAAGTTTGGACAAAGATTCGTCCATTCTTGACACTTAACCAGGATTTTTCCTGGGAGAGAGAGAGTGAAGAAGTAAGGAGGAGAAGAAGAAAGGGTGGGATTAGGAGGAGGAGGAGGTGATGATGATGAAATAGGAGAAGAGAATGAAGGAGATGAAAAGAGAGGAAAAAATAAGAAAATAAAAGAGAGTGAAGTGGAGAAGAATAAGAAGGAGAAGAGAAAAAAGTAGAGAGAGAGGAGAGAGAGAAGAGGGAGGAAAAGAAAAAGAAGAAAAAGGCAGGAGAATTAGTTGAAAAATAGACAAAAATAAAAAACAAAGAGCAAGGTTGGAAAGAGATAGATAGAGAGAAAGAGTATGAGAGGGGGAGTGTGAGAGAGATAGAAGAAGGGAAGTGTGAATGATAGAGTGAAAAAGAGTGGGAGAGATATTTGATGTTTATTGAGTGAGAGAGAGTTAGATAGAGGTTGAGAGAGTGAGGGTGAGTGTCTCGCGGCTACAGCTACAGCCTTGACAGTCAATTTTATGACAAACTCGTGTACCAAGTGAACAGTCAACTAACTTTTAATGCGTCTTCGCTTTTAGATCTGCAGCCACTTATTTTGTACAACACAGCGAAAGTACTACTTGTACTACCCAAGTGTAGTGGTCACTAGATATAACCCACATAGCCTAGTAACCGACAGAAATAACCCAACGTTATCTGTTTTATTATCACTTAGCGGGTGGTTCGGAACCCATCTAAAAATGTGGGTCAAACATTCACAACAATTCAAGCCATATAAGATATAAGGATACAAGATATAAGATATCTGTTTTATTATCACTTAGCAGGTGGTTCGGAACCCACCTAAAACTGTAGGTCAAACATTCGCAACAATTGAAATAAATATCAAGATATAAGGACTTTGTGTGTCAAATTGTGTAAGGCACGAGTAGCGAATCAATTTAGACAAATTGCCATTCCATTGGTGAAGTTAAAAGATATTTGTGCCAATTTGCGACCGATAAGTTGGCGAAAAACAATTTTAAATAACGTTGTGATAGTGGAGAACAGAATGCAATCACTGTGACGTAAAACGGAATAAGTTGCGTCATCCAAGGCCACCAGACACACTGACTCCTCTGCATTGCCAATGAAATTATTATTTGCGTTCTTTGCTAATCACACTACGAGTCTAGAGAGCTAGAGTATAGTATGTAGGCTAGTCTCGTCTATGTCTAGGCTAGAGCGCTACGTACACTTTTAATGCTTTTAATGCATCAGTTGCAGTCAACTACCATTGACCAACCTTGATTTCCTTATTCTCTGCAACTTCTTATATAGTTGCATCGCCACGAGAATGGCATTGGCCCCCATAGGAATTCATGTTAGCCAATGCCATTCTCCCCCCCCCCATACCAGTGGTGGTAACAAGGGGGGGGGGGGAGATCCAGAAACTAAAGAAATTTTGGAAATTTAACAAGCCCTGAGAAAAATGCTAATAAGAGTCAACAAAGACGTTTTAAATCGCTGTAAAAGTAGCTTAGAGGGATTATTTTCAAACAAATTCCGTGGGAGGTACCCCCGAACGAAATTTTTGAGTACAGTACAGTAACCCAATCAGGAAAGGGGGGGATCAGATATAGCAAAGTGAAAGAGTTCAAGTGACCTGCTTTCAAGCTATCAGGAGGTTACATCCTCCCCCTCCCCCCAGAGACCCAGAAACAAAAGAAATTTTGGAATTTTAAAAACCCTGAGAGGATAATGTTTGACAGAAGTCAATAAAGACGTTTTGAATCGATGAAAATGTGGTTTAGAGGGATTTTTTTTTCAAACAAATTCCGTGGGAGTACCCCCGAACCCCCTTACAAATGATATTTTCAAGTACAGTACAGTACATTAACCCAAACAGTAGAGGGGGGATCAAATATAGCAAAGTGAAAGTAGTTCAAGTAGGCCTGCTTTCAATTTTTGTCTACTCAAACCATGCATTTTTAGCACAAGAGTCTGGATCTCCCATTGACAATGATACAAAAACTAGATAAAAATCACTTCGACAAACAACGTGGCTTTAAATAATGTTGAAATATATTAACTCATGTCTAGAATCGCTTAAAATATGGTTTTAGAAAGCCTTTTTTTACAAATTTGCCCCCGAAAAGTTTTAGATATTGTGCTTGATATCCTTCACCTCCTATTATTACAGCATATTGTGCTTGGAACCCCCCCCCCCCCCCCCCCAATAAAACATCATTGGACATTCCCCCCCCCCCCACCAGACTGACGCTCTAGTAACGTAACTGCTCTACGATTCAAGAGAGAGCTAGATTATAGTTCAGTCTGGGCTAGTCTACCTAGAGCAGGGGCTCTCAAAGTGGGGGCATGATGACAAGTTTTTTTTATAAATCATTTATTCCTCATAGAAAAAACATTATGAAATACAATACAAGAAAATAAACATAAACTGTCATATAAAAAAAAAGAACTGGAAATGTAGGAATTACTCCCCCAAAAGAGCAAGCTGGAGCTTGGGGAAGGGCCCACCTTACTATGGCGGGCTACAGTGAATAATACATAAATTTTTATCCTTCTAATTAACACTGAACTTGAAGAGTAATAAAATACAAATAATAATTAACTAAAAATTATTTCATATAAGTAAAGAATACATAACCATTCAAATTAAGAATAAGCAATAACCATAAGTTAGCTTTCTTTAATCATTCTTGTGGAACAAGGGGAAAATATCCAATTTATTCCGGTACCCAATACACAGGGTGACACTCTTCTTGAAAAAGGACCATACTATTTTGGACTGAAGTTTTTAATTTTTTTTTATTTCGGAGGATGAAGCCCACATAGGTCTGAGACCTGTGCGTCGGTAATGAATTGGATGATGGTGTTTGATGTGTGGGACCTACAGTTTTAGGTGTATTCCGAACCACCGGGAAGTGATTTTACAGCAGAGAACAGAGTCTTTTTTGCTGGCCAATCCAATCGGTCACTCTTACAAAGAGCGCCCAGGAATTGTCTTCCTGGAAATGTAAAATCATGTGGTAGCTAGAAGCAATCTTTGATGGCCAAAACACTAATGGACGTGTGTCCCTTCACTATAGAGAAGTGTTTGAATTTTTCCAATATCAAAGTATTATAAAAAATAGCGACGGCCATCTTGTGTTATCGATGTTCAAAAACTTTCTTGGGCTTATCGTATACATATTGTATTCTTATTCTGCTAATCATATCGAAGAGATTGACTCCACTAACACTCTTGCAAACTCAAATAGCCCATGAAAGCCCTTTGTAACATTTGCTCCTGGACTAAAAATATTATAAACATCTCAGTGTCAAAGACAAATAAATTGACCTAATCATTGCTCCGTAAATGCGTAAACACTACGTGTTTCGAAAGAAAACATTCTACTAAAAATATTCCTTGAATCAGATTTGAGAAATAAAACTTATTTTTCAAACAAAACCCAATGGTGACAACATTCAACATATGAACATAATCATGATTACAGGAGCGGTCTCAGCTCGTGAGTTTGTGGGGGAGGGGGATTTACTAACCTTTTTTTGCGAAATTGCCGCTCCTTCCTGCCACTTCTCATCAATTTTGGGGTGGTCATGACTTCTGGTAACGCCCTTGCATGATTAGCAGCTCATAGTTACTCGGGATTTTACAGTTTCTGTCATCAATTAAAGATTAAGGAATTGAAATCGAGTTGAAAACGCTCTTCAACTTTTTTCGAAAATGTCATCCCCTTTTGAGTGAGTGTTGAGCGAGTGAGGTCTACTGTTCACAGAACTACTAGTAAATTATTGTTATATTGATGCAGTATTTTTTTCAATTTCTATACTGATTATCAGTTTTGAATTATTTCATTTATTTTTTGTAACAACAATTCAAGCGCTACTTTTCCTGGAATAGTTTGATAACAATTATTGTTTAAAGTGTTTGTTTGTTGTTAAATATGGACGTGGGCTTATTAATACGTTAACAGGTGTGGCAGGGATTGACAGCAACGTAATTTTAGACTGAAATTGGGCCGGTAATCTAATGGATTGAACCGGTTTCTGGGTTCTCACTACACTCTGGCATTTCGTAACATTCATTACAGAGAATAACCTTGACAATTATTGATTTTGTTTTTGCTGCATTCCGTTTTGTGCTGCTACATCAAATTTATTCACTTTTTACGGTAGTTTCAATGCAAATAACTGCTAAAACCCTAAGATATTTGCTCACTTACGGTCAGAGCTTGGCGAATTTATCAACAAAATAAGACATACAAGGAGACTAAATTGAGTTAGTGTGTTTTTTCTTGAGATGGCGATAGATCACATTTGCATGATGCAATTTTCAATTTACATGAAATTTGAGTTTATGTTTTTACTTAAGATGGCGATAATTCACATTTACATGATGAAATTTTCAAGATTTTTACAATTTACATAAAATTTGCATACGGTATAAAATTTATGTCGTTTTTTTTTTTTGTTGATCTTCGTTCACTAAAGTATAGGATCTGAGTAAAAAAGTTTGATTATTCTCACTTCAGAAAATACAAAAATACACATGAGTCTGAGACTTGTGCGTGGGTAAAAATGAGGAGAATTTCCTACACATTTCCCTTTTCTCGCCACTGTGTAGTACAACATATCTTTTAATTCAAAAGAAATGTATATATTTGACAAAATTTTGAGTAAAACTTCAGGAAATAAAAAATTTGCAAATTTTAAAAGATAGAGTTCTTGTAAAAAAATAAAATTCTAAACTAAGTTTCGTTACTTTAGATATTGTATAAGCTTTTGGAAGTTTTCAATAATTATTATGAAATAACCTTTTGAAGTGAAGATTTTTATTTTTTGCCGCCGGGTGGAGCCCGCATGAGTCTTGAGACTTGTGTGTGGGTAATGGGTGAATGAAGCCAAGGTGGAAACATCCAAGCCTGTACGAGATTCGAATTCAGAACCTTGAGAAACAGCAGTCACCCAGAGTCTTATCTAATCAGAGACAAGCGCCTCAACTGGCAGAGCCATTGAGTTTTAACATTCAAAGTAGACTACTAAGGAGGTGTCCTATGAGACGATTATATGACTCTCCCCTCTCCCGTAAGAAAGCAGGATCCGCGGGTACTACCCTTGAAAAAATTTGAAAAATAACCTTATAAAAATCATTTCTAAACCGAAATCATTTCATTTTCGCACATTTTGGGTCAAAGTGAATTCTATTATCATCGGCTACTTTGGTGATGGAGGGGGGGGGGGTTAACCGGGCATCCCAGACGATATATACGAGTCTCCCGTACGAAAAGGGGGTCCGTGGGTCCTTCCCTGAAAGAAATTTAAAAAATAACCTCTTTAAAATCGTATATTGAGCGTTTCTATGCATAAATCATTTCATTTAACGCCCATTTGAATTGCTACCAGGTATTTCTGAATCAATGAAGTGTATATAAGTATTTTGGATTTTTAAAACAGAATAAATTTAATTTTCATTTGCTAAATGAATGAGAAATTAATTTTTTTTGGGTCAACGTGAATTATATCTATTGCTTGAGTCATGGCCAATATGGATGGTCCGGACACGGGCACCTCCCCTTGGCTACGCCCCTGAATAAAATAATTATAAATTATTACATTTTTCTCCCATCTCCCAATACAATGAATAAGTCTTGTGTTACTGAAAGTTATTAGAAGTATGGAAAATGAACTTGATTTCGATTTTAGCATAGAATATAATAGGGATAATAGTTGGTCTATGATTTTAGTTTGTAAATTGTTAAGGCTGTGCGCAGGGTTTTTGGTCTTAATTTTTTTCGAAGTTCATTGAATTGGATATTATTAAGGTATTAAATTGCTAACTATTTCCATGAGAAATTGTTTTTCATCAAATATTTTATGGAATATGGGAGTTTAAAGTTGAAATTTTTCGGTTTTTGGGGGCAATTGAACTCACCTACAAGTTATTTTAAACATTTGATAATTTTTTTACAACTGAAAGACACCTTGGGGAAAAGAATGACACATTTTTTATTTCAATTCAACAATTGGTTTTTTCAAAATAATTTTTTGAAAAAACTGAAATGTTTTGCATGTTTTAAAAAAATTATTTTGAGAAAACTGATTGTTTGATCGGAATGAAAAATATTTCATTTTATTCCTCAATGTGTCTTCCATTTAAAAAGAAATTATCAAAAGTTTAAAATAACTTGTAGGGGAGATCAATTGCCCCAAAAAACAGAAAAATTTCAACTTTGAATTCCCATATTTCATAAAATATTTGATGAAAAAAATAATTCATCATGGCAATAGTCAACATTTCAATACCTTAGTAATATCCAATACAATAAACTTCGAAAAAAAATTATGACCAAAAACCCTGCGCACATTCTTAAGCAACAAAGCCCTGGTTTACAGTACTGCATTGTTTTTAGCACAGTCTGTTTAGAAGCAGCAATTAAATATTGGCGAACAATTTCGACCACATTTATTTTGATAAGAGATAAGCTAATCATAATTTGCTGTCGCATAATGTCTGTTTAGTTTCACAACCAATGGAGTATTGCCCAAGTCTGAATAGGAAAAATCAATAATACTTGCAACCCACTTGAGTTTGTCGCGACATTCAGGCCATTCTAATAGGTCGGCGCTCCATTTTTATCGCTGTTTTTACAGACTTTTATCTAGAGAAAGAAAACAATAAAAACTGAACAGTTTGAACTAGGCTTGTAAGCTTGTGAATTATGGTTCTTGCATGAAGTCTTATGATGTAGAATAAAAATACTTGAAGTTGTCACAACCACATTTATTGAAAACCGTGAAATACTAGTTTCGATTGTCACACCATTATCCATCTCAAACAAACTTAAACTAAAGCACAGAATAGTTTAATACATAATACTAAACACCGAATGATACTATTGGCTGAGGGTGAAAGTGCCTCTCATAGGCTGACCTTCATTGAAGGTCTGTGATTGGCTGAAGGCCCTAACAAGTCACGCCCACTGATGGGAGGAGCAACAAGGAATAATCAGTGTAAAAATCGGGAACCAAAGAGTAACAAACAAGAGCAATACACTAGTAGGCTAGAATTTATCAATGAAAATGAAGCGAAATGAAATGTAGTCAAGGTCAACCCGGATAAACAAGAAAGTGTCGTTAGAGAGTCGACCAGAATTATGATGAAACCAAGTTGGTTGCTGTATTGAATTGTTTGAAATAAATTTGATCATTTGAACTAGTATTGGAATCGTTTTTTTATCAAACTAGTTGTCTCCAAAGCTTCTAAAATGTTCAGTTGTCTGCCTTTGCCAATCAAATGCAGAAAATCAACATATTTTTCAGCCTTGAACTTGTGTCCATTAGTAATGAGATGCTCTGCAAAATTTGAGTTTCCATTTTGGGTTTTCCAGTCTCTAATATGTTAATTTATCCTACGTTTGAAACTTCTACCAGTCTGACCCACTACAATCACTGCAATTTAATTTATAAACTCCACTTTTATCCCAGATATCAATTTTATTTTTACTTGTTAGAAGCGTACTACAAAAGTGAGAGTGAGGTAAGCTGCGATTACGGTACTCTTTCAAACATCAACATAATGTTTTAGTCTAAAGAGCGTACTACGCAAACGAGGAGTGAGGTAGGCTGCTAATCGCTTTCCTCATTGAGCTGAGCTTTATCTATAGATCTACACCAAGCCCACCAAAACTAATTCTGAAGCTCTATGCTTGTCAATTCACTCCCAGCTTTATAGAGGGTCTGATGACTGCACAGGTGAGTGTGTATACGATCCAGCACTCCTCTGAGCTTCTTCCTGCGTCCAAGCCAACATTCGACAGAAACGTTTGGAAAAGTGAGTGGACTCTGTTGAGTGACTGGAGTCGATTGTAGATCTGTTGAGTCGACTGGAGTCCGATAGAAAAAGTAAATTCGTATGGCTTTTATTGGTGGGGAGACCCTTACGGGTAGTTCCACCTCGCAGTTTCAGCCATATTACGGAAAACACAGTAGGCCTACAGTTTTAGGTGGGTTCCGAACCACCGGGTTCTCCGTGATAAATGGAGATTTTCGTGATTTGAAGTACAGTACTTCTGAACGCATTCAATTCGAATTTCTGTGATATGTGTTTAATGTATTTTATTTATCATTAATTATGTAAAAGTGATTATATCGTTTTTATGTTTATGTTTATGTTTAGGAAGTGATAGCCGCGAGCCGTAGCAGGTATCTGTTCAATCAGATAGATAAGCTGCGTACTCGTAGGTCCTGTTTGTAACGGTGACCGATTAGATTGGCCAGCAAAAAAGACACTGTTCTCTGCTGAAAATCACTTCCCGGTGGTTCGGAACCCACCTAAAACTGTAGGTCCAACTCATCAATCACCATCATCCAACTCATTACCCACGCACAGGTCTCAGACCTATGTGGGCTTCATCCTAAAAAAAAAATGTTTAAAGTTCAATATGACTATACTACAAATTCACAACTAAAATTGCAGTATCTGTGATTTGTAGTAATGTGCTATAATTAAACACGAGGCAGGATACAGGCAAGTGATAACAGCTGATTGAGAGCAAAGTATCTCATCATCAGCTGTTATCTCATCATCATCATCAACATCAGCTGTTCTCTCATCATCATCATTATCAGCTGTTCTTTCAGTAAAAACAAACAGCAGTTTTTCGATCGTTGCTCGCACGCGTGAAAATTCGCTCTCTTTCTCTCTCACACTTGCTCACACACTCTCTCTCCCATTCTCTCTCACTCTCTCTCTCTCACTTGCTATTTATAGGCGCCAGTAGCCAAATGCCAACAACAACAATGATGATAATGATGATGATTAATACACAGCCGGTAGTGTTGTGAGTTCTGAGAAGAAGCGTTACGTAACGTAACAGTTTGCGCGCGCGTGCGCGTGCCTAAGTTGTAAAAAATACGCCAACATTCGACACTGTTGTGGCGCAGAATAAAAACGTCGTACACTAATTGCGCAATCAATTATTACAACAGTATTAAAACTATTGACAAAATTGTTGTAAATTGTAATGAAGAGTTGATTGAGAAATGAATTTGATAAACTCTTATGTATTGTCAGGTTGTTTGAAATTTGAATGAAATTGTCGTACACACATACTACTACTATCACTATTACTACTGCTACTACTAATACTACTACAGTACTATTACTACTAATTCTTCTTTTTTTTTCTTCTTCAACATCTCGTTCAGATCCTCCTCCTTTTTCTTATTATTCTCCTTCATGAACTTCTTCTCCTTCTCCTCCTCATGTTCCTGCTCCTCATCCTTCTCTCCCCCCCCCTGCTTCTCCATCACCTCTTCCTCATCCTCCTTCTCCTCCTCCACCTTAATTCCTGTTTCTTCTAATTTTTCTTCTTTTTGTCTTCTTTTCATCCCTTATTCTCTATTTCCTCCTCCTCATGTTCCTGCTCCTCATTCTTCTCCTCCCCCTCCTACTTCTCCACCACCTCTTCCTCATCTTCCTTCTCCTCCTCCTCCTCCTCCTCCTCCTCCTCCTCCGCCTCGTCCTCCTTCTCCATCTTATTCCTGTTTCTTCTCATTCTTCTTCTTTTTCTCTTCTTTTCATCCCTTATTCTCTATTTCCTCCTCCTCATGTTCCTGCTCCTCATTCTTCTCCTCCCCCTTCTACTTCTCCACCACCTTTTCCTCATCTTCTTTCTCCTCCTCCTCCTCCTCCTCCGCCTCGTCCTCCTTCTCCATCTTATTCCTGTTTCTTCTCATTCTTCTTCTTTTTCTCTTCCATTCATCCCTTATTCTCTGTCTCCTCTACTACTGCTACTCTCCTTCTCCTCCTCCTCCTCCTCCTCCTCCATCTTATTCTTGTTTCTTCTCATTCTTCTTATTTTTCTCTTCCTTTCATCCCTTCTTCTCTATCTCCTCCTCCTCATGCTCCTGCTCCTTCTCCTCCCCCTGCTCCATTTCTTTAATTTTTCTCCTCATTCTCCTCCCTCTCCTCTTTCCATCCCTCTTTTTCCAGCGTTAGAGTGTCGTCAACAGATAATTACAGTTAGCTTTTATTATTTACGATAATAAATGACTATCTGCTTTACTATTTTTTTCAGGAGAATGAATCCCACATAGGTCTGAGACCTGTGCGTGGGTAATGAATTGGATGATGGTGATTGATGAGTTGGACCCACAGCTTTAGGTGGGTTCCGAACCACCGGGAAGTGATTTTACAGCAGAGAACAGCAGAGTCTTTTTTGCTGGCTAATCCGATCGGTCACCCTTACAAAGATACCACAGGAGATCTCCTGGAGGACTTCTCCTCCTTCTAATCCTACTCCTCCTTCTTATCCTCCTCCTCCTTCTAATCCTCCTCCTCCTTCTCCATTACCTGGTGGTTCGGAGTCCACCTGAAACTGTAGGACCACCATCCATAACATCATTAGCATCCACTCTTCACCCACGCACTAATCTCAGACTCATCTGCACAAAAAATGATGATTTTACGGAGTGAAATGTTTGTAATTTTGTCAAAAACTGTCAGTTTTGTTGTTTTGGCCCATTTGGTATTTGGACTACTAAACTTTTTTTCAAGTTTTCAGTCTACTGTAACTTACAAGAATACAGGAGGCTCATAAATATTATTAGCATCTCAATTGCTCAGTTATTGGCTTGTTTCCATCTATTTAAAATAGCCGTGTGACCGATGTGTACCAGTACCAACAATTTCAGACTGAACGTTACTACGCATAATTAATTAGACTAGTTGTACTGGTTTGTTGAAATTGAACATTTATACTTGCCATGAAATGAAATTTAGCTCGCCATAAAACTTTGCCACGTGTAGACTATGAAATTTTTATGGGAATACTGGTCATAAACTGTCGAGACCTGTGGTTAGATAACGTGTTTACAATAATTTGCGATTGCAGTCGGCGAAATTATGGTTGTGCGAGTAAATTACTGAGTATTTAATTTGTCAATCATAATGTAGTGACGTCATGCAAGTACAGTAATGCCACGTATTTGCTCTATTATTATGGCTGAGTGGCACAGAATGAATAAAGATCCATTTTATTTTTATCTCTGTCGGTCTATTTTTGCACGTGTTGTTTCTTGATAAAGGATGAATTTGAAGAAAGGGGACTCCCTTTTTTCATTTTCACAGTTATCAGAGATTATCACTTTGTGAGTCACAAGAGTAGGCTATTCGAACAAAATCTTGGTAGGAAATTCTATGAAAAAAAGCTACCGAAGTTTTTAAAGTCCCCCCCAAGAACAAAAAAAAAAAAAAAAAACAAACAAAAAAATTCAACTTTGAACCTCCGTATTTCAAAAAGTAATTGATGAAAAAACTTTTTCCTACAGTGACCCGAAAACCGAAAAGTGCCTATTTTTTCACTAACTGTAGCACACAAAATAGTCTATTCCTGCACCAGTGTGGGAAAGTAAATTTCAGTGCAGGAAAGTACTTTTCCGCACTCCAGATTTGCAACCTAACCACACAAAATAGTGAGCATGTAATACGCAGGTTCCGTATTCTGCATTCAAAAATAGTTTGGCTACTCTGCTTCAGCTGCAAAATAGTTGATTTAGTTTTTGTTGTTGAAATCGATTTGATTCGAAGATAGGTTATGTGTGGAATTGTCAGGTTATGTATGTCCTGTTTGTTCTGTTTAAATTACTTTATACATTACTGTAGGAAAAATTTAATGTGTAATTCGAGCGCAAAGTATTGTTTCTGCAGTCGAGAATGCAGAAAAACGCTGCTTTGCACTCTAGTTACACAAATAGCTATTTTCACAGCTTTAGATAACATTTCAAAGCCCTAATAACATCCAATACAATAAACGTATGAAAAAAAATTATGACAAAAACTGTTAATCCGTGTTTAAGCTGAATACTGTATCAGTTATTGTATCGCAGAGCTGTCAGCTGTGTCTAACTGAAACAAGTAGGAAGGAAGATAATAAAATGGCACCACCTCCCAACCAAACATCACGCCACAAATATTCTCTTTCTATTGGCTGATTTAGGCCTGTTCTGTTTGCAATATTGCATTGAAACTCGTGTTAGATTCGAAATTTCATCAACTCTCATTACAAAGTGATTGAGCAATATGTTTTGTATTAATTCGCTTATCAAAAAACTAGCAGGTTAACCGATTCAATAGTCTATTTTGCTTGTCCCTTTTTCAATTTTCTTTTTCTTCTTCTTGTTCTTCACATGATTAAAATTCAATCTTGTAGAAGATTCAATCTTCTGCATTTTTCATGCCCGGTAGATTTAAAATAGATTTGTAATAATTTAAACAAATTTGTAACAACTTTCTTTCAAATTATATCTATGTTACTATACTTGAAATTGAGTCGATCTTGAAAAGTTGTATAGTTTCAAGTCAATCATTGCATTGTATAAGAATTTTTTTTATCAAATTCGCAATGCAACCCTATTGGAGAACATCAGACAGGGTAAGTTCCAAAGATCTCAAGAACAGAATTATCTCGAAAAAAATAGATTTGACTCAATTTAATGAAACGACTGATGTGACTTACTAATTCTGAATTAGTACACTCCAATTGAATCATATAGTTGACATTGAATTAGATGTTGCTTCAATACCGATTGGGGCACAGAAAATTGACCCATATTCAAGACTACCGCCATATTTTATTTCAGGGTTGCGTCATTTTTGAAACACCCGTTGATTATAGTAGTATTGTACGTAAAAAATTACACAACCAACTTTGTACTGCCATCTAAACTTGAAATCAGCGTTGGCCTCGTCTTATCCACCGTTTTTGCGGCTTTGCGAATAAGGGGACCTACTTCTGATTCTGATTAGACAGCTCACTGTTTCTATGCAAATTTGTGAGTTCATTGTCCTTTGTCTATAAATAGCCTATTGTCAAGTCTAGCTAGTTGTGTATGGTATATTGAAAACTTCCTATTACGGTACTGTAAATTATAATTATAGTTTTTTTTTTTTATAAATTTGATCTTTTACAAAAATGTGTGTGTGTGTGTTTCCTATGGTAATTTGTTTCAACTAAGCCAAATACGTACAAATAAGTACAAACAGATATTCGATAATGTAATAATTTAAACGTGTAGTGTATATTTTTTTTAAACTGTATTTGGTGACTAAATTGTGCAAATGTTAAAGGAAGTGGTCATTCGAAAATAATTAATTTTAAAATTTATCAGTAGACGAAAGCTCAGTTGTGGAAGATAACATGACCTAAATTTGGACAATTTCAATGATAATAATAATAATAATAATTTACAGTCAAACTACTATACAACCAACATTCGATAACGAAATCCTGTTGTGAAGAATTTTATAGTATCCCCTGACTTCGCAAGAAAACTTTTCATTATTAATGAATACCTCTCCATAGAAGAATTTTTTTCTGAGTATGAAGCTCACATAGGTCTGAGACCTGTGCGAAGGTAATGGATTGGATGATTGTGATTGATAAGTTGGACCGACAGTTTTAGGTGGGTTCCGAACCACCGGGAAGTGATTTTACAGCAGAGAACAGTGTCTTGTTTGCTGGCCAATCTAATCGGTCACCCTTACAAAGAGCGTCCAGGAGTTTCGTAGATTATCTCTGATTGAACAGATACCTGCTACGGCACTCGGCTATCACTTCCCCAATTACCTCTCTATGGAAGAATTACCTAACTCTCGTTTATAGAACGAATTTTTGTCTAGATATTACATTTTGTTACACAGAAATTCAACTGTAGGCTTATATTCTGGTAGTCTGAATAATCATGATTAACCATTAATAATCATGATATTTTGAAAAGTTCAAAGTAGATATTTCAAAAACAGGAATGTTGAAGCAAGTACATATTGAAAAAAAAATAGAAAAAATATTGATGAAAGCTTTTTAAAGTGTGCAAAAGTTCCTTATACATAAAAATTTTTTAGCTTCACCTCAACTAATTGATATAGTAATATTATGGTAACTAAAGTCTGCCAGAAAATACGTCCAAACACAAACAAAGACAGCAGAGAGAGAGAGAGGGCGTTAGTGAGGGGGAATGAGAGAGAGGTCAGATGCTCTTACAATTCACCCCCACCACATAGCAGCATTTACTCCGTTTCTCAACAGAAAAGTGACAATGCGCATTCTACTGTACGCAGGTCCGACTCTCCTCTCTTCCTCACATCCACCTGTCTATGATGTAGATTGTAGAGCATATGTGGTGATGGTGGAAGATTGCTTCCCCGATTCCATGTTGGAAGTATTTTCTTGCAGACTTTAGTGTATAAGATTGTATAATTTATTGTTGATCTGACTTGTCTTATACTCCATAACTGCAGTCTCCAAGTCTCAAAAAAGGAAACTATTGTCTGACTCAACGTCTAGCATATATTGTTCAGAAACAGCTGTTCAACAATACATATTATATTAATCCAATAACATGTTATCAAATGAACCAAAAGAAATACAATGTACTCCAGCTACATTGTGTAAGGTTCATGGCTGCAATAAAGTTTGCAACTTGATTAAATGCACATAAAACATGATAACTGGCAATTGCAGCATTGAAGTAATTCGCATTTCACTTGGATATTAAATTAACCTCCTTTCATTTATTAGCTCTGGCATTATTTATTGTTTACATAATTGTTTTATACATTCTCTAAAGATTTGTACTGTAAATGAGTTGTTTTGCATTAAAAATTAAAAAAAAAATATATTTTTCTTAATTTGGAATGTTATATATTAGCTTGATGCATCATGTTGGTATCTCATGCATTACTAAGTTTTAAATATTATTATTTTTTTAAATTATTGTATTAGTCTATGATTTTAATAGTGGGGAGACCCTTACGGCCAGTTCCACCCCTCTGGCGTTTAGCCATGTTATGAGTAGAGTAAATTGTAATCCATTTAAACAGATTATATATTTTTCAATAAAATTAAAACATTATTTTATATCATAGTCAACTTTTATAAAAAGTTTAAACTACCTCTTCTTATACTTTATAGTTTAAATTCTAGTCTAGTTATATTACATCTATTTTTTTTTTAAATTAATGTATTATTTATTTTAATGATTCATGTATTTAATAAAGGCATTATATATTATAATTGGTGATACTTTATTACCTAATAATATGGAATAAAGTTTAAATTTAGTTCAGTTTTTTTCAATTTATACATCTAATTATTTTAACTTATACAATTGATTTTTGTCATTTTCATGTTTTTTTTTATGATTCATGTATTTAATAAAGACATTATATATTATTATTGATGAGACCGAACAATATCGTATTACCGAACAATATGGAATTAAGTTTGAAAAATAGATTTAATTTTATGAATTTATTAATCTGAATTGAGTTTGAGGCATTGTGTCTAACCTTTGAAATATCTCTTTTCAGGTAAGTCCAGCTAGCTCAAGTTGATACGTTGCTTTCACTGTCATAAACATTGTGAGTAAATTTTAATTATTAGTTATTCTTCGTTTGAAATCGGACCTACTTTTAGATTAGCAAAAAAAATTTCATATTTTTATTAATTTTTTTTAGGATAAAACCCAGATCTGAGTTTGAGATCTGTACGTTAGGTAAATGGATGATGGTATTGATGAGTTGGACCTACAGTTTTAGGTGGGTTCCGAACCATCGGAAAGTGATTTTACAGCAGTGAACAGAGTCGTTTTTGCTGTCCAATCCAATCGGTCACCATTGCAGAGAGGACCCGAGAGTTCGTAGCTTATCTCTATCACATCGCTGGGCTTAAAAAAAGATCCTTGCAATATTTCATAGAATTTGATACACGTGTTCAGCCGAAAATGCGTTTACAGATAGATGCAAAACGGTGGACTTGAAACGGAGACCTTTCTTCGCTAGGTCAATGAACTTCTATGTTCAATCAATCAATCATTAATTTATTTATTTACAAGATCCAAATAAAGGTCCCGCTAAACCTTGTGGGTTTTTCAGCAGGTGCCAACATAACATAAATTACAAAATTACAAAATGGAAATCAATTATATAATACAAATTACAAAAATGAAGAAATTAGGGAAAAGAAGAATAGGGAAAATGAAGGTTATGGTGGAAATTAAATATTAGTCTAATGTATGTAAAGAAAAAGAAATGAAACTAAACAAGTAAGAAAAAAAGCGTAATAAATAAATTACTATAAAAATAATTGGTCGCTCTGATGCAGTGGCGGTGTAACACGATTATTATTTGATTTTACCAGCAATGGAAAACAAAACATAAGGAAGAAAAAGTAGCAACTGTCCGTGTGCTAGAATAAATAAATCTTGTTTGAGCTTAAAATTTAGTTTTGACGTTTGTAATACCGTAGAACTGATTTACTGATTGGTTTCTAAAATTTAAATATATTTATGATTATACTCTTGTCATTGTCAGTCTTCAGAATGAGGTATTCAAAAAAAAAAAATATATATATTTATTTATGGTTATGCACCATTACTGATAGAATTAGATCGATGCATAAGTATTGATCGTGCCTGGGGAAAACGGCATCTAACAAAAAGGGCATCAACAAAAGATCAATTTGTGCGACAAAGTGTTTGCCCGATAAGTTGCAATAAAGATGCGTGAGTGTGAAAAGTAATCTTGTCGTACCAACTGCAAGAAGCTGTAGGCATTTGTTGGAAGGTGTGCTCAAGTTGAATTTTATTGCCTGTTAAGATTATTACAATCGGTTTCAACTTTTTTTTTATTCGATTCCTTCTGAGGAAGAGGATGATGAAGAAGAAGGAAATGACGAAGGAGAGGATGGTAATGAAGAAGGAGAAGTAGAAGAAGGACGATTGTCCTGTTGGAACAAGATCCAACTGGTCACATAAATTGAACCCTTTTTATCTCTTTCCCCCTACACCTCAAATCCGCCTCCGGAAGACTTATATTCGAATTGCACGCTATCTGCAGGACAAGAAGATGAAGAAAAAGAATAAGAAGGAGGAGGTGGTGAAGAAGGAGAAGAAGAAATGGAAGAAGGAGGAGGAGAAGAACACTTGTACTCTGAACGATAGTGTCACCTCCATTCATTGAATTCAATTCATTCATTCATTCATTCATTCATCACGACGTACTTGCCAGGACGGTATAGTAATATATATACATATATACTATATACTATAAATATATTACTATACCGTCCTGCGTCCTTGCACCACATTCTTCTTCGTTCCTTTTTCTTCTTCTCCTTCTTCCTCTGTATCTTCTTCTTCTACTTCGTCTTCGGTTTTCCTTTTGCGTGTGTAATTAACATCGCAATGCGAACAATAATTAGCCAGTTAATGTTGATCTGAATTCGTTGTTCTTTATTACTGTATATATTATGTATACTGTACTATATATATGCGTCTTATACGCCTTGTTTATTACTATATTATACTGTACACGACTTAAATGTGTGACCTGACTTCTTCAAGAGGCAGTAGTCAGTTTTTCTTATATGGACTTTGCACTTGGCACAGTTTGAATGGACGTTTGCTGAATTTTGAACAGTTTTGTGATGCAGTGACAGTGCCAATGAAGAGCCTAGGCCTGCTAGCTGGTTGCCAGCTAATAAAGGCAGCTGTGGTGAATGATTTTATGTAGCATGGTGGGAGTGGTATACTTGTAGGGGTGTATATTAGGGAGGGGACACCCCCCCTAGATCCAAATAAATTTGGTAAAACAAACTTTTACACACGCAAACTTAAGTTGTCAAATATTCAATTTGTTTAAGCCATTTTAAAATAATAATAATAATAATAATCCAAGAATCTGGTGTCATTCAATTTTTAAATTTGGATTTTCACTTATTTGTTCAGTCAGATAAAGTTAAGTTACGAACCAACCTTTGTAAGGATGACCGATTGGATTGACCAGCAAAAAATACTTTGTTCTCTGCTGTAAAATCACTTCCTGTGGCTTGGAACCCACCTAAAACTGTGGGCTTCCTGTTTATAAAAATGTCAAATTATCTACTAAATTATGCTAAAACAAGGAATGTCGGACTTGTTATTTATTATTGGTCTTGCCCCCTTTCAAAAATGTATCTATATTCGCCATTTGCATGGTGTGGATTGTGGTTAATTTTTCAAGCTTACTATCAGTGGTAACTCTACCACTGAGACTAATTAGTCTGAGACTAATTTTTCAAGGTTACTTTCAATTTTTGTCTTCAACCTACAATCAGTTTTTATTTCTCTTACGATTTTTCTCTAATCTCCTGGGATTAATTTTCTCCAGTTTGTCCCCCGGTTGTGCAAATGTCCTTTCATAGTGATGGTTCATTATCCGTTTCACTTTTATACAATCTTCTATCATAGCATGCTACTTTTATACCATCACACCACACCATTCGGTAAAAAAGTGTTCTGTTATTCGAGCAATGATAGCTAGATTACAAAGCAACCAACTGAGACAACTAAAAATTTCAAATTTCGAGATCAACTGAGCATGAAATATAGTATATAAATTGGTTTGATAATTCGTAATAAATTGAATAATTTAAATAAATCATATTATTATATGGTTTGGAGAGTAAATAAGTTTTAAGAATTACGAAATACATTTATTAGTGCATCTTTCTTCGAAGCTTCTTGTATTGAATATTGTTAGGGCTTTGCTAAGTTATCTATTGCTGCGAGGAAAAACATTTCTCTTCAATTATTTTGGGAAATATGGGGGTTCAAAGTTGAAATTGTTTGGTTTTTGGGGGCAATTGATCTCACCTATGAGTGATTTTAAACTTTTGATTAATTTTTCATAACTAAAAACACCTTGAAGAATAAAATTACATATTTTTCACAACAATCAATCAATTAGTTTTTTCAAAACACATTTTTTAAATCTGTAAATAAATTCAATTTTTCAAAAAACTATTTTTTAGATTGAAATTTTTCAGATTCCTCAGGGTGTCTTTTAGATAATGGAAAATTTATCAAAAGTTTGAACTGTCTCGTAGGTGAGATCAATTGCCCCCCAAAACCGAAAAATTTCAACTTTGAACCCCCATACTTCACAAAATAATTGAAGAAAAAAGTGTTTCCTCACAGCAATAGATAACATTTCATAGCCCTAATAATATTCTATAAAAGAAACTTCGAAAAAAAATTATGACCAAGTCCCTGCACACAGCCTCAAATTGACGTTCATTCTAGCCTAATATTGTGGCTCGTAGCCCAAAAAATTTATAAAAAAATGGTGTTATTTATGATTTATTGATTGGATCTGATATTGATGCGACTCCGTGGCTGTGTCTATGCTAATCAAGTGCTATAGATGACTTTTAAAATAATAACAAAAATTCCAGCATTTTTTATGTGCATTCAATGCATTTTATTGCAATCAGCAAAACATCACATGCACTGCACACGTCAGCTGATTGAAAAATACATTCTTCTTCCTCTTGCTTCTTTTTCTTCTTCTTTCTTTTCTATTTTTGGCTATTGACGGCTCTGACAATCTGCAACAGCACTTACGTATTGTATCCAACTGCCGCCCAAAATAAAACCGCATATTCAAAATAGATCACATAGGAAGCAATCAGTTGACCCAGTTATGTTTCTCTTTCTTTTTGTGCTCCTGCTTCTCTGCTTTTCCACTATCATCTTTCACTTTAACTTCTTCTTAATCGTTTTCCCTTCTTTCTCGTTATCTTCTTCCTACTCCTCCTCCTCCTACTCCTCCTCCTCCTCCTCCTCCTCCTCCTCCTCCTCACAATCGTTCTTCGGGAACATCATGACTTCATAAAATTATCTTCTCCACCTCCTCCTCCTTCTCTACCATCTTCTTCACCACCTCCTCCTCTTCCATCTACTTCTCCTCCTCTTCCTCCGTCTTCTCCTCTTTTCTTCTGCTTCTTCGTTTATCTCCTTCTTCACATTATCCTCCTCCTACTTGAATTTTTCCTGTGTTATGTGTTATCACAGACACTGCACACGTCAGCTGATAAAAAAGTACATTCTTCTTCCTGTTCTTCCTCTTCCTCTTCCTTTTCCTCTTATTTTTCTCTTCTTGTTTTTATTACCTTTTCATAGATGATCCTGTACTTGTTCTGTATTTATTTTTTCTTAATTTTTCTGCATTTTCTTTGATACTCTATCTTTCCTTTTTTTCTTATTCTCTTCTTATTCTTTTCTTATTCTCACTCTGCTTCTTCATTTCATTCGCTACTTCTAAATTAAAATATTTTTACGTTTTATTTTCCCCGTTTTTCCCCCTCTTCATCTTCTCTGTCTTCTTCTTGTGTTGCTTCTTCTCTTTCTACTTCGCTATCTTCTTCCTTTTGTTCTTCTTATTCTCTTTTTTACTGTACCTCTTCCTTTCATACGCTATTGCTACTAATTCCTAAATGTTTTTTACATGTTATTTGACTCGTTTTTCCTCTACTCCCCTTTCTTTTTCTCCTTTTTATCTTCCCTCTTATTCTTCTCTTTTTTAATCTTCTTTCTTCTTCTTCTCCTTTTGCTACTTATTTTCTTTTTACTTCACCATCTTCTTCCTGTTCTTCATCCCTATCTTCCTTCTCCTTTTTTATCATCTATCTTCTTCTCTTTCTGCTTCTCCATCTTCTTCCCCATCTTTCTTTTTCCTTTTTTATCATCTCTCTTCTTCTCCTCCGTCTCTTTTTACTTCTCCATTTGTCTATTCCCCCTTCTACTTCTTTTCCTTCGTTATCTTCTCTATCTTCTCCTTGTCCTTCTTGTGCTGCTGCTTCCCTTTCTACTTCTCCACATCTTCTTCCCCTTTTTTTCCTTCTGTTCTTCTTTCATTCCATCTTCTTCTGCTTCTTCTTATTCTTCAGTTTTCTTATGTTTCTTGCTATTCTTCTGTGTTTTTCTCTGTCTGTTCCCCTTCTTCTTTTACTTCAAAATGTAATCGTTCCAACAGTGAACACACCTTCCCATTACAAGCCTCCAGAGGATTTGACACATGATGATGATGATGATGATGATGATGACGATGATGATGATTATGGTGATGACAAAAATGATGATTATGTTGAAACAAAAATGATGATTATGATGATGACAAAAATTATGATGATTATGATGACAAAAATGATGATGCATATCGTGAAGCACCTTTGACACTAATAACTGATAATTTTCCTTGAAGCTATTATTGAATTGTTTTTGATCCATTTTTATCATCTTCTGCTGTGATAATTGTTCTTGTTGTTGTTGTTGTTGTTGTTTTTGGTCAGCTGAGTGCATCTGAAAATAGTTTGTGAGTCTGAGTACGATATTATTGGCGGCCAGCAAACGAGAATGTTTGAGTTGGCACGCTGTAAGATGTTACAGAAAAGTTTCCCATGTTGATTTTCAATTACACCTACAACAACGTTGAAAACAAAGTTGACATCTGATGAAAACAGTGCCCAGTCTGAACATAATAGAGGAAGTGAAATATAAAAACAGCACCCACCGAATTATTTTAGATAGTCACACTCTGTTTGATACCATTTAAACTCTTGTTTTTGGTGTAAATTCCTGTAAGAGGCTATCAATGAAGCCTGTACGATTAGAAACTAATTTTAAAGTTGAAATGAAAAAATTGTGCTTCAAAAAACCGATACACTCTGTTTGATATTATTTATCTCTTGTTTTTGGTGTAAATTCCTGTAAGAGGCTATCAATGAAGGTTATACAAAAATAACTTAATTGTAAAGTTTTTCACAAACTATGAACTTGTGCTTTTTGGTGTAAATTTCTGTAAGAGGCTATCAATGAAGCCTGTACGATTAGAAACTAATTTTAAAGTTGAAATGAAAAAATTGTGCTTGAAAAAACCGATACACTCTGTTTGATATTATTTATCTCTTGTTTTTGGTGTAAATTCCTGTAAGAGGCTATCAATGAAGGTTATACAAAAATAACTTAATTGTAAAGTTTTTCACAAACTATGAACTTGTGCTTTTTGGTGTAAATTTCTGTAAGAGGCTATCAATGAAGCCTGTACGATTAGAAACTAATTTTAAAGTTGAAATGAAAAAATTGTGCTTGAAAAAACCGATACACTCTGTTTGATATTATTTATCTCTTGTTTTTGGTGTAAATTCCTGTAAGAGGCTATCAATGAAGGTTATACAAAAATAACTTAATTGTAAAGTTTTTCACAAACTATGAACTTGTGCTTTTTGGTGTAAATTTCTGTAAGAGGCTATCAATGAAGCCTGTACGATTAGAACCTAATTTTAAAGTTGAAATGAAAAAATTGTGCTTGAAAAAACCGATACACTCTGTTTGATATTATTTATCTCTTGTTTTTGGTGTAAATTCCTGTAAGAGGCTATCAATGAAGGTTATACAAAAAGAACTTAATTGTAAAGTTTTTCACAAACTATGAACTTGTGCTTTTTGGTGTAAATTTCTGTAAGAGGCTATCAATGAAGCCTGTACGATTAGAACCTAATTTTAAAGTTGAAATGAAAAAATTGTGCTTGAAAAAACCGATACACTCTGTTTGATATTATTTATCTCTTGTTTTTGGTGTAAATTCCTGTAAGAGGCTATCAATGAAGGTTATACAAAAATAACTTAATTGTAAAGTTTTTCACAAACTATGAACTTGTGCTTTTTGGTGTAAATTTCTGTAAGAGGCTATCAATGAAGCCTGTACGATTAGAAACTAATTTTAAAGTTGAAATGAAAAAATTGTGCTTGAAAAAACCGATACACTCTGTTTGATATTATTTATCTCTTGTTTTTGGTGTAAATTCCTGTAAGAGGCTATCAATGAAGGTTATACAAAAAGAACTTAATTGTAAAGTTTTTCACAAACTATGAACTTGTGCTTTTTGGTGTAAATTTCTGTAAGAGGCTATCAATGAAGCCTGTACGATTAGAACCTAATTTTAAAGTTGAAATGAAAAAATTGTGCTTGAAAAAACCGATACACTCTGTTTGATATTATTTATCTCTTGTTTTTGGTGTAAATTCCTGTAAGAGGCTATCAATGAAGGTTATACAAAAATAACTTAATTGTAAAGTTTTTCACAAACTATGAACTTGTGCTTTTTGGTGTAAATTTCTGTAAGAGGCTATCAATGAAGCCTGTACGATTAGAAACTAATTTTAAAGTTGAAATGAAAAAATTGTGCTTGAAAAAACCGATACACTCTGTTTGATATTATTTATCTCTTGTTTTTGGTGTAAATTCCTGTAAGAGGCTATCAATGAAGGTTATACAAAAATAACTTAATTGTAAAGTTTTTCACAAACTATGAACTTGTGCTTTTTGGTGTAAATTCCTGTAAGAGGCTATCAATGAAGCCTGTACGATTAGAACCTAATTTTAAAGTTGAAATGAAAAAATTGTGCTTGAAAAAACCGATACACTCTGTTTGATATTATTTATCTCTTGTTTTTGGTGTAAATTCCTGTAAGAGGCTATCAATGAAGGTTATACAAAAAGAACTTAATTGTAAAGTTTTTCACAAACTATGAACTTGTGCTTTTTGGTGTAAATTTCTGTAAGAGGCTATCAATGAAGCCTGTACGATTAGAACCTAATTTTAAAGTTGAAATGAAAAAATTGTGCTTGAAAAAACCGATACACTCTGTTTGATATTATTTATCTCTTGTTTTTGGTGTAAATTCCTGTAAGAGGCTATCAATGAAGGTTATACAAAAATAACTTAATTGTAAAGTTTTTCACAAACTATGAACTTGTGCTTTTTGGTGTAAATTTCTGTAAGAGGCTATCAATGAAGCCTGTACGATTAGAAACTAATTTTAAAGTTGAAATGAAAAAATTGTGCTTGAAAAAACCGATACACTCTGTTTGATATTATTTATCTCTTGTTTTTGGTGTAAATTCCTGTAAGAGGCTATCAATGAAGGTTATACAAAAAGAACTTAATTGTAAAGTTTTTCACAAACTATGAACTTGTGCTTTTTGGTGTAAATTTCTGTAAGAGGCTATCAATGAAGCCTGTACGATTAGAACCTAATTTTAAAGTTGAAATGAAAAAATTGTGCTTGAAAAAACCGATACACTCTGTTTGATATTATTTATCTCTTGTTTTTGGTGTAAATTCCTGTAAGAGGCTATCAATGAAGGTTATACAAAAATAACTTAATTGTAAAGTTTTTCACAAACTATGAACTTGTGCTTTTTGGTGTAAATTTCTGTAAGAGGCTATCAATGAAGCCTGTACGATTAGAAACTAATTTTAAAGTTGAAATGAAAAAATTGTGCTTGAAAAAACCGATACACTCTGTTTGATATTATTTATCTCTTGTTTTTGGTGTAAATTCCTGTAAGAGGCTATCAATGAAGGTTATACAAAAAGAACTTAATTGTAAAGTTTTTCACAAACTATGAACTTGTGCTTTTTGGTGTAAATTTCTGTAAGAGGCTATCAATGAAGCCTGTACGATTAGAACCTAATTTTAAAGTTGAAATGAAAAAATTGTGCTTGAAAAAACCGATACACTCTGTTTGATATTATTTATCTCTTGTTTTTGGTGCAAATTCCTGTAAGAGTCTATCAATGAAGGTTATACAAAAATAACTTAATTGTAAAGTTTTTCACAAACTATGAACTTGTGCTTTTTGGTGTAAATTTCTGTAAGAGGCTATCAATGAAGCCTGTACGATTAGAACCTAATTTTAAAGTTGAAATGAAAAAATTGTGCTTGAAAAAACCGATACACTCTGTTTGATATTATTTATCTCTTGTTTTTGGTGTAAATTCCTGTAAGAGGCTATCAATGAAGGTTATACAAAAATAACTTAATTGTAAAGTTTTTCACAAACTATGAACTTGTGCTTTTTGGTGTAAATTTCTGTAAGAGGCTATCAATGAAGCCTGTACGATTAGAACCTAATTTTAAAGTTGAAATGAAAAAATTGTGCTTGAAAAAACCGATACACTCTGTTTGATATTATTTATCTCTTGTTTTTGGTGTAAATTCCTGTAAGAGGCTATCAATGAAGGTTATACAAAAATAACTTAATTGTAAAGTTTTTCACAAACTATGAACTTGTGCTTTTTGGTGTAAATTCCTGTAAGAGGCTATCAATGAAGCCTGTACGATTAGAAACTAATTTTAAAGTTGAAATGAAAAAATTGTGCTTGAAAAAACCGATACACTCTGTTTGATATTATTTATCTCTTGTTTTTGGTGTAAATTCCTGTAAGAGGCTATCAATGAAGGTTATACAAAAATAACTTAATTGTAAAGTTTTTCACAAACTATGAACTTGTGCTTTTTGGTGTAAATTTCTGTAAGAGGCTATCAATGAAGCCTGTACGATTAGAACCTAATTTTAAAGTTGAAATGAAAAAATTGTGCTTGAAAAAACCGATACACTCTGTTTGATATTATTTATCTCTTGTTTTTGGTGTAAATTCCTGTAAGAGGCTATCAATGAAGGTTATACAAAAATAACTTAATTGTAAAGTTTTTCACAAACTATGAACTTGTGCTTTTTGGTGTAAATTTCTGTAAGAGGCTATCAATGAAGCCTGTACGATTAGAACCTAATTTTAAAGTTGAAATGAAAAAATTGTGCTTGAAAAAACCGATACACTCTGTTTGATATTATTTATCTCTTGTTTTTGGTGTAAATTCCTGTAAGAGGCTATCAATGAAGGTTATACAAAAATAACTTAATTGTAAAGTTTTTCACAAACTATGAACTTGTGCTTTTTGGTGTAAATTTCTGTAAGAGGCTATCAATGAAGCCTGTACGATTAGAACCTAATTTTAAAGTTGAAATGAAAAAATTGTGCTTGAAAAAACCGATACACTCTGTTTGATATTATTTATCTCTTGTTTTTGGTGTAAATTCCTGTAAGAGGCTATCAATGAAGGTTATACAAAAATAACTTAATTGTAAAGTTTTTCACAAACTATGAACTTGTGCTTTTTGGTGTAAATTTCTGTAAGAGGCTATCAATGAAGCCTGTACGATTAGAACCTAATTTTAAAGTTGAAATGAAAAAATTGTGCTTGAAAAAACCGATACACTCTGTTTGATATTATTTATCTCTTGTTTTTGGTGTAAATTCCTGTAAGAGGCTATCAATGAAGGTTATACAAAAATAACTTAATTGTAAAGTTTTTCACAAACTATGAACTTGTGCTTTTTGGTGTAAATTTCTGTAAGAGGCTATCAATGAAGCCTGTACGATTAGAACCTAATTTTAAAGTTGAAATGAAAAAATTGTGCTTGAAAAAACCGATACACTCTGTTTGATATTATTTATCTCTTGTTTTTGGTGTAAATTCCTGTAAGAGGCTATCAATGAAGGTTATACAAAAATAACTTAATTGTAAAGTTTTTCACAAACTATGAACTTGTGCTTTTTGGTGTAAATTTCTGTAAGAGGCTATCAATGAAGCCTGTACGATTAGAACCTAATTTTAAAGTTGAAATGAAAAAATTGTGCTTGAAAAAACCGATACACTCTGTTTGATATTATTTATCTCTTGTTTTTGGTGTAAATTCCTGTAAGAGGCTATCAATGAAGGTTATACAAAAATAACTTAATTGTAAAGTTTTTCACAAACTATGAACTTGTGCTTTTTGGTGTAAATTTCTGTAAGAGGCTATCAATGAAGCCTGTACGATTAGAAACTAATTTTAAAGTTGAAATGAAAAAATTGTGCTTGAAAAAACCGATACACTCTGTTTGATATTATTTATCTCTTGTTTTTGGTGCAAATTCCTGTAAGAGTCTATCAATGAAGGTTATACAAAAATAACTTAATTGTAAAGTTTTTCACAAACTATGAACTTGTGCTTTTTGGTGTAAATTTCTGTAAGAGGCTATCAATGAAGCCTGTACGATTAGAACCTAATTTTAAAGTTGAAATGAAAAAATTGTGCTTGAAAAAACCGATACACTCTGTTTGATATTATTTATCTCTTGTTTTTGGTGCAAATTCCTGTAAGTCTATCTATAAATGAATGCTATACGAAAAGGACCTAATTCTATAGTGTTTCACGAACCATGAACTTGTGCTTGAAAAACCCGATACAATGGAGTCTATCAATGAAGGTTATACAAAAATAACTTAATTTTGAAGTTTTTCACAAACTATGAACTTGTGCTTGAAAAAACCGATACACTGTTTGATACCATTTAAACTCTTGTTTTTGGTGCAAATTCATGTAAGTCTATCTTCTATAAATGAATGCTATACGAAAAGGACCTAATTCTATAGTGTTTCACGAACCATGAACTTGTGCTTGAAAAACCCGATACAATGGAGTATCTAAGGACCCGACGAATAATAATAATAATAATAATAATAATAACAATAATAATCATAATATTAATAAAAATTATTATAATCATCAATTGCGTCAAAATATTCAACCAAGGTGTGTATACTAACCTCTCTACTAACCTTGTCATTCAACAGCTTCGGTTTCTATAATAGTATATTTCGCACCTAGGGCCGAAAATGTGTGTTTGCCGGCTCGAGATCGCGGTTTTCAAGTTCGAGACGAAGTCGAGAACTTGAAGCGTTTGAGAGCCGGCAAAACATTTTTGCCCGTGTTGCGAACGCTATTTTTCGCCACACTACGAAAAAAAAACAACAATGTTAAGATGGAAATTTTGAAAGCGAAATTTTAAGGCTATGGTACTTGCAAGAATACAAGGAACGGCTATCACCTTTTTATCCAACCTACAGCGCTCTGGGTGGGCATTTTGTCAACTACTACAACTGTTCACCAAAAGGTTAGATGGTTAGGTTTTTTGTTGTTATTCCTGTTCCTGATTCGAAACCTGCATAAAACAACCAAAAACCTAACCAACTAACCTTTCTATACCAACAGTTGCAGTAGTAGTCAAAATTCCTAAAAACAAAAAACCTAACCAACCAACCTTTTTGGTGAGAGGTTACCAACATTTGTAATAGTTGACAAAATTCCCACCCAGAGCTCTGTAGGTTGGATAAAAAGGTTCTATTGTTTGATATCAAAACTACAAAATAATACATATTAAGTTATAAAAAGTGATCATTTTTGACATTTTAAATACTACGTACATATTAAATTATAAAAAATAAACATTTATTGATGGTTTAAATATTTTTGTTTTACATAAAAGTTGGAAGGATTCATTTTTACAATCATGACTGCTGTATCCAGACACGATCAGCTGTCATTCAAGGTCATTTTCTTTTCCGCCCTAGGGCGGTAAACGTTTACAGACCTCGACGGAAACCAAACACTTTCGGCCTCCATATGACGCACGAAAAACAGCTCATTACGTCCTAGTGTGGCGAAAACAATTAAACATCATATTCTTCCAAATTCACAAAAAACGAAACATTGGCAATTATTGAAAAGGAGTTTTGTTTCTTCTTATTCTTCAGCAGATTTCATAATATATCATGAATCAATATTTTCTCTATTTCTCTTCAATTCGGCGATTTAAAATGATTTAAGAAGAGATTTCAACAAAATCAAAAATGAAAGCGTCAGCGATTGCTCTGTAAAAAATAATACAGTTGATTATTGAGCTGAGTTGGGCCTTTGTAATTTCCAATGTTTCGATTTTCAAATGTAATCAGCAACGGCAATTTTTTTGCGGATGAAGCCCACATAGGTCTGAGACCTGTGCGTGGGTAATGAATTGGATGATGGTGATTGATGAGTTGGACCTACAGTTTTAGGTGGGTTGCGAACTACCGGGAAGTGATTTTACAGAGTCTTTTTTGCTAGCCAATCCAATCGGTCACCGTTACAAAGATGACCAGGAGTTTCGTAGCTTATCTCTGATTGAACAGATACCTGCTACGGCACTCGGCTATCACTCCCCAAGGAGCTATCACTCCACGGCTGCCAATGTTTTAATTTTATTTCGCACAAACTTATGTAGCCTATTATATTGTAAATCTGTTTTACATGTTAATCATTTTTCATCGACCCCCCAACTCCAAAATCAATAGCGATCTCACTTGGTCTATGAGGAAGCTATATACCAATAATCTTTCATTAAAGTGCTAGGGTACAGTGTACAGACAGACAATGGCACGATTTCAGTGAGGCCCTTTTGGGTCCTTAATAATAGAGATTTTTAGCATAACGACGTTAACGTTAATGCTAACCTGACCTCTCATTACCTTAAGAGAGATTATATAAGATTATCTTCTTTTATTCGTGTAAATTTACAAATTTTGCATATAAATAGTTGAATACAAAATTATCAACATCGCATAGATACTATAGTAAACTTGGATGATGCTATTTTTATAGTGCAAAGAATTATGTACAATGATCATTTGTATGATCTTGATGATATTAACTACGGTAATGACAATATAAGTGATGCAATTACATGAAATGGTGAAGTATGGACAAAGATTCATCCATTCTTAACTATCCAGTATAGTTGTTTATGAGAGTTAATCTGTTTGCATTTTGTTCCAGTATTAAAGGAGTTTATTATACAAGTAGCTGGTGTGTAATTAAGATTAAAATACAGAATATAAATTATGATTTGTGCAAAATTAATTATAATAATGATAACGGTGATGGATGATGATGAAAAGAAGAGATGATTATTTAAGATAGTTGATTCCGTACAAGTTCTTCTCTTGGAAGGATTGTGGTGAGTGATGAAACATTTCCAATAAGCTATACAATACTGATTAAATAATATTTACAAATAAGGTGAATGCAGTTGCTCTAGGGTTGGACAGACGCAGTCAGTTTCTCCATGCGAGAGAGAGATTTAGATTATTAACTTTATTCATGTAGATTACAAAATGCACAGTCTTAGATTCTAGATTATGATAGTTAAAAATATATAAGTACTATAATTATTGTTCTATGAATTTTACAAAGCTAAACTAAAGAATTATTCGACGATATGAATAAGATGCAATTTTATACCGATAATATGATTGTGATGTATCTAGAAATAGATGAAACGACGAAGTTTGAACTTATAAATGTCCATTCTTGGAAGAGGATATACAAAGATATCCTTCTCATCAACACTGACCGTGGAGAGAGAGAGAGAGAGAGAGTGAGAGAGAGTGAGAGAGTGAAAGAGATAGAGAGAGAGTGTGTGAGAGAGATAGAAGGAGAGGTGTGTGAGGATTAAGAGGACAGGAATTCCAGGTATGTGGCGTATAATAGGCACAGTGGCCAATTACAGTATATTTTAAATGCAAGGCACCACACTGCCCAGATGTGTGATTGAATAGGGTTGACAGAGAGAAACGCTGCCAAATAAACGTGAACAGGAATGTGGAATGGAATGAGAAGAATGTAAGACAAAAAGAAGGAAAAGGTGAAGAAGAAATAGGAGAAGTAGATGACTGGGGAGAAAAGGATAAAGGAGGAGAAGTTGGTGGTGGCGACGAAGAAAAAGTTGAAATTAGAGAAGAAAGAAAATTAAACAGTTTATGATGATGTGGTGAAGAGGAACAGGGGGAGAGAAGAAGAGAAACTAGAAGAAGAAGAAGGAGAAGAAGATATAAGTGACGTAGAAGATATAAATGACGAAGCAGAAGGGAAAGAAGGAGAAGAAGATATAAGTGACAAAAGAGAAGTTGAAATTATAGAAGGAAAGAAAATGAAACTGATTATGACGTGAAGAGGTAGAACAGGGGGAGAAAAGAAGAAAATGGAAAAAGAGATGGAGATATAAGTGACGGAGAAGTTGAAATAAGAGATGGACAGAAAATGAAACAAATGGTGACGCGGTGATGAAGAAGAAAAAGAAAAGAAAAGGAGGATAAATGAAAAGTGGGAAAGAGTGGTGGGGTATAAGGTGGAGGAGGAAACGAGAGAAGATTGTGAAGGAAAAAAGATGGAGATGAAGAGAACGGGAAAAATAAGAAGAATTGGAGAAAAAAGAATAAGAAAATTGTTTTTTAGAGATGAGAAAGAGGAGGTGAAGATGAAGAAAAAGCAGAAGATGAATGTAGAGAAAAGATGAGAGAAGAATGAAAAATTAGAAAGAAGGGGAAAAAGGAAAAGGATGAGGAGGAGAAGTGGAGGAGAAAAGAATAAAAATAAGGAGAAGAAAAGGGAAGAGGGATGGAGTATAAAATGAAAAGAAGGACAAAGAGGTGGGGTTTTAGATGAAGGAGGAAAGGAGAAAAGAAGAAGTAAGTGAAAGGAAGAAGATGAAAAAGAGAAAAAAATAGAAAGAGAAGAAGGTGGGAAAGGCAAAAAAAAAGGAAAAGGATAACAAGAAGAGTAGAGAAGAAAGAAATAGGAGAGGAAGAGGTGACGAAGAGAAGAAAGAAATAGGAGAGGAAGTGGTGGAGAAGAGAAGAAAAAATAAGGAGAAGAGGATGGAGTATAAAATGAAAAGTAAGACAAAGAAGGTGGTGTTTGCGATGAAGGAGGAAAGGTGAAGAGTCGTTTGGAAGGGAAGAAGATGGCGAAGGGATCCGGAGGTTTTTGAAGATTTTGGCGTACCACCATCACCGGCCTGGGGGGTTTAGGTTGAAAGAAACTAATTTTTTCTAATTTTCAAAACATTTTTTCTAAACAGCCCCCCTGAAACTAATTTGTTTAGAAAAGCATTTTCTATCAGAAGCATGTCCTTTATTCATTTTATTTTAATCAAATAAGTAATAAAACTTTATATTTAATTCAACACTTGTTGGTTTGTTCCTATATTTATTTTGGATATACAAGAGTTCAGAAAAACTACTCTCACACAAGTAACTAGTGACAAATGGCATCAGAAACAGCATAGCTTTCCGGAAAAGCATTGGATACTCAGATTTATAACCGATCCAGAAGTCTATTAATGATTTCTCTTTAAAGATATCTCTCATGAAACTGTCTCCTGTTAAATCGATAAACTTTTTCAGAAGTTCCAACTCATTTGGTGATCCTGCTAAAAGATTTCAGATCCAGTCAAGTTTAGACAATCTTGGAAAAATATCTATTAAAACTTTCTTGAAGAGGTTCCAAGTGCAGAATTATATCAAGAAACACATCTTATTTTGGGGGTATATCATTTTCTCAAAAAATGATGATCATTTTCTATAAAAAATGCTGAGACATTCTACTCTTGTATTTGCAAACTTAAAAGGACCAACTTTTTCTTGGAAGAGTGTATTTTGCCATTGGCTGTGAAGGGTTTTGTATTTGCTCCCTGAAGACTCATGTTCAGCATGTTGAGTCTATCAAAAATGTCAGCTGATATGCCAATCTTGACAACCATTCTTCATCACAGAACATGTTTTTGTGTTGCCACTATTTTTTTTAGGCCTCGTGACGCGTACCACCTGAAATCTTCCCGCGTACCACCGTTTGGGAACCCCTGGCTTAGAAGAAAGGAGAGGTCGGATGGAAAAAGAAGATGATAAAAATAATAAAGAAAAGAATAAATAAAGAAAAAGAGAACAGAGAAAACGACGATGGTGACGGTCGTGAGGTGGTGAGGAGGAGGTGGCGGGGAGAAGAGTAGTAAAGTTCAAAAGAATGTGAGGTGAAAAAGAATGAGGTGTCGGTGGTGAAAAAAGAAGGAATAAAAAATAACTGCTTGACGTCTAAATTTAGCTCATTGTCGAAAACGGACACGGAAACTTGGTTGAGTTTTTTAAAAGCTGACGAAAACTTAATGAAAACTGAAGTGAAACAAATTGTACAATTATTAGTCTAATAAATAGATAAAATAAATTTAAAGACGTTGAATTTTTTTGAACTTATATCAGTGTCGAAACAAGAAGGTCAGTCTGTGGGGGTTACCAATTGACCAATGATGTCGCGCGGTGGGGGGGGGGGGGTTGTTTGCTGCAGGCACTATGAGGAGAAGGAGGGTTCTCTAACAATAATAAACTAATGTATAGTTTGATGAAAAATAAGACCAAATTGTCACAACCACATTTATAAATGTGGTTGTGACAATTTCGTCTTATTTTTCATTATGGATACCTTCCACAATATCACCTTCACCCAGTGACGTAGCCAAGGGGGGGGTCCTGGGGGTCCGGACCCCCCCTTCCGGTCCTAAATTTTATATAATTTTCATTAAATTAAACGTAAAATAAGACAAAGCACTGATGTTGGTGTTATTTTCAATTACAGGAGAGCTAAAAAAGACTGTTCTAGGGCCTCTATTTTTCAAAAAATTTCCAGGGAAGTACCCCCAGACCCCCCTCCCAGGTCAGTCGACCCCCCCCCATTTCAAAATCTTGGCTACGTCACTGCTTCGCCATTACTAAGAAAGTTAATGTATTGTTTATTCAAAGTGGTGGGGGGGGGGGGGGGGGGGGGGTTCGGGGCTACTTGAAACCATGTATGAGAAAAAGCAAAGTTCAAACCTGCATAAAATTTTTAATGGACTTATATTTTCTATGTATATATTTTTTACAATCTTCATACATGTAATCTTAATGATCATCCATTAAAAACTAAAAAAAAAACTGTTTCCAACCATATTGAATTTTTTACAAACGCCCAGTTTTTTCATTATAAAATTGTACACATACTTCTCAAAACTACGATTTTATAATGGGTATAGATTCACAATATTTGTTATGCTGCCTCCTCATAGTTGTCTAAGATCAAAATACACTTGAAAAATCCTCTTATTTGATATTTTTGTACGTTTTATGAAGATAATCAACATGTGGCTACCAGACCCCTTGTCACCAGATAATTATGTTGCAAGCCAGGCACATCACCAAGGGTTAACTATTGTATTGATTTTCAGAGAAGCAAAAACCGACGTGTATTTTTGAACATACCTTCTCTAAATTCGGACTAAATTCAACACCTGTAAATGGAATGAACAAAACATGCTAAAAACTAAAAAAATGTTTCTCATATTTTAAAAAAATTTGTGGTAATCTAAAAAATGCCAAAAAAAATTTCAGTCTATTGTATTGATTTTCTTATAAGAATTTTAAAAAAAGCAGAAACGTGTTTTGTAAGGAGTGTATGTGCGCACGCGTGTGTGTTTGTTTGAACGAGAGAGTGAGAGAGACTGAATGAATGAGGGAAGGAGTGAGAGAGAATAGGCAACAATGGCGAATTTTGTAAAGCCTCTTCAGCTATCCACCGTATAGAAAACCACTAACGAAAAACAAACGCACGTTGTTATTTTCTGTTGGCTACAAAAGATTTACCGAAAAAAAACTTGGAAGTGTGAAGAAGAATAGAATGGAGAAATGGTGGATAAGAAAGAGAAAAAAGAATTCTTCTTCGATGCTGTACTTCTACAAACAAAAATAATGGCTGTTCTTGCTTTTGATTGGCAGCCCACACAACATTGCTGTTGTTTGGTTGTGAGAAGCGTTTCCAAGTTCTGGGAAAGCATTTTCGAAAAGGGAAGATAGAATTGTCAAGTATTTTCGAAATTCTGGGAAAACTAATGAGAAAGTTGTTTGAGGGTGGCAAAATTTCTGAATAGCTCGAAAATGAAGTGCAGGAATTTTTGTTTTGGTTCCTAGAAGTTGAAGTCTACGTCTATTTTGGTGAATTTGATTTATTTGGGACGAGCATTTTATCCGGTCTTGCCCGGGAATCCAGTTTGGAGTTTTTCTTTCCTGGTAGATAACTATGGTAGTAGTGACTGGTAGTTACGTAATTGGGAAATACCGTACACAGTTTATACTGTACAGTTCATTTGTTTGAAAAGAAAAATAATAATAATATAGTGTGACCTGGCTGGCTCAGGTCTGGTGTCAGAGTTATCAGGTCGAACCTGAATAAGTTCAGAGCCTCTGACGTGACTCAACGACTGTTTTTAGGCAGCCGGGACCGACAGTTTAACGTGTCCTCCGAAACACGGGAGTGGCCCGAGGTAAAAACTTTCGGTCAGAACTGGGATCGAACCTTTGGGCTAGCAAACCAGCACTTAACCCACTCAGCTACGGCCACTCTGTTTGAAAAGAGAAGTCGCAAATCAACTGTTTTTCCACTGATGATGTAAATTTCGAGTGTTCTTTATAAGTAAACCGCCTTTTTTGAAAAAAAATTGCAGCTCTAACCACCAGCATAGTTTTGTGTTTAGTTTCGTCGACAGATAACAGTAAATAGCTGTTTATTATTGGTTTTCACTTTCATACCATAGAATCTTTGTACTTCTAATTCTAGCAATAAATCAGCACAAATTCCTTCGATCATAAGGATTGAATGTTTCTCTTTCAGTATTGATACAATTACAATAGTGTGGTTATTATTTTTATTATAATTAGACGTAAAACTCCCAAAGTGCAAAGTGGACTGAGTAAAGATGGTTCATTTTTTGTACTTGTTTTTGTTTGCCCACCAGCTTTTAATGTTTATTATCATTATTTTATTGCAGACCTACTTATTAATAGATTGGCAGGTTGCTCGATTACAGAACAGAGCAAATAAATACTGAATCCATTATAAATTTTGCTAAGCAATGCATCGATTTGAAATATTTTAAATTAATACTAATTATATAAATTTTGCTAAGCCAAAAAAGCACCAATGTGTAGCCTAAATGTTTTAAATCAATTCTATTATTTTTCATTATTATTATCATCATCATCAAGATGAAATGGAATATACCTTTAAAGACAAACCTGAGCACAGGAACAAATAACAGTTTATATTATATTAAATCAGTAATATTATACTACATCATTTATATTATTTCTTCAGAAAGAATAAATTATTATGACTTTTCTATACACTATATTGGTGATATCTTTAAATTTCATATATTTTGAAACACAATTCCAAGAAGACACTCAACAATAATAATACGGTACAATCATAGCCTGTTGTATCTTTACTTGATTGTGTTTTGTATAATAAAGGAAAAAATAAAAATAAAATATATAACAACAAATATAAATAATATAATATTGATACTGATGTTAGCATGACAAGCATAAGCAAAGCACGTGTGCTAGGCTGCTAGCTGCGAGTTCATCCAGCAGTATGAACAAAATAAAATTCTTTATAACAACAATATAATAACATGAAATAGAACAAAACTAAAATTAATATAATAGAGAAAAAAATTAAGAGAGAATTATGGCTATTACAAGAATTATATTGATAGGTTGACATATATTTATTCAGGTACCCAGTTATTTATTTTTAGGGATAGCGTTTCGGTAATATTATGCTGATGTTAATAAATGTGACTGCAATCTTATTAATAAGAAAGTTACTATCATAAAAAGTTGTTGTCTGCTAATTTTGTAGCAACGTCAGCAATAACTGAGTAATAATGATAAAATAAAATCATGATAGAATAAAATCAAAACCATAATATTTTTCTTACTATTATTACATCAATACCTGAAATTGTAATTTGTGGTATTCGTCTTTCCTCATGGAAAACTTGCTGGTATTAGCTTTTCCTCGTGAAAAGTTGCTTGAGTGACATTTGAAAATTTTATTTTAATTGTAATTGTTTAAAAAACCATTGTTATCCGTCTGCATTCCAAAACATTGCTAAGTAGAGCAGTACTGTACAGTGTACACGTGTTGTACAGTCAGCAGTGTCTCAAGTTTTAAAAATAATATTGTATTAATATAATGGGAAATATTTAAAATTTGTGTGTTAGATGATTTAAGACGAATAACATTTATGAACTTATGTTTGTAGTGGCGAAGGTGATATTGTGGAAGGTATCCATAATGGGGTAAGACGAATTTTCACAACCACATTTATTAAAAATATTGAGAACAATATTTTTAATAAATGTGGTTGTGACAATTTCGTCTTATTATTCATTTATATACTTGTTTTCTTATGAAGAAAAGTAAGAAGAAGAAGAAGGAGGTAGAGAAGAAGAAAAAGACGGTCAAGAAGAAGGAGACATAAGAATAAGAAAAGGTTTAGGAGAAGAAGTAAAATCCAAAGAAGATGGCAAATAAGTAGAAAGTAAGAAAAAGGAGACGTCGGTGGAGAAAAATCTAAGAAAAAAATTGGAAGTAATAAATCAAAAAAAGAAAAAGAAAAATGAGAGAAAGAACAAGCCGACGAAGAAGAAAAGATGAAAGAGAACAGAAAAAGAATAATAATAACCAACAGGTTGAAGGGAGAAGAGAACCGAAATGCCGTCAAAGTAGGGGATCTTTTGTTGTAGGGGTTTTTGGGGTGTGGGGGTTTGGGTCTTTTCGAATTCTGAGGGAGGGTTCATTCTTGGGTCTTGGGCTAGGCAGACAGGAATGTGAGCTATTGCCTGCATCCACTGTTATAATAGATAACACTATTATAACTATATATTACATGTATATATATAGCCGATTCCACTATGATATAGAATTTCTTCTTTTCCCTTTTCTAATTTTTCTTCTCTTCACTCCAAAACCATTCATCGTTACTTCTATAGGTTTCAGAATTTGGAATAGCGCATGCGTCAATCGGTCTATCTCTTCTCTCTTTCTCTTCTGACATTTATCAATCGTGCTCTCTCTCACACACGTTCTTTCTCACTGTTCCTCTTTCACTCCATCCCGTGTCATATTCGGCAGTTGGTCTACTACTATTCTATAGAGCCCGCTTTTTCGTGTGTCGAACTAATAGAGGAGACCTTCTCTGTTTACATCTTCCACGTGGTGTTTCTCCTACTCCCTTTCTCTTTTTCCTTTCTCTTTCTGTAGGTTTCTTTCTCACTTTTCAGTGCTACCAACCTCCTGACTTGGCCACTAGAAAGTGAGTGAGAGCATTGCTTGTGTCACGTAGTCGAAAAATCCATTCATAATACAAGATGACTGACTAGCAGTGGCGTAACTATGGGAGACTAGATTCCCAAATTTCTTTTGTTTCTGGGTCCTTGTGATGGGATCAGGGTCATAGTTCCCCCATCCCCCCCACTTGGACCCAGAAACAAAAGAAATTTGGGAATTTGACAATGCTTGAGTGACAATATTTTTTGCCAAGAGTTGAAAAAGGCGTCTCAAATCGCTGAAAATGTGTGTTCCTCAGGGGGATATATCCCCCCTCCAGGGACCCAAAAACAATAAAAATTTTGGAAATTTGACAAGAGAGACAATAAGTTTTACAAAGAGTATAAAAATAAGTCTTGATAGCTGAAAATGAGGTTTTAGGGATCAGGGAGATACTCCCCCCACCCCAAAGGGACTCAGAAACAAAAGAAATTTGGGAATTTAACAAGACCTGAGAGACAATAATTTTTGACGAGTCAAAAAAGGCTGTAAATGTAGTTTAAGAGGGATTATTTTCAGAAAACCGCTTTTTTGAACGAACAAGCTGTATAATAACCTTGAATTACTGTTAGAAAAACCCTATATATAAATAGTTGATTCGAAAGGGGTGTCCGGGGTACGCCCCAAGAATTGTTTTGAAAAAAGTCCCTCTAGAACCACATTTTCCGTGATTCATCTTCCTCAACCATCTTCTTTCTCTTCCTCCTCTTCTCTTTCTCTTACACTTTTTCCTTCACCTCCTCCTCCGCCACCTCATCCACCTTCTTCTTCTTCTCCTGCTTCTCCACCACCTCCTTCTCATTTTCATCCTTCTCAGTCTTCTTCGCCTTCTCCTTCACCTTCCCCTTATTCTCTTCCTCATCTTACTCCTTAACCTTCTCCACCTCCTTCTACTTCTTCTCCTCCTACTTCTTCTCCTCCATCCCCACCGCGTATTCCTCCTTCACCTCCTCCACCTTGTCCTTCATCTTATCCTTCACCTCTTCCTCCTCCTTTTTCTGCTTCAACCTTTCTTTCTCCTTTCTTTCCTTTTCCTACTTCCTTTTCTTCCTCCTCGTCGTCTGCTTCATGACTGGTACCCAGCTACAGCAGCTGTCATTGTTGAGCAATTATACAATACAGCTTGTTAGTCGTTTAATTAGTCTGCCGAAATCTAATTACGCTACATGAGTAAATTGGCATGACGGCCCACTCTCTCAGACTCGCAGACAATCGAGTCAATCACGCTTCAGTCAAGATGAGTCAAAAATTTAAGCCTTTGTCACCCACGAGGTCACCAAACTATCTGTCTGGTCAGAGGTCATCTCTTAAATGGATGGACTCCGTTTTTAAACCAAGTAAATTGTTGGAATTTTTTCTCCAAAATACGACATTTTTGCCACAAATACCAGTCTTCAATTATCTGTCTTTGTCAAAAGTCTTCAAATACATTATAATTATATATAATGAATAAGCCTACATTGAATAGGCCTTGAGTTTATCTTGAATCGCACTTAAGTATTCCTCGAATAGGCCTTGAGTATGCCTTGAGCGTGCCTTGAATAGGCTTGGAGTAGGCCTTTATTATGACTCGAATACGCATTGAGTTTGCCTTAAATATACCTTGAGCGTGCCTTGAATTGGCCTGGAGTTTGCCTTAAGTATGCCTCGAATACGCATTGAGTATGTCTTGAATTTGCCTTGAGCGTGCCTTGAATAGGCCTAGAGTTTGCCTTAAGTAAGCCTTGAGTATGCCTCGAATACACATTGAGTTTGCTTTGAATATGCCTTGAGCGTGCCTTGAATAGGCCTGGAGTTTGCCTTAAGTAAGCCTTGAGTATGCCTCGAATACGCATTGAGTTTGCCTTGAATATGCCTTGAGTGCCTTGAATAGGCCTGGAGTTTGCCTTAAGTAGGCCTTGAGTATGCCTTGATTAGGCCTCGAGTTTGCTTTGAATATGCCTTGAGCGTGCCTTGAATAGGCCTGCAGTTAGCCTTAAGTAGGCCTTGAGTATCCCTAGAATACGCATTGAGTTTGCCTTGAGGGTGCCTTGAATAGGCCTGGAGTTTGCATAAGTAAACCTTGATTATGCCTCGAATACGCATTGAGTATGCCTTGAATATGCCTTGAGCGTGCCTTGAATAGGCCTGTAGTTAGCCTTAAGTAGGCCTTGAGTATCCCTAGAATATGCATTGAGTTTGCCTTAAATATGCCTTGAATAGGCCTGAAGTTTGCCTTAAGTAGGCCTTGATTATGCCTCGAATACGCATTGAGTTTGCCTTGAATATTCCTTGAGCGTGCCTTGAATAGGCCTGGATGCCTCAAGAAGCCTTGAGTATGCCTCGAATACGCATTGAGTTTGCCTTGAATATTCCTTGAGCGTGCCTTGAATAGGCCTGGAGTTTGCCTTAAGAAGCCTTGAGTATGCCTCGAATACGCATTGAGTTTTCATTGAATAGGCCTTGAGCGTGCCTTGAATTGGCCTGGAGTTTGCCTTAAGTAGGCCATGATTATGCCTTGAATACGCATTGAGTATGCCTTGAATATGCCTTGAGCGTGCCTTGAATAGGCCTGTAGTTAGCCTTAAGTAGGCCTTGAGTATCCCTAGAATATGCATTGAGTTTGCCTTGAATATGCCTGGAGTTTGCCTTAAGTAGGCCTTGATTATGCCTCGAATACGCATTGAGTTTGCCTTGAATATGCCTTGAGCGTGCCTTGAATAGGCCTGGAGTTTGCCTTAAGTAGGCCTTGATTATGCCTCGAATACGCATTGAGTTTGCCTTGAATATGCCTTGAGCGTGCCTTGAATAGGCCTGGAGTTTGCCTTAAGTAGGCCTTGAGTATGCCTTGAATAGGCCTCGAGTTTGCCTTGAATAGGCTAACATTAGATTTGTTTGAAAACTGAACTCCCACTTCTTTCCTCCAGGAAGTTTTCTTTAAAAAAAGCCTCCCCCCCATGTTACATCATTTAGAGCAGTTCTAGGCCCTAATTGTACTTTTAAATACAATTTGATAACATCCTCAAAGTGTATTCCTTAGTTGAGTTCAAGGTAGCCTTCCATTTTTTTAACGTCTATGAATTTGAATGGACCAATTAGACGCCATCGGTAGCATTTACCAGTTACCGGTAAAGCTCCCAGGAACTCAACTATTGTAGTGATCATATGTAATTGTCAAGCAGGGTTCCGGACCCCTAACGTCACAACAACCCGCTGTTTTTTTGAAAAAAAAAACTGATTTGGTTCTCTATTTTTTACAGATTTAGAAAATCATATCATTAGTAAGCTGCTCACTCATGGCGTTCAACAAGAGGGACTGAAAGCTACCTGTTGTGCATTACTTTTTCATAAATTATAATTGAAATTCACCAAACACAATATTAAGCGATTCTTGACACGAATCCATCATTTTAACGCATTATATGGATCAATGTGAATCTTATCTAGTGCTGGAGTCTTGACTAATGGGAGATTTCAAAAGTTATAACCGCTAAAACACCCTAAAACCTTTTAATTTAATTCTTGGATTTCTTGTTCCATAACGATCTGCGTTGTTAATATTAACTTATTATTGTAAATTTAACGACTTGCAGTCAATTCGGGGTCCATCTCATCATTCACCGTCAACCAACTCATTACTTATGCACAGGTTTCAGGAGTATTTTGCACTATAACCCCGCATTTCTTAAAAATACGTCATTGTACTGTAGGTTTCTAACCTAACCCAACCTAACCTAACCTAAGACCCGGTTAGGTCAAGTTAGTTTAGTTTAGGAATCTACTGTTCATTGTCAATTTTCAAGAAATGCGGGGTTATAGTGCAAAATACCCGGTTTCAGACCTATATGGACTTCATCCTACAAAATAAAAGACTGTTCTCTGCCATAAAATCACTTCCCACGGGTTCGGAATCCATCGAATCGACTGCAAGTCGTTAAATTTGCAATAAGAAGTTAATATTAATAAAAACTTGAAAAACACTTTTAAGTGGAAATTTAAAATGATTGTAATTAACCACTCAATTATAAAAATACAACAATAACAAAATGAATTACAAAAAAAGTTTGTCTTTCATTTTTTCATTAGGAAATTAAACTATTTTAAATTCTCTGAATGCTTGTAAATTCTTAGTTTTAAAGACATCATATTTGCTGTAAACTATTCAATATCTTACCAACTGAACTATTATCAGTTAATAATAAAAAATAATCTATTTTTAAAATATTAGAATTGGTCAAAGAGAATACCTTCTTTAAAAAAGGAAATTTAATCTAGTTTCTTGATCTTTTATGTGTTATTGTAGTTATTATTTGTCCTTAATTTTTACTTATGCTTATTTTATTATTTCTTATATTGTAGCTGTAGTGATTTTTACTATTTTACGTTTCGTTGGTCGGTCTGGCGCTCAGGCTATGCTTTGCTGGGTCGAAATATGGGTAACTGAATAGTCTAGAATCTTAGTTAATTTCTTAAATTGATGTATTTTTGTTTAATTGGGAAATAAGTCTTATTCTTATTCTTAATGGAAACACGGCGGGCCACATAAAATGAGCTCGCGGGCCGGACCCTGGTTAAGAGCATCGTCAGACGACCCACAATACACTCAGAGTGTTAATATCCACTTAAAAGTGTTTTTTATGTTTTTATTAATTAACTTATTATTATGATGTTGAAGATCCATCTTGTTTCCACTAATATGTAATATAAACTTGAAAAAAAACACTTTTAAATGGAAATTAACTCACGTTATGGCGTGACGGCCGTTTCGCTCTGTTGTCTAGAGCATCGTCAGACGACCCACAGTACACTGACTTGAGGTATCTTAAGTCAGTGTACTGTGGGTCGTCTGACGATGCTCTAGACAACAGAGCGAAACGGCCGTCACGCCATAACGTGAGTTAATTTCCATTTAAAAGTGTTTTTTTTTCAAGTTTATATAACTTATTATTGTAGATTTAACGACTTGCAGTACATTTAACGACTTGAGTACACTCAGAGTGTACTGTTTTGTAAGTTTTTATTACATATTAGTGGAAACAAGATGGATCTTCAACATCATAATAAGTTAATTGTTAGACTAATTGTTAGCCGCGAGCCGTAGCAGGTATCTGTTCAATCAGATAGAGATAAGCTGCGTTCTCGTAGGTCCTGTTTGTAACGGTGACCGATTAGATTGGCCAGCAAATGTTCTCTTCTGTAAAATCACTTGCGGGTGGTTCGGAACCCACCTAAAGTTGTAGGTCCAACTCATCAATCACCATCATCTAACTCATTACCCATGCACAGGCAAGGGCGGATTAAAGGGGGGGGGGGCGGAGGGGGCGACCGCCCCCCCCCGAGGGCTTGCACATTTTAAAAAATTAAAAAGGGTAACACTTGTGACATGCACACGGTTAAATTTTAATTGTCCCGCCACAGACGGAATACCTCCAACTTGTCTTACCACTCCGCCTCCGCCGGCCGGGAATTAACAAATGTTGTAATACTTATTTTGCCTTATTTTCTATATTACCTTTACTTTATCTTTAACTGTTGACATAATTTTAATTCAATGACGAATTAACAAATGACAGAGAATGAAGGAAATCTTATATCAAGTGAAATTAGTTTGACTAAGATTAATCTTTTATAGAATAGGTAGGGGCATATAAATCTCTGTTTGTTTTTGACCTAATACATATTTATTGTAGTACTGGTATTATGAAACATGAAAGAATATTGAGATTAATTTAAATATATATATAGGTCTAAAAATCATCACGATCACGAATAAATTGCTTAGACTCTGTTCATTTCTCTGTAAATTTTGATAAAAATTAAGCTAGCAAAGCAATTTTTGTTCAAGACATATTGTATTATATGAAAAAATTTGTATTCCTAATTCCACATGAATATACAGAAATAAACTACTCTAGCTAGGGGAAATTTTATTGTTCTTAAACACGAAAAAATTATATTTCTACTACATTTCAAGTGCTAGAATGGTGTAAAATGCGGTTAAAGGCTACTAAATTTCAAAAAAATTTATTCCATACCCCCCCCCCCCCCCCCGACGGGTATTTTTGGGGTATTTCGCCCCCTCCCATAAAAATTCATTAATCCGCCACTGTGCACAGGTCTCAGACCTATGTGGGCTTCACTCCTTAAATTAATTACGTTTTTTTGACGCTCCCAGTGACTCCGAATTCAACCATTCAAGGTTCAGTTTAGTTCGTTGTTGTACATAAACAGGCATCTGCATAGCCTACTGTTTGCACCATTTGGCTCATAAATTATTCAGCATTCCATTGCAGATTGTTTACGGTTGTATTGTTAGGTTAGGTTGTTATTGTGACGGTTAGTATGAATCGCACGCGCATCCATTCTTCAAACTTTGCCAAAGTGCCTGCAACGTTTCCTGAATAATGATGCCACTAACTGAATACCATGTCAAATCATGTCACTAACCTCCAGTGGCGTAACTAGATTTAATGCGCCCTAGAGTCGGCTTCATATTGCAAGGGGCAGGGGCCTCTTTGTTTTTGCCACGTTGCTCAAGGACACTCAATTATTTTTGCAGGATGAAGCCCACATAGGTCTGAGACCTAGGTAGTGAGTTTGTTAATGGCGATTGATAATTTGTGCCAACAGTTTTAGGTGGGTTCCGAACCACCGGGAAGTGATTTTACAGTAGAGAACAGAGTCCTTTTTGTTGATCAACCCAATCGGTCACAATTACAAAGAAGGCCCAGGATGGATGATGGTCATTGATAAGTAATGCCTACAGTTTTAAGTGGGTACCGAACCACCGGGAAGTGATTTTACAGTAGAGAACAGAGTCCTTTTTGCTGATCAACCCAATCGGTCACAATTACAAAGAAGGCCCAGGAGTTCGTAGCTTATCTTTATCTGACTGAACCGTGAGCCGCAGCAGGTATCTGTTCAATCAGATTACATAAGCAACGCTCTCCTAGGTCGTATCTGTAACGGTGACCGATTGGTTTGGCCAGCAAAGAAAGACTGTTCTCTGCTGAAAAATCACTTCCCGGTGGTACGGAGCCCACCTAAAACTGTAGGTCCAACTCATCAATCACCATCATCCAATTCATTACCCACGCTCAGGTCTCAGACCTATGTGGGCTTCATCCTCCGAAAAAAAAACATACCTGCTACGGTTCACGATATCTATCTATATAAATAAAATTAGAGTTTTGTCTGTTCATTTATCAGAATTATATATTTTTTGGTTATTTTTACGTTTTATACATCAAATAAGCCGAAAATCGTCTTATCTCACTTTCTGTCTGTCTGTCTGTCACGGCCCCAAAGGCATTTTACGCGGCCTTCTCCTCAAAAACGAGAGCATCGATCTGGATTTTAGTTATTGAACACTTTATTGACAATGTCTTTAGCTATAAAAAAACTAAATTAACTTTTTTTTTAACAAAGTAATAAACGTTTAAAAACCAAGTGTTTTGCGATTTTGGATACATTTTACGCGGCCTTCTCCTGAAAAACGTGGAGCATCGATCGGGATTAAAGATATTTATCAGTATTTAAAACCTTTTTGACAATGTCTTTAGCTATAAAAAACTAAATTAACTTTTTTTTAACAGAATAATAAACGTTTAAAAACCAAGTATTTTGCGATTTTGGATACATTTCTTCTAAGTTTTATTACCACATAAGAACAAATCACGTAATTTATCAATCAGCTGTTCTCAAATATAATCTGAATGGTGGGCCCTTCGCGGCTTTATTTACGCTGTCTGCAGACTTGTGTAGTCGGAGCATTGCAGTCTTTTAGGAAACATATGACTGGTGAATCAAAGCTCATCTTATGTTTCATCAATTATTTCTTTGTTGAAAAAAAACAAAATTTTCTAATTTAAATTTATCAAAACAAAAATTAACATTTTAGGAAGGTGCGGTTTGTGCTAGGCTCTTGGGAATTCGCCAGGTAGCACTATTATTACCACATAAGAACAAATCACGTAATTTATCATGATATATCAATCAGCTGTTCTCAAAAAATATTCTCTCCCATACCGGTCACTGAATTGCTTACGTTGTTTACTAAGGGCCCGTTCACACGTTACAGTTTTCGTGCGGTACAGTAAATTTGCTGTATCAGTTATTTTGCAGTGCTTTCGTTTGCATGTACATTTCATATTGTATGTTCACACAATACTGTTTCGACTGGATCCAGTAAAAAAGCTGTTCTAGCCGATTTCTACATTCGGTTTTGTCTTCGAAAACTGCATTGCTAAAATCAGCTGTACCGCAAAATAACTGTATCCGTATCTGGTAGCACATGTATTGTACCGGTAATGGATATGTTCAAACGATACGCTTATTACGCTGGAAGCAGTCTTCAGATCGTCAGAATTGATATTCTTCAGCATTGATCTTCTTATTAGTGAATTCCAGTGTCCAGAAATGGAAGATATTAATTGTGAAAATTTAATTTCTTTAATATATGAGAGACCCGCCTTGTGGGACAAGACTTAAGATTAATATAAAAATAAAGAGAGAAAATTATCAGCGCGGCGAGAAATGTGTGGAATATTGAAACCAGAATTTGCGTACTTTGATCAAAATTTAAGAGAAACCTTCAGTAAGTAACTTATTTAAAAAAAATCTTACACAAATAAAAAAAATCCTGGACTGGAATAAATAAAACTGAACTGGAAGCGCAATGGAAGAAGGAGGAGAGCACAGCAATAAGCAGCAAAGCCGGACCGTGTGAACATCACAGTACAGTTGACGCCGTACAGTAAAAAAACCGTACCACAAAAAAACTGTATCGTCTGAACGGGGCCTAAGCTGCTAACAACTTCATGATCGTTGCTATCAAAAAAGCCGAAAAATATTTAGTCTTATTTCTAAACATAATCCGTACGAAGGACGGGCACAATAGCTAGTCTATATAATAATAGTGAGTTTGTGTGGGTGTTTTGTCTTACAGATGTCACAAAAACGGCAACGATTTGGAACACTAAATTTGACACAAAGCTTCTCCTAACCTTAATTCAGTACACCTCGAATTTTTATTTTTTATTTTATTTTCAGACTTTTCAAAATTAATGTTCATATTTCACTTAAGGGCACTACAACAGTTTTAAAATGTATTTAGATGCAGGAAGCTCATAGAACAGTTGATACATCACTATAATGCAAAAAGGCTTAATGGCACAAGCCAAAGCAACACATTTGTTCCGTATCAATATTGCAGCTCGTAATTCCTTTTTTGGAATTGTAGTGGCATTGGCGGTTGAAATCCATTCATCACATGTTTAATTTAAACACCCCGTTGCAAAGCACGGGTAAACCACTAGTACAACATAAGACAAGGTAGGCCAACGCTCAGAACAATACGTAGGCTACTGTATTTATTTTTTAAATGGACAAATGCTCAAAAAATTTCCTTTTGTGGTGTGTATGTAACGTTATTCTTGATTTGAGAAAACGAAAATTATTTGAATCCAATGTAATTAACTTCACCCGGATAACTTGCTAGTAGACTACTATAATAGACTATCATCTATAATAGACTACAACTTCCTTTTAGACTACTCATAATAATTAAAGACAAAAAGGAAATCATGAGTGTTGACTTGTAACAAGATAACGAGCAAGCCATTTGTAGACTTTTTTATCAATTATTATTGTTAACTAATAGGGGTAAAGTGATAAATGTCTGTCTCTCTGTCGAAAAAGTGATTGTGGTTTTTTTTTGTAGATTACGTCTTGGAGACTTCAGTTGAGGAGTGAGACAAGTCAGATCAACAATTATTATACACTAGTTACCATAATTATTGTATCAATTAGTTGAGGTGAGGCTTCATTTTGATGTGAAAGGAACTCTTACACTATAAAAAGCTTTATCTACTAAATATTTGTTTCAATTGGTTTTTAAATATTTCTATATTGTCAAGACTTTTAAAATTGCGGTATTTTTTTGTAGAGTTTACTACTAATATAACCTAGTTTTGTTCGAATAAGCTTACATTGTGACTAATAGTATGTGTGAATGAGCTACTAGTAAACTACTAGTGTGAGTGAGTCAGTGACAATTAGTTGAGGAGAGGCTTAATTTTGACGTGAAAGGAATTTTCTTTGTAGTGGCGAAGGTGATATTATGGAAGGTATCCATTTAATGAATAATAAGACGAAATTGTCACAACCACATTCATTAAAACTTTGAGAAACTAGTTTCTGTTGTTACACCATTATCAATCTTAATTAAACTAAAAACTAAAGTACATGTACACCATAAAAACCTTTATCAACTAAATATTTTTTCAATTGCTTTCTAATATTTTTATATTTTTAAGTCTTTAAAAACTGCGGTAGCTTGTTGTAGAGTTTTCTACCAATATAACTAAGTTTTGTTCGAATAAGCTTACATTGTGACTACCAGTAAGTGTGAGTGAGCTACTAGTAAACAACTAGAGTGAGTGAGTCAGTGACAATTAGTTGAGGTGAGGCTTAATTTTGACGTGAAAGGAACTCTTGTACACTATAAAAAGCTTTATCCACTAAATATTTTTTCAATTCTTTTTTAAATATTTTTATATTTTTAAGACTTTAAAAACTGCGGTACCTTGTAGAGTTTTCTAACAATATAACTAAGTTTTGTTCGAATAAGATTACATTGTGACTACTAGTATGTGTGAGTGAGTTACTAGTAAACTACTAGTGTGAGTGAATCAGTGAGAGAGATTCTGATGACTTTATTTGCGCAAATTTGCAATGTATATGAATGATTACAGTATTATAAAGATTAGCAACTCTCAGATCCAATAGTACAATACAATGATTTTGGAAAAAATAACTTTATGGCTAAATGAGAGAGCGAGAGAGAATGGGAGAGAGTAAAAAAGAAAGAGTGAGAGAGAGATGTAAAATCTGCTGTAAAATCACTTCCCGGTGGTTCGGAACCCACCTAAAACTGTAGGTTCATCTCATCAATCACCATCATCCAACTCATTACCCACGCACAGGTCTAAGACCTATGTGGGCTTCATCCTCAAAAAAAAAGATCATGAGAGTGAGTGAGTGTGAGAGAGCGAAGAGTGTGGTATGTGTGAAAGGGTAGTCGATCTATTTGTTGAAACGTGATAACTGCGTTTCAATATGTGTGTGATAATATGGCTCTTGAATTGACGAAATGATCAAAAACTGTTGTTGTTGCTACATAACTGTATTCTAACCTTGAACAGAGTGCAGTAGAGTATTTTGAGTGTGTAGGATTAGTATCGTAGGCTAGAAGCTAGTAGCTAGTAGTACGAACATGTTCATGGCAATCTGCTACATGTGTAGCTGTACTGGTCTCGACATTCATTACATCATTACATGTATGCTTATTTTGATCAAACATTGGTCTTCAGTATCCTGTGTAAAATATTCGAATTTTTCAATGTCGATAAATCTTAATGCTTCCAGATTGCTCTATTCGAATCAATATTGAAACTCCATCAATCATCAATCAGTTGCTAGCTATAAAAATATCAATTTTGGTAAATAAACAATCAAGCCATCACTAGAGTTTCGGTCTACTAAACTCAAATTCAGGTTTATTTTAAACAAAAAATTATGTCTACAACAAACTTTCAGTGTAAAATTGAAAAAGGATTATTTACATAAAGTAAATAAAAACTATGATGTATAGTTTATTCTAAAGGGGTGTTCGGAGGTACTCACCCGAGAAAGTTTTGGAAAATAATCTCTTTAAAACACATTTAATGCGGTTAGACAAATTAATCCATTGTGTCAAAAAAAGTGATTTTCATCTAGTTTTTACATCATTTTCAGCGGGAGATTCGAAATCTCGGAATAAAAATTTATTCTTCAAGTAGCCAATCTTCAAAGCTGGCCTACTTACAACTTTTTTCACTCTGCTATTTTTGATCCCGCACCTCACCTGATGGGGCACAGTATAGCACCGTACTTGGAAATGTATTTTAAAAGGATAAGGAGAGATTTTCTAGCAGTAGCTCAAGACATTATGTAGCTTGTTCATTCGAAAGGGGGTCCGGGGTACTCCCCCGGAAGTTTTTTTTTAGAAAATAATCCCTCTAACACCACATTTTCAGCCATCTTTTTTACTTTTTTGTCAAAAATATTGTCTCTCAGTGCTTGTTGCAATTCCAAAATTTCTTTTGTTTCTGGGTGGGGGTTTCTATCACCCTGATTCACTTTATAGTTACGCCACTGTGCCAAGCGATTCATGTGCCGTTTTCCAGACAATACCGACTCTACATGACCTCTATAAAGGGCGTTACACACGTCGTTACATATCCGACGACGACAGCATTTTAAGGTCGATACACACATAACCGTGCCGTTCTGTGTAGTAACCTACCCTAACGTACCTAGACGTGACGTTTAATTATAAAAAGGAACCGAAAGCTGATACGTACAGGACATTTTGGTTTCAGTGAGTCTAATGCATAATTCTGAGTAACCATATCTAGTTGATCAATTTTAAAAATGATGCCGATACAAATCCTATATAAATTTTAATTTGCCGCCAACACATTAGAACCAAAATGTCAGATACGTGTACCTGGTATTTTTAGAGCAGGAAACCCACTGGCCCGGCACCGGCGGCGCCCGGCGGCGACCGGCGGCGACCGATGCTTACCGGCAACATTGCTTTGCGTTGTTTTCATTGAACAGCAACCCACTATATCTGCCCGTCACCGGCGGCGGCCGGCGGCGACAGAAGCATTCAGGCACCGGCGGCGGCCGGCGGCGACAGAAGCTCTTGGGGGCATTCTTGCCGGGCAGCCTGACCGGCATTTCTCTAGTCGATGCCAGTATTGCAAGTGTTCTGCGTGAACGGTACAATGAGTTCTTTATGTGTCGCAGTATGTCGCAGTGTGTGTTGAAGAAGAAAAGAGTCAGAAACGAAGGAAGCAGTTAATAAAAATAAAAATTAATTAAAAATAAAATAATAAAATAAAATAATAAAAATAAAATAAATTAAATAAAAATAAAATAAAATTAAAAATAAGATAAAGAAAATAAAAATAAAATAGAAATAGAATAGAATAAAAATAAGATAAAAAAATAAAATAAAATAACAAATGAAAAAAAAAATAAAAATAAAAAAAAAAATGAAAATGAAATAAAAATAAAAATAGAATAAAAATAAAATTGAAATGAAATAAAATAAAATAAAAATAAAATAAATTAAATTAAAAATAAGATAAAAAATAAAAAATGAATAAAATAACAAATATAAATAAAATAAAAATAAAATATAAATAAAATAAAAATAAAAATAAAATGAAAATAAAATAAAAATAAAATAAAATAAAAATAAAATAAAAATAAAATTAAATAAAATAAAATAAAAATATAATAAAAATTTAAAATAATGAAATAAAAATCAAATAAAAATGAATAAAATTAATTATTAATTAATAAAAATAATTTCATGTTACTTTTTCAATTTAATTTGAGCCAATAACAACAATTTTCCATGAGATCGAAATTCTTTCGCTGGATCGCCTTTTGTGACTTCATGTCACCTTTTAATCGCCAGTTATCTCATCCAGAACTCAATAAATTTTATCACATCACAAAATCATGTTTTATTTGTTATTGGTTCAGTTAAGTATTGATTAGTAAGTAAAATAGTGACGATCAAATTATTAAATAGCTGTTAACTTTTCATGTGAAATTTAACGACTTGCAGTCAAATAAATCAAATTTGACTGCAAGTCGTTAAATTTCACATGAAAAGTTAATATTAACAACGCAGTTCGTCATGGAACAAGAAATCCAGGAATTAAATAGCTGTTTTGAAAATACTGCAGATAAATAAGTCACATTGATCTCAAATCTTACTAATCAATACTTACCTGAGCCAATAACAAATTAAAACATGATTTTGTGATGTACCGTAATAAAAGTTATTGAGTTCTGGACGAGATAGCAGGCATGACAGGTGACATGAAGTCACAAAAGGCGATCCAGTGACAGAATTTCGATGTCATGGATTATTTTTGTTATTGGTTCAAATTAAATTGAAATAGTAACATGACATTATTTTTATTAATCAATAATTAATGAAATAAATTTTATTTTTAATTAATTTTTTTTTATTTTAATTTAATTTATTTTTATTTTTAACTAATTTTTATTTCAATTTTTAATTATAAAAATAAATTTTTATTTTTAATTTATTTCAATTTTATTTTTAATTCAATTTTGTTTTTAATTAATTATTATTTTTATTAATTGCTTTCTCAGTTTCTGTCTCTTTTCTTCTTCAGCACACACCGCGACTATCACAAATAACTCCTTATCTGACAAACTCTCCATTGCAACTGCTGCATTTCTTCTGTCAGCTCCAGTTTCTGCCGGAGCTATGCCGGACTAGTGGGTTATTGTTGTAAATTGCCGGCCGTCGCCGGTCGCCGCCGGTCGCCGCCGGGCGCCGCCGGTGCCGGGCTAGTGGGTTTCCTGCTTTAGCATTGCCATAAGACTCCGTACTGCAAGCTAAGGTTCGCACGGACTGTAGTTTGTTACTTGTTATGCAGCAGATCCTGATCTGATTTTTCGATGTAACAAACTGTTAATTGAAAAAACAAAGTTTGGAAGCATTAGAACTTTTCAATCTACGTAATTAAACTTTACTTTTTCATTAAACTTTACGATTTACGTCACAATAGAAGTGGGTTGACGTATTGGAGCTTGCACTCGTGCATTCACCGTCGGTTGTTAGTTAACTTGAAACCGGATGACGTCACTCCCGGCGTCGAATATTTTAGTTTGAAATTTCAAGGCAATGTCGACGTGCAAATTGATTGCTCAAGAGTGGCGAAGTGGCTCTGTGCAAATATTGTTCAAATAGGCGTCGGATCGACAGTGTATCAGACCACTTATCGCTGTTGTTCCTGTTGTTTTTGAAGTTAGTTGAAAAAAACAAGCCAAGTTTTCCGGGTTCAGGATGAAGCCCACATAGGTGCGTGCGTAATGAGTTGGATAATAGTGATGATGAGCTGGACCTACAGTTTTTAGATGGGTTCCGAACCACCGGGAATAGTATATTACGTTACAAGTGCGGGAAATGGTGTTTAACATACGAGTATGATAAGTTAACGCACGAGACGAAGTCGAGTGCGGTATTATCATACGAGTATGGTAAACATCTTCCCGGACGAGTTACATACGATATTTTTCGTCATGCAAGTCTAAAATAGCAGATAAGTTGAAATAAGAAACTATAAATCATTGTTATACAAACATAACCTCAACAAACAAACTCAAGGTTAAATGTGGCAATAATGGTTCTAGATCAGCTGATCTAGCTTTCGACCAAATGGTTTTTCAGTGAAGTGGTAGCCACAACCACCCATAGAGTAATCATCATTTGATGATTATCATTGGTAATAATCATTTGATGATTTTTACCACACAGTGTACGGTAATAATCATCAAATTACATCAGCTGTTTTTGATTTCTGTAAACAGCTGTTTACCACATTGATTGTTTGACTGGTAAACTGTCCATAACCTACAAGTATGACGAAAATAATTTTACAGCAGAGAACAGTCTTTTTGTTAGCCAATCGAATCGGTCACCCATACAAAGAGTGCCTAGGAGTTCATAGCTTATCTTTATTACCTTCATGTGCGTGGGTAATGAGTTGGAGGGTAGTGATTGATGAACTGAACCTACAGTTTTAGGTGCGTTCCCAACCACCGGGAAATGATTTTACAACGGAGAACAAAGTTTTTTTTGCTTTCCAATCCAATCGGTCACCCTTACCCATCGATCTCTATACTACTACAACTACTGTAGTAGTATAGATATCGATGACCTTACCAAGTGGGCCCCGGAGTTCGTAGCTTATCTTTATCTGATTGAACAGATACCTGTTACAGTTCACAGCCATCACTTCCCAAATGTTTATATGATTGAAATTTTGAGTTGGACAAACGTAGAAGACGTGGACGTTTTTCTGGTGTTTACCTGGTTAAATATTGTTAAAATTGGAGGGACGTAGAATCGTTAACTTTATTCTGTTTATATTGTCCAAGTTTCAAAATCTAGACAAACGTAGAAAACGTCGGATTTTTCTGGTTTATATTGTTGAAGTTCCAAATGCTAAATGGACGTGAAAAACGTTGGTGTTATTTTGTAGAAAATTTCCCGTTTATATTGGAAATTCAATATAAAAAAGGCAATAAAATGTTAGTAATTTTTTTGGAGTTTTACTGTTAAGACTGATGACGTTACAAAAGCTAGACGAACGCAGAAAATGTAAGTTTTTTAAGGAATTAACCTGTTTATATTGTTGAAATTTCAAAATAGAACAAGATGGACGGTGAAAATGTTACTTTTTCAATAGATGTTTTTAATTCTATTCTACTGGTAAAAATCATACAAGCTAACAGACTAATCATTAATGGAAAATAAGACTAGAAATTGTACTGCCAACAGTTTTTACCCCACACCAATAAATTTGTCTTAATATTAATTATCAAGAATGAACGAATCTTTGTCCATACTTCACCATTTCATGTAGTTTTTTTTTTTTCCCCCTAGGATGAAGCCCACATAGGTCTGAGACCTGTGCGTGGGTAATGAGTTGGATGATGGTGATTTTTGAGTTGGACCTACAGTTTTAGGTGGGTTCCGAACCACCGGGAAGTGATTTTCAGCAGAGAACAGTGTCTTTTTGGCTGGCCAATCCAATCGTTATATCATTAAGATTATAACTAACTTGCCTAATCATTGTTATGGACAATTTTTGCGAAATAGCCATGTATCTTCTGAAAATGTTGAATTTTATAGAACTACTGTATATAATGTTTATTTTTAAAATATGACATGTCAAATTCCAGCACCGAGCATTGCTGGAATATGTAGTGCTGTTGATGCAAATAAAAATGAAATGAAATATACAAATAATATTGTAAATAATTTCTAGCACTACAAAAACAGCATCAAATAAGTTCACTGTAATGTCTATGTGATGTTGATAATTTTGTTTTTAACCACTGATATGCAAAATTTGTAAATCTACAGGAATGAAGGAAGATAACCTAACCTAGCCTAACATAATTATTGAATGACCCTCTTACATATACAATTTCCCAATCACAAGTTTGAGACTCATGTGAATGTCATAAAAATCAATTTTTTAGAACTCCCATTAAAAATTCGATGTCTATGATGAATCTTAACAACAACAAAATAATAGATAATTCATTTATAATGTTGTGAGTGACGTAATGTTGTGTAGTGATATTGTTACTCAATAGTTTGTACTTCAAACAGTGTATCAAATAACAGAGAGATATAGAAATAGAAAGAGATAGAGATAAACACTCTTCTATTTCATTCATCTCTAGCGTGGCATGGTACAGAGGAGCAGGGCCTTTTTTGACCCCGTTTTTGTTTTGAAATAAAGACAATAACAAAAACAACGAGGTCGCCGTTCTATTTGACTTCGTCATAACCTGAGACTTTGATTCAGATTGATAGCTTTTTTTAGCTTGCAGTAATTGATGTATAATATGAAATATCTATTTGAAGCAAGAAATACAAATTTTCGACCATGTTACTGGACATTTTCTTTGCACCTAACCTAAACTAACCTAACCTAACCTTACTGGACATTTTCTTCGCACCTAACCTAAACTGAATCTAATAGTATAGTATTGTAGATTTTTGTTAGTGTTCTTCAGGTGTTATTAGGCTAACCTAACCTAACCAGACTTACGTTTCAAGCTATATATACTCAGCCTAAATTTTTAACCCTTGTCAAACTCAAATCGCAGGGGTACGAAGGTGGAGCGCAACGTTTCAGTGCGCTCCATCTCTCCATCTTCGTACCCCACTGATTTTGCTCGCCGTTGAGCTTTTTCTTTTCATATTTCTCGCTCCAGGACAGTAAGCCATTATAACTCCCCTCTGAATAGAGTTCAGAGAATTTTCAACAGTTGTTCTGTGCACTTGGATATCTTCTGGTTCTCCCCATTCAAATTCCGTAGGATTGCGTATGATTCAGTTGTGTAGCATGTGGTCATCATTTCGTGATTTTGTGCTTGCATTTAATAATTCCTTTTGTAAGTATTACACAGACATTCCATTCTTCTCATCCATCATATTATTTTAGTAGTTTAAATTTTTATAATTAAAATTTTGTTAATTTTATTATTTATCATACTCTTGATCTATTATTGTATTCATTGTGTTATTTATTATTGTCATTATAATGACTTTACTTGCTTGTTTTCTTTATTATTGATTGAATTTTCTTCTGTTTTCATTTTCATTTATAATTATTTCAAATTGCATAGTGTTGAAATTATTGTATTGTGTGAAGGAGGCAAAATGGGGTTACACCTGTTGTCTCCATTAATAAAATTATTTATTTATTTATTTATTTATTTTCCTCTCTGACAGCTTGACAGAACTTTGGCATGCGCTCCAACTTCGTTCCCCCGTGATGAATCCAAAATTGAAATCCATGAATTTTATAACAAAGTAAATTGAAAACTACTCACAATTGGATTGTAAAAATAAACTTGAAACGAAATACTAATAAACTCAGTGGAGAGCAACGTTAACAACACTTGGAGGTCAGTAAAACTAACTTAACCTCAAACCCACATAAACTAACCTAACATAACCTAGCACAGGTCTCTGACCTTTGAGGGCTTAATTCTCCCAAAAAAAGCCTGCTAAAATTCCAAAGTTCTTTTGTCCGTCGGTCTCTGGAGAAGGATCTATAGTTGCACCACTTCTAGCTCTAAGTCCATCTTTCCTGCTTAAGATCCCGTAAGCCCAAATGGAAGAACTTTGAAAAACATGTGACCGCAAGTCGAGTGCAGTACATCGTGTGCAAGTACTGTAATCCGGTGCTTTTGTTTCTGCTCTGATTCGAATCCATTTTTGTGCATTCCATCTTCACACATCCGCACACTGTTGCCGGTTCTCCAGCTATAAAAGGGCGCGATACTTGAACCACTGAGTATATTTTTTTCATCACCTATATATATATAATATCACAACATCCTTGTGAGTGGTGATCTCAGCTTGATTGACAGCTACAAGATTTATCGGTCTTCACTTGAAAGTGTTCAATTCCGTCCAAGTTTGGATCATTTTCTTCTTTTTTTTTGAAAAATATATCCCGCAATGGTATTGTTTTCAAAAGATTTGAAGAAATACAACAAGTAGTAGCGTTTTTGTTTGTGTTGAAGGAGGCAGTATGTTATCTAAGTTGAGCGTTTTTTTAGGATTTGTTTTCCCTGTTTAAAATCTCGTCTAATTGAAATTCATCGTCACTTTTCCACGCACACGCACCCGCGTGAGTTTAGTTGTTGGGAGGTTTAACAAGAAATCCGTTGGCAGATTAGTTGAAGGATTGATGGTGCGGGGGTGAGGAGGGGTGAACAGGTTGAACGGCTCTTAAAAAGAACGTTTCTTACTTTTTTTCATATACTATAGCAGCACTTGGAAATCAACATGTTTTTTCCTCTCCTAATAAGTCTCAGGAGGCTCGATTCGCCGTCCCCTACCGAACTTAAGTGGAATTCTCCCCCTTTCCCCCCCTACTGGCACCCCTCCCCCAACCCCACACCCCCGATATTGCGAAAAACAAGCGAAATGCTCACGTGTGATTGGTTGGTTAGCATCAGCTGTAGAAAAATATATTTTTATACCGCTCAAACGGCTGGGGTAAACAAGTGAATAAAATATATCGAAACTGGATTCTTGACAAATACTCTTCTCACACAATCTGTGTAACCCAATCTCTAGCTTTTTTCTTTTCTTTTTCTCTCTCTTTCTCCTTTCCACTCTCTCTCTCTTAGACATGCATATACACACACGTATCCAATTTTCGCATATCTGCTGAAAAGTTGTGTGACCCCAAGTGACCTTGAGGCGCCAGTTTCCCCCCTGTCACCTTCCCCCTAAACCCCCCCCCCCCTACCATCTCACCCATGCTTAATAGATGGAACTTTTTCAAGTTGTGTTCGGTTTTGGCAGAGATTTCTTTGTTCAAGATTGTTTTGAAGAAAGAGTTTTTATCAATCTGTCAACGTCAGCGTTTTCGTACTGTTTGTGATTGAGTTGGGCGACAATTTGAATTGAATTGTTTTGGAGGGGAAATTAAATTAATTCAGGTGGGGAAATGAAGTTGAAAGATTGTTTTGGTAAGACTTTCTTGTTGTTAGTCTTCAAGAAGAAAAGTTGTTTTGATCTTGTAAATATTTTCGAAGAGTTGAAGGTCAAGTCGGAATGAAAGAAGTCTATAAATCTGTCTAGTTTATTTACAGTATTCAAAGTATAGGCCTACAATAATGCATTAGCAACATACTCATTTTGGTTTTGAAGGAACTGGCAGTTTATGAATGTATAGAACGTAATTTATTCATTTCGAACTTACTGAAGACTTCTTTTTAATAGCGCTTTGAGGAATTTGAAATAAATAAATTATATTCAGTTTGTTTCCATAATACAAAATTAAATTCAGGCCTACAATATTGCTAGAAAAATATTATAGAAATAGATAATAAAAGTAGTTCAATGAGTAGAAATACATAACAAGATAATGAACAACAAATAGCATGATTAATCATAGTAGACTAAAAAGGAATGATAATGGTAATACTTTGCATATGTAATTCCAGTAGCTCTATCAGTAGACCTCAAGTCCAAGAATAAGGGTGCTTGCACAGAGGAACATACTCTATGTACTCAATGATAATCACCATTGCAAAATTAAACACAGTTGTCAGACTAACCCTTGATTCAATTTGCGTGATCTAATTCATCTGTTTTCCACCAAAAAATCACTCTGTATCACGTCACCAAGGCAGTGTTTCTATTTTCCAGAATGAGATTTCACATTTCTGATGAATGAATTTATGGAGCAATATTAATTAAATTTGTATAATTATCATTTACTTAGAAATCACTTGCTATCATACCTAATTGGAATATTATGAATGATTTGTTTCTCTCAAACAAATATGTTATTCTTATGAATGATAGATAACTTAATCTATATAAAGGCTCAGCCAGATAAATTAGAGGGCCTGAGAGTTATCTTATAATCTAATTTCAACTGCATATGATTATTATGATGGAGGAGTTCATTTTAAAAATTATATCCTTCCTATAGATGAATTACCTGAGTGCCTTCCTA
>OX418218.1:90117064-90175297 GCA_948455865.1 Conomelus anceps | reverse complement strand
CCTTCAACTTTTTTTGTTGAAGTAAGCACTTACAGGATAAATTAATGGAAACATGGAGGTGACTCATATTTCACAAAGGGGGATAAAAGACTCTGATTTTTGAAAATTGAATTTGAATGAACAACTGTACCGATTTTGGTATTGTTATACATCGATCGACGTAGAATTTTATATTCTTCAACTTCGAATTGAATAATGTTTTTAGAAGGAGGGGAAGGAGGAGGAGAAGGTGTAGAAGGTGGAGGAGGAGTAGGAGGAGGTGTAGAAGGAGATGGAGAATGATGAGGAAGGAGAGAAGAAGGACGAGAAGGAAAATGAGAAGGAGTAGTGGGGGCGAAGGAGAAGAGGAGTAGGAGAAGGAAAAGAGTTTTAACGCGTAATGTAACGCGGTAGATACGGTGGTTTAGAGTTTCAGGCAAAAACTGAAAAAGTGCCAAATTTGGGGTTTTTTCGCCCCCCCCCCAAAGTTATGCACAAGCCAGATCTTTTCACAAACTTTGGGGAAATCTCATCTGGGATGTCTAGAGTGGGTTAAAAAACTCAATTTTTGTCCATCACGGCCTTTTTTGGATTAATTTTCTTGGGCTATCGCTATTACTAAAACTTACAGTTTTCACAATTACTCGCTATGAGCGCTCTCTGCAGCCAGCCAGTCCAACCTCAACCAGACCTTGAGCAGTCAGCTGTTCAGACAGCCGGTCAGCTGGATTGTAACACCACAGAATACAGAAGAATTCGATTATCTAAAACTTCTTTCCTTCAACTTTTTTTGTTGAAGTGAGCATTTACAAGATAAATGCATCGAAACATGGAGGTGAGTCATATTTCACAAAGGGGGCAAAAAAGCCTGATTTTTGAAAATTGATTTTGAATGAACAACTGAACTGATTTGGTATTGTTATACATCAATCGACGTAGAATTTTATATTCTTCAACTTCGAATTGAATAATGTTTTTAGAAGGAGGGATTCTTCTTCTCTATTCTGTGGTAACACATAACCAAAATTTATGTTCAATATATTTACCAACACTGAAAAACGTTCAGTGACTTTTCAATCCAGTGAAATACTTTGATGTCGTAATTAACTTATTCCTACCAAGTTGATGCAATGTTGAAGGATTAAAGCTCATAAGTAGAATTTTAAGTAATGTAGTGTAAATGTAAATCAGTTATACAAATTAGTGTTTAGAGGCTACATGGTATAGGTTAGTTTGGCACCTAATCTAATGTATCCATAATAATGGAAAAACTAATGCAATCAATTAGGTATCATCGTTTTTTAAGTGAAGAATTTGCATTGTTGTAGATTCAGTGTTAGGTAGTGTAATGTAGTATGAATATTAAAATTTGGTCCAAATTAGGTTAAGTTTGGCTCGAGACATGCTAAGTACAGTAGTCATTTGATAGAATTATTATGTATTTAATTTAGCTTGCCATGAGGTGATTGCTCCCCATAAAATAATATTTTTTCCAGGTAACATAATCCGTCTTTTGTTGATAATAAAGAAGCAGATAATGCTTGAGGAAAACCTACCAATAATTAACCATCTATCAAGCACCAAAAACTTACACATCTAACTTAAAAAATAAGTCCGTTTCAGTTTATCAATGACTGATTAACATGAATTCTTTGATTTTTAGTCTTTCCTAAAACATGTGAGGTTTGTATACAATAGAAACATTTCCAATTTGATAGTATGATTTTATTTTCAATAGTCCTTTTCTGATTTATTTGAGAATTAATTTAGTTTTTACTTAAAATTTAAACAAGAGGAGAGGCAAGTTAGATATCCTTGAATAAAGTTAAAAATTCATTTTAGAAGCCTAATTGCTGAATTGATATTGAGTATTTCATTTATACCCATAATAAAGAATCAGTTTTTTAATTAAATTTTTAAACTGGTAGAAATTGTAGAGCTAATAACTTAATGAGATTTGTCTGTTTTTTGTAAAGTTTGAATGTATTTTGACAAACACAGAGCCTGTGTATTTATAACAATTACAGCTTGAAATCTTTGATGTTATAAAATTTGAAGTAAACATTAATTTAAAAAAATATTTACATCAAAAGTACAATACAATTATTGGAAATATATTTCGAACATATATTTAAAATAATTATATTTTAATTAATGAGAAGGATGAGCTTGCTTCTATTTACATAGCTCCTCAATGTTTGGCTCAAGTTTTGTTAAGTACAACCTTGAATCGTCCTCAACATTTATTATTTCTTGTTTCTTTACTTACTTTTTAGATATTTTAAGCTCGAAAATCCTCTTTCACATAGGTCTATTCTAATGATCTCCATTAATGTAGAATCTTTACAGCAGTATTTGAAAGTTCTTGGTACTCCTTTTTAACACCGATCCAAAAATCTACAAAATAGTGAGACAAACCTATTGGTTTGACACCTGTTGGTTCCAAATAACTCGATCACACAAGTATTCAATTAGATTCCATTATTAAATTATAGCCTTGCGTGATTACGAAACGGAAAGAAATAAAAATGAAAAATAAAAGTTTTTTTGGAGATTGGTAATGGTGTAACAACCGAAACTAATATCTCTCTATTTTCACTAAATTAATGTGATTGTGACAACTTCATGTCTTACTTTTCATTCCAAATGTAAGTTTAATTTTTTATTTACCTGCCCCGCGTACCCCCTGAAATAAAAGTTTTTTTTGAGATTGATAATGGTATAACAACCGAAACTAGTATCTCACTATTTTCAATAAATTATTGTGGTTGTGACAACTTCATGTCTTATTATTCATTACAAATAAAAGTGGTTTAATTTTTCATTAACCTGCCCCGCGGATTACGTGTTGATTGCGTACACCGAGGATTGCGTACATGGGCGTGTCAGCGAGGATTGCGTACATCTTTTACCTGTGAAAGATGACAAGGGTCGGCCAAGCATCAAGAACATTTTGACAGGCGAGGATTGCGTACAGCTTTCTCTTGTTTCCTAATGTCTGTCCTTGATTAGAATTTTCTCCTTTTCGCTATGACAGTAATTGTTCTTTTCTCACCTAACAGATTCAATCACAACGTCCGTCCTTAATAAGTTTGCTCCTTTCCGTTTATTGTATAAATCGATATGGCATTAATTGCTGGTTTTTTCACTTATAGTCCTCACTTATAGTGTATTAACCTAACCTAACCTAACCTAACCTCACCTAAATATGCTACTAGCTAGCTACAATTTGATAGGTACTCGAGATAGAAATGCCAACTCAAACTCAAATTTTTGTAGACAACAAAATTCAGTGAAAAAAACCAGCAATTAATGCCATATTGATTTGTACGCAATCCTCGCCTGTCAAAATGTTCTTGATGCATGGCCGACCCTTGTCATCTTTCACAGGTAAAAGATGTACGCAATCCTCGCTGACACGCCCATGTACGCAATCCTCGGTGTACGCAATCAGCATGCAACCGCCCCGCGTACCCCCTGAAATAAAAGTTTTTTTTTTGAGATTGATAATGGTATAACAACCGAAACTAGTATCTCACTATTTTCAATAAATTAATGTGATTGTGACAACTTCATGTGTTACTATTCATTTCAAATGAAAGTTTAATTTTTCATTAACCTGCCCCGCGTACCCCCTGAAATGTTTTGCACACCCGGTAGGGGGTACGCGTACCACAGTTTGAGAACCCCTGCTGTACAAGATTAAGACAAACTAACAGATAATTTGGCTAAAATAATAGGCTTAAAATCATGACTGGGTACACGTGCAAGTAGGCTATTGATAGCTAAGTACAGCCGGGGTTTATTCTTAACAACTTGGCGGTCCGCAATGACATAAATTCACGTTCTACTGAACAGAACTCGCACAAAAACTTGTTTTTTGCTCGACGTCTATTTGACAAGAATTATCTTGCTCGGAGCACCATTCACTCGTTCATTCAAAGCACACGTCGTATATCGTTTAGACGAGTAAAAGAAAGAGAAGAAAAAGGTGTACTTTCTCTTTTTTTTCAATTGTTTTTTGTTTGTTGGAAGCTGAAAAGAAGACATTACAATCGAGGAGTAGGATTTATTGCGCTTGATTTTATCGCTTTTAACTTCTTTATTGCTTGCTCTTTTGTGTATTTTATTTATCTTTTGTGTGTTGCGATTACATAGAATCTTTGATGAGGTTAATGTAGTAAGAAAAACATAGTAGTTGCACATAATGTAGTACAATCACATTTTTTGTTATCTATTGCAGTTAGAACAAATTTCTTCCATCAATAATTTTGTGAAATATGTGGGTTCAAAGATGAAATATTTTGTTATTGGGGGACGATTGATCTCACCTGCAAGTTAATTTAAATTTTGATAAATTATAACTAAAAGAAAACTTGGGGAATAAAATATCATATTCATATGATTCATGATTTCATATTTTAACAATTCGTTTTTTCAAGTCAATTTTTCAAATATTAAAATTTTTCAGTATATAATTTATTTTGAAAAAAAATACTTATTTTTTGATCGAAATTCAAATATTTCATTTTATCAACGTGACAAGGGGACTTTTATGTATAAAAATTATTAAAAGTTTAGATTATTTTGTAGGTGAAATCAACTGTCTCCAAAAACAGAAAAAATCATTTTTGAACCCCCATATTTCACGAAATAATTGATGAATTTCATCTCCAATAAATGAAATTCCAATACCTTTATTATATTCAATACAAGAAACTTAGAAAAACGTTATGACCAAAAACCCTGCGCACAGCCTTACAGATTTATATAGAGATGTACTATCTAAATATCAGAGAAATACAATCCAAATCTTGCTAACCTAACGTGACAATGAATAATTGTTAAAAAAAGCAATTCGTTTTTTAATTACTCTTTAACAATAATGATACGGTTATATTATTTTCTAATAGCAACATTAAATTCTCGAAACCCATGTACACTCTTGAATTGAATCCAAATTCTGTACCTTTTTTAAAATGTATTATCTGTGATAGCATTGTTTTAAAAACCAAATTTGACAAAGACCATAATAATTGTTATCATTATACAATTTATAATTGTTCTAAAAGCAGGTAGTTAATTTCAATCGGTTTTGTCTGAACCATGAATACAATAAATAATTATTTTTGTCAGTTTCCTTTTTTGTATTGCAACATTGTTTGCAAGCTTTGCTTTCTTATTTGAAAGAGGCAGAATGTATTTATAACAGAAAAAACTTGGAAACATAGCCATCAAAGAGATAAGATACTTCAAACACATTTAAAATAGATCTGGACAGTTTCAAGAATAAAGTTGTTTCAACAGTTCAAGCAACGGGAAATAAGATGTGTATCTGAGAAAGATTTTGTCTTCTATTTTTCTCTCTCACACTCTCTCCGTCTCCCAATCTCTCTCTGTCTGTTTCTCAGTGTTTCTATCTTCTTTCTCTTTCTTCTTCTCCTCTCTACCCCCTGTTCCAAATTCTGGTGCTTACCGGTTGTTGCTATTTTAAAATTTATGTCTATTCTAATATGTCTGGTCACCTCATTTAGCAGCTAGATAGGCTGGAAAGATGTTGACATTTTCAGTAATATTAATTTTTCCAAAATATTTTGATTTATTAGGGATTTATTTAATAATGTAACTTATGTAAACAAATTTATAAGTGTATTTTTCTTGATTGGTTCAATTTTGTTGTCTTACTCTTCACTTATTTGATTGAAATATTCTAACATCTACCCTCCGGGCTTCAATAATGATTACAAACGAATTTATTTGTGTATTATTCTTGACTAATTTTACATTTTTTGCCTTATTTACTAATTAGATTGATTTATTTGGTTGGCATCAAAATACCTTTTTTGTCAATCAGTAATAATAATAATAATAATATTAATAATAATAATAATAATAATAATAATAATAATAATAATAAACAACATAATAATAATCTTAATAATAGTAATGATAATAATCATCCTAATAATAGTAATAAATAAGCGTATGGTATTATTGGTGGGAAGGCCCTTACGTGTAGTTTCACCTCGCCGTTTCAGCCATGGTGTACCTACCATATTTTACGTGGGTTCCGAATTAATGACAGGAATGAATTGAAATTCATAGATTTCCATTAGCTGTTGCCAATGTCCGCAGTAGCCGAGGTCTTCGGAATAATTTATAGCATTCAAAGGAATTTCAAAATTATGTTGTTAACTAAGTTATTGATACATCTTTTTATGGATTATTAATTTACTATTGACTTGGATAGCAAATGATGCAATAACTATTAAAATTGCATAAAAAGACGTTAAATTAATAATTATTATTTTCTATAGAATTTGGCCAATTCACAAATACTTTCAAGCTGTAGGCTATTACACTAGTTATTTAGTATAATAATCATGGTTCTGTATTTTAGTATCTATTCTTATCCAATTATAGACTTGTAGTTTATTTTTATTGCTTTCATTCAAGCTTTATGTATGATCATTAAAGATATATATATATATTAAAGAGCCGGCAGGAGTCTGGTCTGACCAGCGAACACATAAGACCAATTATTGGTCTTATGTGTTCGCTGGGTCTGACAGCCGAACGTTGAGCGCCAAATTTAAAATAGGAGAAAAACGTCTCAACTGATTACAGGATTCGTAAAAGAATTTTTAAAATGATCTCAGTACAAGCACTGTATCCTGCTATAATAGGAGGTGGAGGAGGGTTTTTGTTCTATAATAATGCAATAATTTTGACAATATCTATAGCTTATTTTTAAAAAGGGGGCTTCGGGGTGCTCCCCGAGAAATTTTTGAAAAATAGTCCCTTTAAAATCACATTTTAAGCTATTCTAGAGATGAATTCATCCATTTTTACATTATTTTAAGACACATTGTATGTCAAAGTAGTTTTTATCTAGTTTTTGCACCATTGCCTATGGAAGATCCAGACTCTTGTGCTTAAAATTTATTGTTGGAGTAAACAATTTATTTATTTATTGTTGAACAATTTTCACTGTGCTATTTCTTATCCCACCCTACCCTGATTGGGTTAATGTATAGTACAGTGCTTGGAAATGTCATTTGTAAAATTTTTATTATTTGTAAGAGGGGTTCGGGGCTACTCCACCTCCTGACATTAAAAAAAAATATTGACCTAAAACTAAATTTTTACTGATTCCAGGCATCTCTTTCGACACTACTTGTCAAGAGTTGTTAAATTCCAAAATGACTTATTTCTCTGGGTATCTGGGGGGGGGGGGGGAAGATCTAACCCTCTCCCCCCCCCTTAGTTACGCTACTGGAAAGTAGTAATAATAGCTTGAAGGACCACTCTACACTGTAGTACAAACTGTTTGTACATTTGGTATAATGGTATTTTTATTTTAACATTTTTGTAATTGGTATTTTACCTTAATTTTGGTTGTTGCTATTCAATACATTATGTATAAAACACGAGCGACTGCACACTATAGTACAAACTGTTTGTACAATTGGTATACTGGTATTTGGTTAATTTTATTTTAGCATTTTGGAAATTGGGATTTTTAAATAATTTTGGTCACATGGTATTCAATATTCCTTGTGTGAAACATGCCCTCAGTCTGTTGATTGCGTAACTTGAAACAACAATAATAGTAATCATAATAATTATCGTAAATGTTGATCACCCGCTAAAAATACAAATAAACTGGCGCCAAACATCCACAAGGATAAGTTTCTTATCACACGGTACTTGCGAAACTGATATCGAAAAAACACATTTGTAACAATTTTGTTGTTCTGTGTTGAAGTAGGTCTGTATTCTTAACATTGTAATGAATCCTGATTGTAAAATAAATTATGAATTCTATGAATTCTACTGGTGTAGGTTGTTCTAGGACATTATTTACCAGACATTTTAATGTCTGACGAGACTACACAGAACAATCTTATGTATGATAATATCAGGTTGCACGGTTCAATTGAATCAGGATATCTTGAACCTGTATGCAAATTTACTTTAAAAGTTTCTTTTCTTAGCCCTTTCTCTTGGAAAATAAATGACCAAGAATCCTAACAAAGAAGTTTAATAAAGAATTAGAATCTCTCAAGAACCTTGAGGCAATTAATCACTCAATCAGTCATTCATCTTCTTTTCACTCTTTCTCCATTTCTTCTCATATTTCTTCTTCCCCTCTTCATCCTCCGGCTCCTTCTGCTCCTCCTTCTCCTCCTCCTCCTCTCCCCTCCTCCTCCTCCTCCTCCTCCTCCTCCTCATCCTCGTAAAATCCCTCATAGTTTATATAATGGATATTTTTCAAACTTGAAATTACTGATAAAAAATTAATGTATCTGCAATGTACGCAATTAAGAAAATGTATTACTGTACTATCAATATTGTTGGAAATAAATACATATGAAATTTATTGTACTATTCCTATAAACAGGAGCGGTCCCAGGTCGAGAGTTTTGGGGGGGGGGGGGACTTAAATGGGTATTGTTGAGCATTATTGCGAGATTACCCCTCCTTCCTGCTCCTCCTCCATTAAATTTCCGATTTTGGGGGGGTCATAACCTCCATAACCCCCTTCTGGGACCGCCCTTGCCTATAATGTGTTATTATTTCTAGGGAAGCGATAGCCGTGAGCCGTAGCAGGTATCTGTTCAATCAGATAGATAAGCAACGCTCTCCTGGGCACTTTTTGTAAGGGTGACCGATTGGATTGGCCAGCAGAAGAGTCTGTTATCTTCTGTAAAATCACTTCCCACTGGTTCGGAACCCACCTAAAATTGTAGGTCCACCATGTTTTCAATAACATGGCTCAAGCAGCGATGTGGTACTACCCGTAAGGCTCTCCCCACCAATAAAGCCATACGCATTTACTTTTGATTTCTAGAAGCGGCCTAAATTAAAAACTATATGTTTTCGTAAAACTGGAAGTATTTAGGCCTTTAATCAATAAAAATAATCGTCCAATGATATCACTGACATTTTTTGTGTTTGTAATCTGTCACTTGACTAATTTGATTTATTTTCCCATTCATTTTTTCCTCGTTTGTTATCTAGCCTACATTCTTATACTGTATAGTACTTTGTTGTTACGACATTCGTTAATTTTTTTCATTGTGATAATCATTCTACTAGTAGCTGATAAAAGAGTGTTTTTAAGGCTACACTTGGGATTTTTTTGATTATGTTTGTTGGAGGAAATGTTTTGTTGTTTGTGTATGAGATTGTGGAGAAGTGGGGGAGAGAATTTGGAGGAGGAAGGAGGAGGAGGTGGAGGAGTAGGAGTAGGAGGATGAAGAGGAGTAGGAGGAGGATAAGGAGTAGGAGGAGCGTTAGAATGAAGTAAGTGGGAGTGATGGAGGTGGAGGAGGAGTAGGAGGATAAGGAGTAGGTTGAATTGGAGGTGGAGGAGGAAATGGAGGAGAAGGAGGAGTGGGATGAAGAGAAGAAGTTGGAGGAGGAGAAAAAGAAGGATGAAGAGGAGGAGGGCGATAAGGAGTAGGATGAAGAGGAGGGGAAGGAGAAGGAGTAGGAGGAGGATAAGAAGTAGGATGAAGAGGTGGAGGAGGAGAATTAATAGTAGGAGGAGGATAAGGAGGTGGATGAGGAGGAGGAGAAAAAGTATTAGGAAGAGGAGTATGAGAAGAAGAAGGAAAGGGATGGGAGGAGGAGAAGAAGGAGAAGGACTATGAGGTCGAGGGGAGAAGAAGATTAAGAGGAGGAGGAGGAAGAGAAGAAGGAGTAGGAGGATGACGAGGGGAAGAAGAATAAAGATGAGGAGGAGGAGTAGGTGGAAGAGGAAGTATAGAAGGAGGAGGAGAAGGAGAAGAATAATAAGGTAGAGTAGGAGGAAGAAGAGAACAAAAATAAGAAGTTGGAGTAAGAGGAGGGGAAGAATAATAATGAGTAGGTGGAGAGGGAGGTGGAGAAGAAGAAGGAATAGGAGGGGAAGAATAACAAGAAAGAGGAGGAGAAGAAGGTGAAGGAGTAGGAGGGTAAAAATAATAAGGAGGAGGTGTAGGAGTATGATGAAGAAGAGGGATAGAAAAATAGGAATAGGAGGTTGGGGGGAAGAAGGAGGAGGATTATGAGGAGGTGGAGCAATGATGAAGAAGAAAGGGGTCAGAAGAGTCAGTCAGGTCTTACCAGAAGACATCGAAGCAAATTTCCATAGCTAACATAGCAATAGAACTTCAAAGACATGCAAATGGAAAGGAAATGGAAATGCACAGTGTGGGTTCAGCAGGGGCTTTTCGGGACCCGTACTGGAGTAAGATGGGGCGCACGTTGAGCAGTGCGACACAGGCGCGCAGGGCAGAGCAGAGCAGGGCAGAAACGTGTCGCACAGTTTAAAGCGCATGTTGGGAGGCAGTTTCATTCTACAGTGCGACGCAGGTGGATGTGCTTTTTGAGGTGTATTGTGTTTGTCAACATTTTTTCAAGATTTCTTGATCAAAGGTCAGAGTCAGATTCGGATGCGGAGTTCGATTCATTGCTATTGCTGTACATAATAATAATAATAAGAATAATAATTTTTTATTCAGCCAATCAAAATGCACAATACATTTTTATATGACAAAAATACATTCCAAGGTGCAAAATGTATAAGTATACAATAAAATAAATAGACTTTAATTTTTTAAATAAGCAAATAAAAAATAAATAAAATGAAATTTTAGAATATTCAAGACAAAATAAATATAGGATATTAAACTAAAAATGATTTAAGAATGAAAAAAAAAAGATTGTTCACCCCTCTCTAAGCCAAGCTTGTGCTGAGGGGTGAGTCGCTTAACCAAATAACTTTACCCTGGACTGAAAATATCTTTCAACAAACTAAAATATAACTCTCAATAAACTAAAAAAAAATATTTCCTTATTCACATTTGTTAGCATATAGGCCAATTCAATGTTTTTCAATATTATAACAAACAAAGAGATTTTTACTTTACTTTGGATTAATAAGATTAAAAAAAATAAACTATCATCCATCTTGATTGAAACATGAGGTCAAGAGGGGACAAAGCGAGGGAAAAGTGACTACTTGAAAAAACGGAATACAAATGGGGCATTCGCAATGAAAAAAGAACTATCACCAGAACAGTTTAAAAATGTTTGTCGTCTTAGTCGAGAAGAGTTTGAAGAAGTACACCAGATGATTAAACCTTTAATTGTCTCAGAGGGCTGTAACGCCCAAAGGCCTGTGGCAACTGAAGAAAAACTCGATCAATAACAATTATTGTTCTTCCATATTGAGAGATTTTAGTACACCAACAAAATAACGTAGTGACGAGTGCACGAGCGGCGCAGTTTCTGTGTCTCTGTCACAAGTGCGACACAGACCAATGCTGCTCTGCCCTGCTCTGCCCTGCCCTGCGCGCCAACGTGCGCGTGATTTCTGCGCTCCTACAGCGGAGCATAGTAAACGCATGGGACACAGAAACTGTGCTGCTCTGCTCTGCGCCACCGACATCTCAACGTGCGCCTGGCCTAAAGCAGGGCTGCCTATTGAGCTTTTGTCAATGATTTGGAAGATTGGGTGGATGGAGGAATCAACTGTGTAGGCTTCTGCATAAAACTTCTTGCATACGCAGATGATCAAGGTTATTAAAAACAAAGTTGTTCCGTTTTTTGAGAACTAGAAAAATAGTGGGGGTATGACGTATTTCAGTTCAATAGCATTGAGAAATCCATTATCATTGACAGCTGATCAAGATGCAGATTCAAATCATTGGATGGGTGACCGTGCTTCAATGACTTGATGTTACAAGCTTTATTATCACTTACCCGGTGGTTCGGAACCCACCTAAAATAGTAGGTCCACCATGTTCCCCGTAACATGGCATAAACGGCGAGGTGGAACTACCCGTAAGGGTCTCCCCACCATTAAAAGCCATACGCTTATTATTATTATTATTATTAAATTTGTGATGTGCAAAGAACATCATTTTCGTACTGAAAAAGTGTACAAATAGAGCTGAAATTTGCAAGTTAAGGGTAAGTGACGTCATGACTTTTCTATCTTGCTAATTTGAGTGAGTTATGGAACCACCTTGTTTCTATTAACCTTGGCAGATGATATAGTTCTGCTTGCTTCAGACAGGTTCTCTTTAAAAAATATGATATCCGACTTGGAATTGTATTTCAGGAAGTGGAATCTCCAGTTGAATCTAAGTAAATCTTAAATAATGGTTTTCAGGAGAGGAGGAAGAACGAGTAGACATTATGTATGGCAGTACAACAATGGATCGATTGAAGTGGTGAAAACCTACAAGTATTTGGGAATAAACTTGACATCCCAACTTTCATTGGCAAATCATTTCAAGGAGTGGTCGTCTGCAACAAAGATGGCACTGAATATATAAATAAATAAATTTATTTCTCTCTTCAAAACATTTGGTACATAACATATGTATAAATATCTAAATTAAACTATAGCTGAATGTTTAACAGCTTAATAGCTCAGAAAAATATACCATTCAAATCGAAACAAAGTGTCTTTGAAGCTGTGACTAGGTCAATAGTATTCTATGGAGCGCAAGTTTGGGGAGGAAAGATGTTTGATAAAGTGGAAAAGGTGCTACATCTTTTTTCTCAAGAAAGATTTCAGTTCCTGGATTTCTTGTTCCATGACGAACTGCGTTGTTAATATTAACTTTTCATGTGAAATTTAACGACTTGCAGTCAAATATTATTTGACTGCAAGTCGTTAAATTTTACATGAAAAGTTAAAGATTTCAGCTTGCCAATGTGGGTCCCAAACTATTGTCTTTTTCTTGAGACCGAAGTTCTGTCACTGCTGTATACATTATAACCATACATCATGCCACATTCTATATACATTAAAACCACTCATAATATATATATACAGAGATGTATGAAGCTGCCAAACAGCAGATATCCTCATATTCTGTAGAAGAGAGTAATTGAAAAGAAAGGTTTCATATACAAGGACTGGATGTATCTCCAAAGAGTTTATGACGTCACTGCATTGGGCGTGCACACTTGTGATGTTCAGACAGTTTTGACAAAAGTTAGTGACATATTGAGAGAGGGTTTAGGTTGACGCTGTTAGCAAGTCGGAGATGTTCTCTATATCCAGAACTAGCACACTTTGGAAGTTATGTGTATGAACTGACTGACTTCACATTGATAAAGTCGTTCCTGAAGGCTAGGATGTAGCTCATTCAGCTGAACAAAAATATTCTCACAGCCAAGGTGTGAAACTCTGCTCCCTGTGTAACTTAAAAGAAGAAAATGTGATTCATTTCGTTACCAGGTGTCCGGTTGTGACTGAGATTAGATGTCAATACTTCAGGAAGAATCTTGTGTCGATCAGCGAGTTGAAGGCACATCTAAATGGAAGCAATTGGAAGGTGGTTTTATTTATTTTATTGCTGATGATGCCCACATGAGTTTGAGACTTGTGCGTGGGTAATGAGGATAATGATAACGCATAGAAGCCAGACGGAGAAGCGGGATTCGAACCCACGACCGCTTAAACGACAGCAAGCTGAAGTTGCGACGCCCCAAGCAACTGTGCTAAGCGGCCCGATAGTGGACCAGTACTGCAGAGATGCGTGGAAGTACAGATACTCCTTGATACAGGAATTTAATTTTTAAATATATTGTAATATCCTCCTTCTTGCCAATATTTGAAAATATCCATTAAAAATGTAATCATCGTTTGAAATATTCTCATTTAATATACTCTGATTTTTCAATCAACTCCTCCAGACGGCGCTAGCAATGGAATAGCCGGCAATGCTTATCTTTTATAATTTTTATCTATACTATAGACGTTTAAAAATGTTCAATAAAGGACATTATTTATTTTATTTATTAAATTAATCCTCTTAAGGATTCAGCTTATAAGTTTTTCAGTACCAATTAATCTTGTTTTATTGCGGATTCTCATTTTTTATACATGTTATTATTATTTATTGTTATCTACTATTCATTGTTAAGTTAATTATTCATGTACATAGATAGTTTGAGAAACAATAAACAATTTTTGTAACATTTTACATTTTTCGAAGACTAAATATAAAACAGTAAATATTTAAACATGTCTATTTATTAATTGTAATGGACTATTTGCATAGTGCATAAGTTATCACCTAGTTGAAAATACAGAAATTAATGTAATAAGAAAAAATACAAATGGAAAGTTATTTTAATATTTTTATTTTTGTTTCAGGTAGTTCCAACGTATCAGCAGAGATGTGGTTGCTACATGCACTGATATTATAACAGTTTAGGTAAGTAAATACTTCAGTTTAAAAACTGTTCTATGTATTAATTATTATGTACATTACTATTTCTGTGTACCAGTGGCCTAACTAGAGTCAGTCTGGGGGGGGGGGGGTAATGATGATGCAATGGGGGAAGTAGGCTCCAAGCTATATAGCACACCGTGAGAGAAGGAATGGTTCTCTTGAAGTATCTTTTCTATGAACTTTTTATGAAAATTCAACGACTTGCAGTCAAATATTCATTTTCAGTCGGTATTAGTATATTTTCAATATTGTCGGTATTAGTATAATTTACTTACTCTGTAGGCTCAGCGCTTTCGAATCTTTGAGATCCATTTTCAGAGGACAATGGATCTCAAAGATTCGAAAGCGCTCGGCCTACAGAGTAAGTAAATTATACTTATTCTTAATGAATATTTGACTGCAAGTCGTTAAATTCACATAAAAAGTTAATATTAACAACGCAGCTCGTCATGGAACAAGAAATCCAGGTATTTTTTCTTTTTAATATGACAGGCTTCGATTGATATTCAACATAAAGTTTGTGAAACTTTTGAAGCGTGAAATATTGACGGATCATTTATCGTTTTTTATATTTATTTTTACAATAATTCAAAACTATAATGTATCGTTTTTTCAAAAAGGGGGTTTTGGGGGTAGCCCCCTAGGAAATTTTTGAAAAATAATCTTTTTAAAACCACATTTTAACTTATTCTAGATGAAAGTCATCCATTCTAACATTATTCTAGCAAAAATTGTATGTCAAAGACAGTGATTTTCATCTAGTTTCTGCATCATTGTCAATGGGAGGTCTGAACTCTTGTGCTAAAAATTTATTGTGCTAAAAATTTATTAAGTAGCCAAACTTTAAAGCAGGCCTACTTAAAAGAATTTTCATTCTGCTATATTTGATCCCCCATCTCACCAGATTGGAGTACAGTATAGTACCGTACTCAAAACTTTCTTTTAAAAGGAGATTTAAGACTTTTTGTAGGTTGTTCATTCAAAAGGGGGTAAGGGATACTGCCCTAGGATTCTTTTGAAAACGATTCCTCAAAAACAAAGTTTTCAGCGATTGAAGACGGGCTTTTTTGACCAATCAAAAATTAATGTCTCGCAGACCTTGTTTGAATTAAAAAATTTTTTGTTCCTGGGTCTCTTGGGGGGGATCTATCGCCCTGATTCCTCCCCCCCCGTGAGTTACGTCACAGCTCTGCAACATGTATTTCTAAATTCTTTACTGATAATTCTCAATTATATTTTATGAATTTAACAATTTCTACTCTTCTTTTTCTTCCTATATTTTTGAAAAAATATTGATTTCAGCAGTAAACCAATAGTATTGCACCAACTCACTGTTAATGGTACCAATAGCAATAGCACTACTAGTAGCATTGCAGTACTAAGTTATTATATAATCATGAAAGATATGATTACATAACCATCCGGTTGCATTCCGCAAATAAAAGAATACCACCATCGCGGAATAATTTAAACAAAACAAGTACACATGACATTCCAGATTCCACAATTATTTATGTCCATAGATTGTTTGCAGCTCATTATTTACATAGTTACAAGTAATTTTATTATAAAACTATAGATTCACGTTATCAGTGATTTATTTCGTATTACAACATATTATTCAAATTTATGCTGCAACCTTGATGAAAGTAATAACCTTGATGTGTTGTGATGGGAAATATGCGAAGAATTTAAATTGCACTTGGACCATATATGGTTAGTGGTTGGGGGGGGGGGGGGGTGTAACACAACAAGAGGAGCAAAACAATGAACAGATAAACATTTTTTGCATTTGTATCATCGATTAATTATTATTATTTCCCTTTTTTCCCCCTTTTTTCGGAAGATGAAGCCCTCATAGGTCTGAGAACTGTGCGTGGGTAATGAATTGGATGATGGTGATTGATGAGTTGGACCTACAGTGGGTTCACTAGATGGGTTCCGAACCACACGCAAGTGATTTTACAGCTGTTAGAAAACGGCAAAACAAGAACAATTTATTTTTGGTTTCTTGTAAATTATGTAATTCATAAATTTATAAATTCTCTGGAATGAAATAGTTGTCCAATGATGGGAAATATGCGAAGAATTTAAATTGCACTTATATGCACTTATATTACTGGAATTTAAATTGGACCATATATGGTTAATGGTTGGGGGGGGGGGGGGTAAACACAACAACAAGAGGAGCAAAACAATGAACAGATGAAAAATTTTTCTGTTTATGTAGGTAATCTATTTATGTAGGCGCAATTCATATTGAAAAGGGTTTCATAATGAAAGGAATTCATATGAAGGTTTCTGTAAAAATATAATCTGTATTTGGGTCACAATACTATGTATGATTGCATGACACAGATCGGTAGAAATAAAAAGAATAATTATCGTCATTGTAATGTAACGGATACGCTACTGCACGTGCAATGCAAAGTCTACTCAGCAAGAATTGAACTTGCATTACTGTCTATTGACATTAATTTCGTACTTGAAACTACATCTGTGTTAATAGAACGCATTCTTCAATATAGCTTTCAACACCTTTGCAAATATAACACTGCAACATTGTTGAAGGTATTATTTGATAGTGAAAGATAGCCTTGAATGAAAGATTCATTATTTGTCTTGATTTAGAAATACATAAATAATAATGTACCCGGATAAATGGCACTCATTTATAAAACAGTGTACAAAATATTTTTATTAAACAATATATTACTGCTGATAATAACCCCTGGTTGCACAAACATCCTATAATTATGATGGTGTCGCGACATACGCTCCCAACTAATCATAGAACTTTATTGGAAGTACTGCAAAATGTAGGCGTAAATGGGGTTGAACTGAAATGGTTTGAATCACATCTTATTGGGAGAAAACAATGTGTAGAACTAACTGCAGTAGTTGGGAATAGTATAGTACAGAATAAATCTAATAAATTGGAGGTCCAAGCTGGAGTGCCTTAGGGTTCAATACTAGGTCCATTGCTTTTTTTGTTATATGTCAAAAGTTTACCTAAAGAATTGATTAGTGGTAGAACCCTCTTATTTGCAGACGATACATCACTCATTCTCAGCTATTCCATTCTAGATAATTTATAAATAAGTGCCCATATAGGTGTGCAGTCCATTGTCCAATTTTTAAATCAGTTGAAATTAACTATGAATAGTAAAAAATGCCAATACCTTCAATTCAAAAACAAACATAATTTAAATGAAGATAGGGCTATAAACGTGTAAAAGATAATCAATTAGACCAGGAGAAAATATTGCATTTCTAGGAGTTTTGGATAGACGATTGGCCTGGGCTCCATTGAGAAAATATTTTGTAAAATTTCATCTGGGGTATTTGTCCTGCGACAGCTCGCAAGATTGAATGACAAAAAGTTACTTTTTACAGCTTACCATGGTCTCTTTCTGTCACATATTAGGTATGCTATCTTAGTAAGGGGTAATTCATCAAAACAAACCCTTGATAGGGTGTTTAAGATCCAAAAGAAAGCGGTTAGGTGTATAGAAAGAGTAAATAGATTAGATTCATGTGAGACGTTGTTCAAGAGACTTGGTCTCCTAACTGTATACCCTGCTTATATGTGTATGAAGCTATTTTATATGTAAAAACGAATTATATTAACCAAAATCTTGACGTACACGATTATAATACAAGAAGCCGAGGATATAATCACTTGGTGAGTCACAATAGTAGCTTATTCAAACAAAAACCAAGTTATATTGGTAGGAAATTCTACAACAAGCTACCACAGTTTTTAAAGAGCCTTGAAAATATAGAAATATTTTAAAAACAATTATAAAATATGTAGTTGATAAAGCTTTTTATAGTGTACAAGAGTTCCTTTCACATCAAAATTAAGCCTCAACCCAACTAATTGATTTAGTAATAAATTATGGTAACTAGTTTATAAGAGTATAATTTTTGATCTGACTTGTCTTATACTCCTTAACTGGAGTCTCCAAGACGTAATCTACAAAAAAAAAACTGACAGTGGTGGGGGGTTAGTGAAGGGTTGCAAGTGAATGGGTGTGAGGAAAGAAGATCAGCATTCAGGATTCTAATGTGTACTGATTTCTATCACACTATATCCAGGCTACACTTTGGACTGGCTAAATAATGAGAGAAACCTTTGTATTGAATTGAATTCCAATTTATAACCTATTAATAACCTATTTATTTGAATTGAATTCCTTTCAATTGGGCGCGTTTAAAATCAGCTTGAAGAAAGCTTCGTCATTTTTCGGTAGTTTTTTCCAAGTTAACCCAATTAAAGCTTTGTCATTTTTCACATTCAGGTTAGGGTTTTGCATTCTGTAGATCTCCCCCTTGAACACCACTAGAATATTACCCCTTTCAAATTCTGCCGCTTTAATAAAAATAATACAAGTAGCTTTCTTACAGCGCGCACGGCGTACCCTTATTTGTCCTTGTTAGTTCCATTTCAGCAGCCTGAAAATTATGTAGCACACACACCTACTGAACTGAAGTGAACCAAAGCAACAGTGACAAGTGTTGACGAGGTAGGGAGGGCGTTGGATCATGGACGCCGGGATTCCCTGTAATTTGGGAATCACGTGTCTTGTTTCCAGCGAGGGTGTTGGCTGCGGGTAGCTAAAGGCAGAGGTGAAGGTAGTTGGTAGATTATGTCACAAATTTTAGTATGGGAGATTTTATCGCTGGTAGCTTTTGTCATACATCCCATAGATGGTTCATTATTTGTTACATTTTTATACAAAGCTGGGATGTGAAACCATATGATTATACCTATATACATGCTAGAATTCGTATGATCTATATATCTTGAAGGGTGAAGCACATACCTAGTATAAAATGTATAAAATTGGTACCATCATTCACGCACATGCGCCTTTGAAAACACTAAGCATGACCTTAACAAGCCTTTCTTTAAATTAATGTTATATTATTATTTATTTTAATGTTATATTATTATTTATTTTAATGTTATATTTATATTTATTATATTTTAATGTGTTTTTTATGTTATATGTATATTAATGGCCAACGGTGGTCACTAATGCATGGATTGTTATAAATGCTAATTTACTCTCCAAAACATATAATAATATGTTTTTTCACATAATTCAATTTATAACGAATTATTCAACTAATTTATATTCTATATTTCATGTGCAGCTGATCACGGAATTTGAATTTTTAGTTGACTCTGTTGGCAGCATTGTAATCTAGCTATCATTGCTCGAATAACAGAACACTTTCCAAATAATGGCTCACTTTCATTTATTTATTAATTTTTTTTGTAGATTACGTCTTGTGGACTCCAGTTAAGGAGTATAAGACAAGTCAGATTAACAATTATACAATCTTATACACTAGTTACCATAATTACTATATCAATTAGTTGAGGTGAGGCTTAATTTTTAAGTGAAAGGAACTCTTGTACACTATAAAAACCTTATATCAGTAATGGCTCACTTTTATGCTGAATGATGTGATGGATAGTAGCCTGGTATAAAAGTGGAACAAATAATGAACCATTATTATGATAGGACGTTTGTGCAACGAGGGGTAATTCTAGAATTTGGCATACTGTGGTATGCAAAACAATAATTTATTCAACTTGCTTTTCTTTCATGTTTCGATCCAATAAAACCGTGATTTATGAACTTTTGGTACATTTTACATTTGGATACATATGGGTATATTTTTAGGGTATCTAAAATTCAATAAGTATATTATTTATAGTCTCTTTATTCTTATTATGTTGTAAAAACGTAAAATATGAAGAATGAAAAACGAAATGAAAAATAATATTACAAAGTTCAATGACCGTTAAAAGCCATTAGACCGGAACCAAAGAGGTCAATCGCTCTCTCACTCCCTCATTCACTCTCACTCCCTCGTTCGCTCTCATTCTCATTCTCTCACTCTCTCTCCCTCACTCCCTCATTCGCTCTCTCACTCTCATTCTCTCACTCTCTCTCCCTCACTCCCTCATTCGCTCTCTCACTCACATTCTCTCATTCTCTCTCCCTCACTCCCTCATTAACTCTCTCACTCTCTATATCTTTTGTCCCACCAAAACAAACATAACCTTCTGACTCAACATTCCCATAAACTCAACTATTGTGGGGAGTATTTTATGGGTCATTACTGTGAATGCTCTGTTTGTCAACAAACTAGTGGTGAAGAGGATTTCATGAATACAGTGGCGTTTCTAAGTGGGGGTTAGATTGGATTATCTTTCTTTATTCATGAAAATTTACAAATTATGCATATGAATTGAATGGTTAAATACGAAATTATTAACATCACATAGATGCAATAGTAAACTCAGATAGTGCTAATTTTTATAGTGCACGATATTATTGAACAATATCTATTTATCTGTTGTTATTTTTTTATTTTGTGTAAGACATTACTGATTAGACCAATTGTTACAGGTTCTACCTCAAAATAACGCTGGCAGCACTTAAATATAACACTCACACTTTATTTACATTATGTACAATGATCTCATTTGTCTGATCTTAATGATATCAACTACGGTGATGACAATCTAAGTGATGCAATTACATGAAATGGCGAAGTTGGGACAAGGATTCGTCCATTCTTGACACCTGACCACTATCAGGGGTATAGATCCATAGACAAAAGAAATATTGCAATTATATATTATAACAAGTCTTGAGAGACAAATTTTGAGAAAGAGGTGTCAGGAATCGGTAAAAATACGGGTTTAGGACTTTTTTTTTAATTTCAGGGTAGTACCCCTGAAACCCCCTTACAAATGATATTCTCGAGTACAGTTCTATACATTGAGGGAGGGGGAGGGTCAAAGGTAGCAGAGTGGAAATAGTTTTAAGGTCTGCTTTCAAGTTTATTTAAACAATATATTTTTAGTAAAAGAGTGGATCTGACATAAGCAATGATGAAACAACTAGATAAAAATCATTTTGACACAATGTGGCTTAAAATAGTGTTCAAATGGATTAATTCATGTCTAGACGCTTAAAATGTGGGTTGAAAGGGACTATTTTTCAAAAATTTACCGGATAGCACCCCCTTTTTAAAAGAAAGAGTAACGAGTTATGGATATTGTTATGAAATAATGTATTATTGAAAAACCCTCCTGGCCTCCTTCACCTCTCTTATTACAGGATATAGTGCTTGGAGCCTATTCTAAGTGGAGTAAAATTCTAAAATTCTAATTTAATATAGAATATTGTTTTTAGAAAAATTCTAATAGGCTTCTTAAAAGTGAAATGACCATTATAAATTAATCCAACCTTTTAATGCGGTCCCTTTCGGAATATACCTACGCTGAAAAATTAATAACTTTGAAGAATATTGTTCAATTATTTTTTTGAAATTAACGATCTCAAAAACATTTTCACTCCAACACTTTGAAATTATATAACCTTATTACGGCGATTCCATAACACCAACTAAATTAATTACAGTGTTCATAATGCACAGAAATATTATATTCTTCTTGTTCTTAATTCAAATTAGGTTCTGATTGGTCAAAACGGGACATTACAGGCTTGCTTCACACATAACCAGCTTTGGGTAACCGATGTCGTTCACCCGGCAGGATTACATTGCATCATATGATTTCGAAAATCGGGTAGATGTGAAGCGCTCCATACAATGATCGGCCTGGTAAACGATACCGGTTATCCGACTGGCGGTGAGTGTAAAACTTGAAATGAAGACATCGATGAATGCTCCTTTTTGTTCAATATTGAGCTAAGTATTGGGCCGATCCTTGCGAAACTTGGATGGGACCACCGCTGAATGATGCTCTTTCATTAAAAAAAATTTTGAAATCGTTTCAATAGTGTTCAAATAATTGATGTACAAACATTTAAAAAACATAAATGAAAAACCAGTTCGATTTAAGAACCTCCTCCTGTTTGGAAGTCGTTTAAAAACTTGCAATCTCTATCAGTACACCACAGTGTATCAAATAACCCCGTTTTACGGTATCAAATTAGTAGGATTCTTGCAGTAGATGCCATGGAATGGGGCGGATACCTAGAATTACGATTTTACTTTATCAAACGTCAGCAGAAATCACCAAGTTCAATATTCACAATCATTAATGAAGACTCTGCTGTAAAATCACTTCCCGGTGGTTCGGAACCCACCTAAAATTGTAGGTTCAACTCATCAATCACCATAATCCAATTCATTACCCACGCACAGGTCTCAGACCTATGTGGGCTTCATCCTCCGAAAAAAATGAAATAAAAAATGCTGTCAGTCTGAACACTGTCAGGCACATTGCTGAGGAATCAGTTGTCTGTTTAATAGAAGTTTAGGCAATGGCATTATTTTCTAACCTCTAATAACTAATTAATAACGCAGTTGTATTTAAAAGTATATGGTAGTTTAAGTACTGGATAGAAAACTGAAAATAATATGTGGGCTTCATCCTCCAAAAAAAAAAAAAAAAAAAAAAAAAAAAATAATAATAATCTCAATATAAAATGTTTGATTATCTTTTTAATAGGTTTTTAATACAGTTGTTTGTTATAGGATCTGTGAATCATAAAAATATCGTAAATTTGTAATGAATTTTCTTGTTAATGTAAAGTCTAGGTCAAAAAATACTACAGTAAACAAAGTGATCTCAATATCGACACAGATGAACACTTCCGATAGTAGTAATAGTTGTTATTGAAATCAGAAATTAACAATGCGTTAACATACATATTCAACGGTTGAGACCTCACAGACCTACACGTGGAGAGTGAGAGATTAGTGAGAGAGAGAGAGTGAGTGTGAGAGAGAGAGGCAACAAGGGTAATAGTTTCATTGTCTGTGACTTTCCAACTCGTTAACTATGTTTTTCATTTTCTTCGGGTTAAAGTGTAAACACGTGTCAAGAATAAGTGTTTATGTGTGTGTATTTTTGTGTGTAAGAAAGAGTATGTGTGATACGATAAGATAAAGATAAAGATAAAGATAAAATTACTTTATTTAAGTAAATTTACAAAATTACATTGTGACTGATTAAAAAGCATATTATTATCAACACCATAGATTGTATTTGGTAAAGAGTTTGAATATTAACAATGAGATTCGATGTGAAGCATTTACGTAAAAAGAACGAGGTCTGGACAAACATTCGTCCATTCAAACATAACCTTGAAAATTTCGAACTGAGGGACTATATAATTAGTAATAATAAAATAACATTTAAATACAGATTGAAAATTTTCTGTAGTGATTGAAAATGTTCTTTTTTATATTTGCTGAACAATGCAGATGGACTATTATTTACAAAATGAAAGATGATGGTTGCCATGCAGTTACTCTATGGGCGAAAAGATGCCGTCATTCCCTCCAAAAGATACCTCCTCAATGACGAGGTGAAGCCCGCTCGACTCTCAATGCACCTAATGAAATAGGAATTGCGTTCCAAGCCCGACAATCACTTTCAACGAATGCTTTAGTGTAGATTGTAGTATGGTGGTTCGGCATCCTAAGGGCATTATCCCCGGTTCTAGTATGTGAAACATTATTTTGTCTGCCTTCAGACACAAATTTGAAATCGTTTTCAAAGTAGGTAATTAGATTTGCCATATTTGAGGATTTCTTCGACAAGTTTGATTATTCTGAATAGTCTCTGATCCGGGAGTTTGAGAGTTGAGTTTGCTATGTGGGATTGAGTAAATATCATGCCGTTGAAGAAAGTACGCAAGGTTATAGATGTATCTAGTAACCTTGGACATACCGAAGACAATATCGTAGTCCTGACCGCGCTGCAGTCTATCATTCAGAATGACTGGCATGTCATTCATTACAGAATTGCAGTACAGGAAATGTGGAAAGATGAAAGATTGAATTGAATGATATACTTGTGTACAAACAAATAGAGAGTGAATATCAATGTTCTAGAAGATTAATTTTCAAAAACTAATTTTAAAAAAACTACTAGAGATAAAAATCTTTGAGCTTGGCTAACTGAGAAAATCAAATTCAAATGGAAATGATCAGTGTGATCATTTTATAATTATGGTAGTAATTGATAGTTTTTCTTGCCAAATTAAAAAAAATTATAATCAAGTAATATTTACTTGAGATTTGAGACTATTCCCTGCCGGTTCTAAACAAAATCTGAGAATTTTTCTATACTACTTTACTACTATATTACAAACATTTGGTTACTTTGTTTTGGAATAGTGCATTCAGAAGTTGTATTATTAGAATTAGGCTATTGTTTAATTGATCGATTGATTGTTTTATCTGAATTATTGTGTTTTTGTTGAAAAATTACATAAAAATTGAATCGCATTTTAATGATAAACTTCATTCATAATTTGGCATTTTTAAAAATCAATCGTTCTAACGAATTCATTCTCAAATTGATACAGATGAAATTCGATTTTTTTTTTTTGACTTGTAATAATAATTAATAACTTGATAGATAAGTTTTATTTGGCTTTGCATAATCAATGAATACTGATTTTGTATCACTTGTATGTTTGTGTAATTCTAATTTTACACTATTTTCTAACATTAGAACTTCTATTTTTGACGTGGAGAAGTTTGGACAGTAATGTCCACTCTATCACAATTAGACCATTATTACAATGTTCTAAAATTCAAAGATTGTTGAGACTTTTGTCTCTTGAAAAGCTATTTATTTATTCATCAAGATCAAGATGAAACTCAAAATTAAATGTGAAGATCTCATCAATTTATTCAATCACTTACAGACACCATACAGTAATTTCATAAAAGCCCAAATCTTCCATAACAGGAACCCCTATTTTCCATAACAAGAAAGCCCAAAACTGTTCTCTTCGCGAAATTTCAACTATAGAAACTAAGGGCCGTATTTATGAACGTTCTTTCAGTGTCTCTTGAATCGAGGGACTCGTTTGTTTGGAGGATGAAGCCCACATAGGTCTGAGACCTGTGCGTGGGTAGTGAGTTGGTGATTGATGAGTTGGACCTACAGTTTTAGGTGGGTTCCGAACCACCGGTGAGTGATTTTACAGCAGAGAACTGTAATGTATTGAAATGTAATGAATTTTTATAGACATTTCAAGAGTCCCTCGAGACGAGATACACTGAAGGAAAGTTCAAAATTTTAAGTTCATAATTTTTTCTAGGTCAGGCACAAGTCTCACTGGAAAATTTATCTTGAAAATAAAAATAACTTAATTTTTATTTATAGAATATTAATTTGGAATTTCTCTTAAAGCAAAACACTAAAGTTGAAAAATAACAGTTTATTGATAGAATTTTTGGCGATTCAACAAATTTATGAATTTTCTTTGTAGTGGCGAAGGTGATATTGTGGAAGGTATCCATAATGAATAATAAGACGAAATTGTCACAACCACATTTATTAGAAATATTGGGAAACTAGTTTCGTTTGTTATACCATTATCAATCTCAAACAAACTGGTCAAGAAAAATAACCCAGTTTGATTGAGATTGATAATGGTGTAACAAACGAAACTATAGTTTCTCAAAGTTTCTATAAATGTGGTTGTGACAATTTCGTCTCATTATTCATTAAATTTCTGAATGTTTGAGACTATTTTCCGACAAGACTTAACTGGAAAATTTTATTTTCTAGTGTAAGTGGAAAGCGCTGCTTGAAATCTGGATTCCATCTCAGTTAAGTGCGGGGTTGTGGAACCCTGGTGAGAAAATCTCTGGGGATTCACAGGGATTTATAGAGAGATTGAGTGAGTGAGTAAGAGAGAGAGAGAGAGAGAGAGAGAGAGTTTGTGAGAGAGTCTGTGTGAGAGAGAGATCTGGGAATTCACAGGGGTTTAAAGAGAGTGAGTGATTGAGAGAGTGAGATACATAGCGTGAGAGTGTGTATGAGAGAGAGAGAGAGAGAGAGAGAGAGTGAGTGAGTGAGTGATCTGGGGATTCAGAGAGATTAAATAGAATGTGTGATTGAGTTAACGTGAGAGAGAGTGTGATACAGTGCGAGAGAGTATGAGAGAGATCTGGGGATTCACAGAGTTTAAAGAGAATGAGTGATTGAAAGAGAGGGAGTTAGCGAGGGAGCGGGAGGAGAGTGAAATGGTCGAATAGTAATGTTTAAATGAATGGCGCCTCCAGCATTGATTCTCTCGGCCCACAGACGCTCCTCACAGCATCAGATACATAACAGCTTATAGTGTAAGTGTAAGCACGGGTACTGGGCTAGTAAACTAATGGACCAATCCCCGAACCAGATTTATAAAGTTATATTTTTAAGGCTACGCAGGGTTTTTGTCATAATTTTTTCGAAGTTTCTTGTATTGGATATTATCTTATATTATCTTAACTTTTTATGCTAAATTTAAGGACTTGCATGAAATTTTAATTGAGAATAAATAAGTATTTATTCACGTAGGCTGAAACGTTTTCGAATCGTGTTGATTCATTTTCAACAGCAGTTGAAACAGGTCGTTGAAAATGAATCATCACGATTTGAAAACGTTTCAGCCTACGTGAATAAATACTTATTTATTCTCAATTAAAATTGACTGCAAGTCGTTAAATTTACCTTAAAAAGTTAGTATTAACAACGCAGATCGTTATGGATAAAGAAATTCAAAAAATATTATCTATTGCAGACAGAATATATATTTTTTCATTAATTATTTAGTGAGATGTCCCCACATTGAGAGCCCCCGCTCAAAGTTGATATTTTTCGGGTTTTGGGGACTTTTGATCTCACCTACAAGTTATTAAAACTTGATATATTTTATTCAATTAAAAGACACTGAGGAATAGAATGACATATTTTTTTATTCGATCATACAATTCGTTTTTTCAAAATGAATTTTGGAAGATTTAAAAAGCAGTTTTTTAAAAAACTATTATAAAAAAACTCATTGTTAGGTTGAAATAAAAAATGTGTCATTCTATTCCTTAAGGTGTCTTAATTATAAAAAGTTCAATTAAGTATATTATTTTCAATCACTTTCACTGGAGATACTAGAGTGAGTGAAAATCACATAATCATATATTCAATTGAACTTTAAAAAAAAGACACCTTAATGAATAGAATGATACATTTTTCATTTCAATCCAACAATTAATTTTTTTTAAATAAATAAAAAAAACTGATTTTTTTTCAAATTTTCCAAAATTCATTTTGAAAAAACTAATTGCTTGATCGAATTAAAAAATATGTCATTCTATTCCTCAGATTTTTTTAGTTGAAGAAAATATATCATAAGTTTAATCATATATTTGATTGAAATACAGTGTCAGTTTTGGTATTAGATTGTTCATAAAGTATCTCGTCATGGAAAACATCACAGATTATAAAAAGTTATTAAAAGTTTAAAATAACGTAGGTGAGATTAATTGCCCACCAAAACCAGAAAATTTCAACATTAAACCCCCATATTTTACAAAATAATTATTGAGATTTTTTTTCTCATGACAATAAATCACATGACAATACCCTAATAATATCCAATACAAGAAACTCATGAGTTTTGAAATTTTAATAAAAAAATTATGACCAAAATCCCTGTGCGCAGCCTTAATATAAGAACGAGTGATGTAAATAAAAATTTTGGTACATACATGAAACCAAGAAGATTAATATAATTTAGTGAGTCAAGAACTAATACACCATATGAGGTTTTATTCAATACATTATTAATATAAGTGTTCAAGTCAATATTGTAAACAAAAAACTATAAAAAATATTTATATATTTTCTTCCTGATCTAGTTAATTAACAATCTAATTCAAAACTGACACTATTAATTTCTATTCCATAAACAGACTATCAAAACTGACACTGCATCTGTTTTGATATTAGATTGTTCATTACGTATTTCGTCATGGAAAACATCAGAGTAATATAAACGTTTACAAATACTTTAATAGCCCTATTTTTATTTGAATTAGAATTGCTTTTAAATTGTGCATATTGAAATTTGTTACAGTTCATTACTAGTTTCATAGTTTCAAATTGATTTAGCTGTAAATGTAGAATAAATACGTAATAATCGTTTAGACGTAATAAGAGCAGGCCCGTAGCTAGGCTGGGGCAACCGGGGCATTGCCCCGGGGCCCCCGGCCAGGGGGGCCCCCAAATGAAGGTGGAAAAATCGAAAATGAAATTAAAGTTTATGTGAAATTTATTGATTACTGTAGGGTCGTAGGGATATTTCATCGAATCATCAAAATGTCTTTATAAAAAAATATTTAAATAGCTTTTCAATATAAAATAATGGACAGATATTGTTCTCACAGAGATTTCGTAACAAAAATAGACAGACTATCAATCAGCCTGTCAGTTGTCACGCAATTAAAGAAATGCAGTTTGCACTTAGTTCACGTTACTCCCCCATCCCCAACAGTAATAAACTCGTCCTGACGTCGACGTGACGTAGACGGCTCCGTCTGCCGACTGCCTCTGCCACAGCTGACAGACGACAGTGAGAGTGACTACGACTAGTGAGCTAGTGACAGACAGCCCGGATAAGGTTATGTTATGTTGATGGTAAACTAACACCAAAAACTGACGTTTTGGCGTTCGTCCGTTACTCGTTTGTTACGGTGTTATACAATTTGTATTCTTATTCTTGTATTTGTTAAAATGAAAAGAAGCTATCAAAGTGGGGCAAAGAAAAGGCAAGACAAGAAGAAAAGAGAAGAGGATGCTTCAAAGTGTTCTTCCACCCTATCTGCTTGGTTATGTCCTACTACTAGTACTACTACAACTAAAAGTACTAATGTCACATCTACATCTAGTACTGAAACTAGACCAATAATTGGTGAGTGGTTTGAATTTAGATACGGTATTTAGGCCTAATTAATTAGCTTGGCCAATAACTATATAATTAATATCTTAAAATTTAACTATGTTAAAATTAACTGTGTTAAAATTTAACTAGAGTTTGAGTGTTTGATTGAGTTTAGACCACTGTGTCTGACTCAGACTGCAATCTATTCTAATCTAATAAGCAATGTTTGTTTGTGAATTTATCACTAGTCATAATATATAGGCTACATATTACCTACTATTGTGTAGTGGTCATTTAATTTTTTATGTGATTTTTATGATTCCTTTGGTTTCTACTTCTTTCTGTGTAGGTATTTTATTTGTTTATACATGCACAGCAGCACAGCATGAATATCTATCATAGTAATTTTATATCTTTTTGTGATAATATGATGTAAAAAATGCACCACACTCGCTTGCACATTCATTATTTATGAGGCCATGTATCTACTCTACTGTATAGGTACATCAGCATCAGCTAGGCTGAGCTAGGCTATGTACTAAAATTGGGCTCGGCAGATTTAGTCCTAATAGTATGTTTTTCCAATGCAGGTGAAAGAGGTTTTGTTATATCTTTACAATGTTATTAAAATTGGCTTTAAATTATATGTTATATGTAACTTAATGTTATTTTGACTTGCTATTTTTTATTGCAGCCTCAGTCCCAGGAAATGAGATTGAAGAGGAAGTTACAGCTCAAGATAACGCTGAAGAAAGTATTGATGAAGAAGTAACATGCCTAGGGCTAGGGCATCAACAAGAAAATTGTGCCAAACCTCCAACAAGTCCTACGTCAAGCAGTGAACTGATCGGCGTAAATGATCAAGTAAGTAGACATGCCAAGTACAGAATACTTATATGTTATATTATATTTTTCAACATAACAACATATGCTGTTTTATCGCCCTAAACATGGAATCCCTACGATAAAATATTCCATGGTTACATGGAAGTAAACAGTATTACTTCCATGTAAACATGGAATTACAGTAAGTCCCTATTGTTATGATCATGTTTGTAAGAAAAAAATACTAATGCATTGCAATCTACTTACAGGTGGAATGTAGCCGGACGAATAAAATTAATGAAACTTGTTTAAACACCGGAGAACCCCATTTTCCAGACCAGATCATCGATCCAGAGGTGAAAAAACGAATTATTGAATTAGGACCCTATCAACCAGTTGGCCCATTTCCATATGATGGAAAACAAGGTAGGTCCTTTTCAGACAATTATTTTACCCTGAAGTCAAAGTCTGGGCTCAAACTGAAAAGAACTTGGTTGTGCTATTCGTCCAAATTGGATTGTGTTTATTGCCAACCTTGCTGGTTGTTTCCCCAGAAAGGACCTGTAGGAGGATGGGATTCAGGATTAAGGGACTGGAAACATTTGTCTGATCGCATAAAGACACATGAGAATTCACAGCACCATGCTGATTCCTGCTTGGTTTATGAGCAATGGCGACGTCATGGCTCAATAGACGATGCACTAGAAAAAGGTTTGAAGGAGGAGCGGAATTTTTGGAGGAAAGTTTTGAAGAGGGTCTTAGATGTCTCCCTTATGTTGGCAACATGCAACCTTCCTTTTCGTGGAGACAGTTGGCATATCACTGATAGAAATAAAGGTAATTTTCTATCATTGATTGAATTGCTGTCAAAATATGACACTATCCTAGAAGATCTAATTACAAGGCCAAGTGGTACTGTTAATTATCTCAGTCCAACAATTCAGAATGAAATTATTTCTCTGATGGCTAGTGAAGTGCTTAGTGGAATTAAAGAAGAGCTTTTGAGTGCACCTTTTTTCTCCATAATTTACGACACAACACAAGATGTAAGTAAAGTAGATCAGCTAAGCGAAGTTTTTCGCTATGTAAAGATTGACCATGACCAACTCGGAAAACCTTGTGAGTTGAGAATTTGTGAAACGTTTACATCTTTCACAGCAGTTACTGACCAAACCGCTTCGGGGCTAGAAGACGTCATCATAAAATCAATTTCAGAAAAAGGCCTTGACATAACAAAATGCAGAGGACAAGGATACGATGGTGCATCGGTCATGAGTGGTGTGTATAATGGAGTACGAAAGAGAATCCAAGAACTTGCACCCCATGCCTATTTCATTCACTGTGCCAGCCATAATTTGAATCTGGTTCTTAAAGATGCCGTTGAATGCAATCGAGAAATAGCACAATTTTTTGAGACGGTGCAAAATATTTACAGTTTTTTTGGCCACAGCATTGTTCGGTGGCAAGAACTAAAAGTCGTTTCTGGTTGTACAGAGAATCCGAAGGCTCCTGGTCCTAAAGACAAGGTAACATTAAAGACTTTAAACCCTACACGTTGGGCAGGGAGATATGAAGCTGTGTACGCTTTAAAGGAAAGGTTCGGTGATGTAATGAAAGCCTTAAATAAAATAATTTTGACAAGCAAAAAGCCAAAGGAAAGGAATGAAGCTGAGGGGCTCAAAAAAAGGTTAGAATCTTTTAGTTTTGTTTTGCTCTTGACTGTCCAGTGCAAAATATTAGGGGAAATAAACATTGCCTCAAAATCCTTGCAAACGGAATCTATTGATTTAATGACAGCGTACGATCTCCTAGGCAATGCTTTATTGAAAGTAACCGAACTTCGTTGGTCCTTTGAAGAAGTCTGTAGTGAAGCAGAAGAAGTATGTTCAAAATGGGGGATTACGATTACCCATGAATTTATTGGCCAACGTGCAAGAAAGGTAAAAAAGCACTTTGATGAACTTTGTGAAGACCAAAGACTGACAGATCCTAAAAGCAATTTCAGAGTGACAATATTCTTCCCAATGGTTGATACTATAGTGTCACAAATTGACAACCGTTTTAAAGGCATGAAGCAAGTGATTGATGCCTATAAAATTGTTCACCCTTCTTTCCTGGCCTCATGTTCAGATGAAGAACTGCGTTGTGAAGCTGATAATTTTGTAAGCAGATTTTCAGATGATGTAACGCCATTGTTCAAAGCTCAGATTTTATCAGTAAGGAATGCTTTTCAATCCAAATTAAAGGATTTCAAAGAAGTAAAAGAAGTTGCAAATCTCCTACTCATTGAAAACAGTTCCCTAGCATCAACCTACCCGGATGTACTAACAGCATGCTTTATGTACCTCACAGTCCCTGTGACAGTAGCCAAAGCAGAGAGATCATTCTCAAAATTAAAACTCATCAAAAACTACCTGCGAAGCTCCATGTCCCAACAACGTCTCACTGATTTGGCTCTTTTGTCTATTGAAAATGACAGAGCCCGAAAAATAGATTTTGACCGAATTATTGATGTTTTTGCTAGTGTCAAGTCAAGAAGAAAGTCTTTTTAGTAAGTTCAGTTGCATTCTCACTATCAAACTAGTTGGGCAATTTTAAACTTGAGAATGAGTGGGTATTACCACCATTGATCATATATAATTAATGGTATTACCAGTATTACCATAAACACCATAAATAAATATACAATTTATTGTGTATTCAAAGGTATTACATAATTAATGATATTACTTGTATGTTTATCTACTAAACTACATTGCTTGGATGTAGGCCTAAGAAGAGACTAAAAAGTTTTAAGACATCAGCACTTATGTCTTTATTTATTTATTATCTATTGTGAATAAAATTTGAAAAAATAATTATGTTTTTCATTTTCCTTTCAGCACTATAAATAGAATACCAATCACAATGGTAAGCTGAAAAAATAATGGCTCTAAGAACCAAACTAATGGCACCAGGGCCAGGAGTCATACAAATTTGCATATAAAATCATTACCAGTTTATGACTTACAGTAGAAATTTGTAAACATAGTTTAAGCAAACAATTAAGTATTATAGATTTAATAAGAAAAAAAGGTAATAATAATAATAATAGGATAATAATAAAAAAATGCACATAAATTCTAAGCCTAAAGATCCAATTACTGTATGCTTATATCTATTAATTAAAAAAAGTGCGAAATATATAACAAAGGGGGGCCCCGAATGGACTTTCTGCCCCGGGGCCTCCAAGGGCCTAGCTACGGGCCTGAATAAGAGTAAAGACGTACATAATAATCGGTGTACAGATTCACAACAACATTTTAATTATAAAGGTAAATACAATTCTGCAACATTATGGGTTCACTATAAATATAAGAAAGCTTTTAGCTAGTTTTATAAACAGTTCATTACAGATCAACGGGCTACATGTACAGTCCTGAGGTTAACAGGTAGGTCTACAGGTTTATATTAAATATATTAAAATGTTTAGATTCGTGCAATGACATATTGGGGATGATGTTGATAAGAGTTACTTGAGGGCTCCTTTCGCCTCCTTTCACTAACTCACTGTCATTCTTCTCCACACATTACTCATCTTTTCATATATCTTTCTGTCAAATCGTTTGCATTATCATTACAAAATTGTTTTATGTTGAACTCCTGCTCAAATATAAGGTAGACTTGCTGTCTCACCTTCTTTGAGTGTGTATATTCCTATAGTTTTTTTCTTGGTTGACTTCACTTGCATTTCTTTTTTTTTTATCAATGGCAATACTTTGTAAATCTATATTTCTAATTTTGTGCTATTATTATTTTTCAAGTCATATATTATTCATGATTTATAACCTAAGTTATTCATTTCTTGGTTATTTTTCATGTGAAGAACTCTCAAAAATTGTGCAATGAATTGAAATGTGAAGTGTTTTTTATTATGTCATTTTCGAGGAACAAAACATTTTTTTGAGGATGAGGATGAAGCCCACATAGGTCTGAGACCTGTGCGTGGGTATGAGTTGGATGATGGTGATTTATGAGTTGGACCTACAGTTTTAGGTGGGTTCCGAACCACCGGGAAGTGATATTTATTTATATATTATTTATTTATTTATGGATAATATTTGGTCTAGTAGTTTTATCCACCGATTTCTCTAAAATTGAATTAAATAATCTGAACTTAACCGTTGGGTAACGTTTCGGCTTTTTAAAAAGTAATTCAGAATATATTTTTATGCAATAAATACCTTTTTCAAGTGAGTGTTCTAGACAGTTTGCATTTGTAACCAAGAAACTGGCCAATTTTATTCCTATAGATTTTTTAAACAATAGAATAAATAATAGAATGCCACAATGATCTGGATGAATTGATAGTTTCACAAAAACTTAGTGACAGACTGTTTTAATAGCTCTTAAAATTAATTTGGTTTTTTCTATTTTTTTTAACCAATTCTCACAAACAAACTCAAACTTAGGTACTGTAGTATTCATATAACTTGGCAGCGTGTAGCAGATGGGAAATGCTACATGTGAACCAAGCATACTGCTGCCAAGTTATATGAAAACTACAGTAGTAGTTTTCTGGAAATCATATTGTTTCCTTTGTTTTTTCCGAGAACTTCTTTTATCGTTTCTAAATCAATAACTTATTATCCTATCTTTTTAATCAATTTCAATTTTTTAATTTCTTCACAACGTTTTTTTTTTGTTTTGACCTTTCTATAAACTTTTCACATGCTTCAATAAGCGACTCATACCTGCGGTCAGGTTTCACCTTTGCAGGTATTATTTTCTTAACACCAAATGATATAGCACACAATGGAAACTGTGACATTAAATGTGGAATTAAGAATGGTTTTATCTATTATCTTTAGTTAGTTGTCTAAGAAATTTTACTTAATTTTATTCTATTGTAATTATATAATGAAGATATCTCATTACTTATTTTGTATTTTTTTTTAATATGGAAAATAAAATTTGATTTGAATTTGATTTGATTTGAGTGTCATTTTCTAATCCCCAAATTGGAATCCTATACTAAAAGATCGCAAGGGTGCCGTTTGCAATAAAAAATTACAAAAATGTGTGTATTTCTATTAATATTATTATATTGAACAAACAATTTTCACTAGAATAACATATTAAATTGAGAACGTTAGTAATAAGAAACATAATTGAACCAAAATTTTGAAAGATTTTTCAACAAATTGGTCGATTTTTACAGCTCGTCGTCCCCCCCCCCCCCCCCCCCGTCCAATAGGTTGAACTGAGATTGCTTTCCTGTAAGATGAGTTAGGTAGGGCATAGTACTATACTGATGTGAAATAGGGAAAATAAATTTACTTCTTATGTAGACTGAAATTTATCTATTAAATGGTTTTATTTTGTTAATTTGTTTAATTTTTTTGTTAATTTACAGGAAAATGCATAACTGGCTAGTGAGTGCGATGCTTGTGCTGGCTGCAGCTTCCACGTGGGAGGGCGCCACTTCAACAACTACAACAACAACAAACCACAACACAAACCACAAGCGAATTCAGTGTCTACAAAATTCAGGTGAAAAAAATGATAGAAAAACTGAAAAAGTACGTTAATTTCTGTCTTGGCAACCAACTTTCTACATTCTTGATGGCAAGATTACAGCCTCATTACCCACGCACAAGTCTCAGGCTCATGTGGTTGTCATCTGCAAGAAATAAAGATTTTATTTGTACGATTATGATTAATTATTTTGTAGAATGATTATAGATAAAATATATTCAATCAAATCAATAAGTTAAAATGATATTAAATAAAAGTTAAATGCTATTTCTCAATAAAAGCTAAATAAAAGTTGAATGAAGTTTAAAGTTAAAATGTTAATAATCAAATGAAAGTTAAAATTAATGGAGTTATAAAATGTTAATATGAATGCTAAATGTGAAAAAGTTAAAATGTTAATATGAATGCTAAATGTGAATAAGTTAAAATGTTAATATTTCAAATAAAGTTGAAATGAACATATAGGCTATGCCCACTTTATTAGAAATTAAAATAAACAAATCATATTAATAACACATAGGAAACACAACAGATAGATATCATTGCAGAATACATATCTATGAATAAAAAAATGAAAATTGTCGAACAGCTTAATTTATTTGGCACAGTACAAAGTTTCACAGCTTAATTGCTGCAGTACAGCTGAGCATACAGCAATTAAGCAGTGAAACTATGATACAGTGCCAAATAAATTGAGTAATTTGACACTTTCGTCCACAACTTTTCGACAACTTTTGTCCACAACATCATTTTTAACACAACAAAATTCAGATACATATCATTAGAAAAGAAAAAACTAATAATATATTTAATAACTCGTAGTCAGGAAACTGAGAAAATGATACATTTTTGTTGAGTAATACTCAAACCCACCGACTGTGAAACTCTTGATTGAATATTCTATTCTCATGAAATGAAAATGATAACTAGTAGAGAATATAACTAATTACTAATATAATAAAATACTAAAGGTAATGTACAAAATATATATGCTATAATATACTGTTACGAATTTACCACTGATCACACACTGATCACAAGCACTTAATATGCGTAAACACAATGTGTAAATTTAAACACTAAATATACAGTCATATTACTGGGGGCACAAACACTGCATGAATACTGGAGCTTCTGCTGAGGTTCAATAAGTTGAGAAATTAAAAATTTTCCCCCAAAATACGACCAAAATCACAGAAAAGGTTAAAATTTGGTATACACAAGGGCCAAGACTTGTAGTGAGAAGGATTCCAAAATATTTCCTGAACATACGCCTAAAACAGCTGTAGTAGCTCCTAGAGGTTGTGAGAATTTCCGGCTCAAAATTATCAATTTAATTTCAATATTCTTGAAATATTTGTGTTATGTAGTGTTTTTCGGTTTTATCAACCATTCAAATTGATCATTTACTGTCGGACTACTTTTTTTAGTGGAAATATTTGATGGAAACAGAAATTTGAACACAACCTATGGACATAACCTAATTTGGACTATTTATGTGACAAATTTGTAATTTGAACTGTTTTGGGCAAATGCCTGTAGTTTTTTACTTGATTGTAATAATTTCATCAAATAAATAAATAAAACTGATAGTTTTTGAAAATATAACTTTAATATCTTTAAGCTTATCGTTTTATTTGGGAAAACATAACTCATTCTAAAAATATTTCATAGATATTGTTCATTTTACAACCAAATAGTCTATTTAATTCGAATTTTGGCATATTTATTCTGTATAAGAATTCTCAAAATCGCATAATTTTATTAAAATATTTAATAGAAATAATCCATTTATAGCCAAATATTCAATTTTAATTAATTCTAGCACATTAATTATATATAAGAATTTAAATTTTCAAAGTTAATTAACATTCGATAGCTTAATACACCCAAACTATTAAATCATTGCTAACTGATAACAGATTTCTGTGTTTAAAGTATTTCAATAAAATATTTCACTTTATCATTTGGCAAGCAGTCTGTTGAAGCTAAGGAAATTTGTTGACCTTCAGCTTGATAATCTATCAGTTCAGTCATAATGCCATCTATAATCGACAACTCTACACTTTCAAATGAATGCGTCAGTACTCAGAACAGTAAATGAGTACAGTTCAATCAGAGATAAGCTCCGAAACTCCTGGTCATCTTTGTAACGGTGACCGATTGGATTGGCCAGCAAAAAAGACTCTGTTCTCTGCTGTAAAATCACTTGCGGGTGGTTCGGAACCCACCTAAAACTGTAGGTCCAACTCATCAATCACCATCATCCAATTCATTACCCACGCACAGGTCTCAGACCTATGTGGGATTCATCTTTCAAAAAAAAAAAAAAAATGAATGAAATATTCATGACTTTTCTAAAAACCAGTAAATTTGTTTCGTCTTTTTACTATGGTTTACAAAGATAACTTCAGTAATAATTTAATTTTCGTTGGCACTTTTTTGGTTTTGGAAATAACGCCTTAAATACTCCGAGATGGAGTATAAGACAAATCAGATCAAATATACTCATTTATATTTTTATACTCATTTATTGGTATATTACCATTTTTATACACACGCTACCTTAATGAAGAGTCACCTACAGTCGTATCGGCTATGGTACTATATACATACATACATTACCTTAATGAAAATTTCTAATAGTTGAGGTGGGTCTCAATTTTTATCAGAACGGAACTCTTGTACGCTTTAAAAACTTTATTAACTAAACATTTTTTCATTTTTTTTTTTAAATATTCCAATATCTCTATGAGTCTAGAAGCTGAAGTAGCTTGTTATAATAATTTCCTATCAATATAACGAGGTTTTTTTTCGAAAAACCTACTATTCTGACGCACTAAATGATAATTCCTTCGGTTTCGTGCATTGTCAGTTTCAGATATCGTGTAATGCCAAGATTTTGGGTTATATCACTGATTCTTTCTTACATATAACTTCATAATCATTCAAGAAAGGTACAGTTAGGAGACTTACTCAGCCTGCGTGAATCTAACCTATTTGATCTTTCCATGAAGCTACAGTTTTTTTTTTTATATTTAACATACTACAACGTTTTTGCTTTGATGGGCTGCCCCATATGAAGATATTATATAATTATGTATATAAAGCTACTTTATATGTAAAAAAATGATATAAACCAAAACGTATAATATAATATAAATATATAATACGTATATATAATATACGTAATAATATAATATATACTAACTTTTCAAGTGAATTAAACGACTTGCAGTCAAATGTGACTGCAAGTCGTTTAATTCACTTGAAAAGTTAATATTAACAACGCAGTTCGTCATGGAACAAGAAGTCCAGAAATATAATATAACTTATACGTATATATAATCTTGACGTACATGATCATAATACACGAAGCCAAGGTGATTATCACTAGGTGAGCCACAATATTAGGTTATTCAAAAAAAAACCTAGTTATATTGATAGGAAACTACAACAAGCTACCGCAGGTTTTAAAGAGTCTTGAAAGTATAGAAATATTTAAAAATAATTGAAAAAATATTTGGTTGATAGAGCTTTTTATAGTGCACAAGAGTTCCTTTCACATCAAAATTAAGCCTCATCTGAACTATTTGATATAGTGACTAGTGTATACGGTTGTATAATTGTTGATTTGACTTGTCTTATACGGTACTGTACTCCTTAAAACTGGAGTTTCTTAAGACGTAATCTACAAAAAAAGTAACTCGCCCTAAACAGCCTACTTGCTCTTCATTTTATGCACAAATAAATTACTAATTGATTTAGTAATTATGGTAACTAGTGTATAATATTGGTAATATTGTATGTACATAATTGTTTATCTGACTTGTCTCACATTTCTTAACCGGAGTCTCCAAGACGCAATCTTAAAAAAATTAATAAATAAAAAATAACTAATAGTATGCGACAGTAAAATACCATGCTGAGCTGAAAAAAGTAAATTTCAAATATAGTTTACATTGTTAATTGCCGAAGTGTATTTCATTTTTAAGCAGCAAGTGATCTTTTCAGGTTGTAAAAGTTGTCTCAGGCAGGTCGAGAATAATGAGTTTGGGTTGGTGCTTATCTATTTAAATATTCAACAATTATTGTGTTGGACTGTAATGAGAGATGTAATTACGACCTATTGGGTGAACATTGTTAGTAGAAAGTGTTTAAAGTTTGACTGCTTCTATTGTAGACAGGTTTTCAAAGCCAAAGTTGTTTTGGTTTTGAAATGCGTTTTCTATCACATATGGGGAGCCAAAATAATGGAAATGGAAAAGTAAAGTTTTTGAGACAGATATGATTTTATTCTAGAATCTAGATCATAAATGATTTATAATATGTTCAGGAGCGTAATCAGACATTTGGTTTGGTGGTGGGAGCTTCCAGTTTGAGTTTTTGCTGATCTTTTTTTGTAAGATTACATTAATTTTCCCGATATTTTTACAATAGAGTTGTACAGATTAAAATTTTTAGTACGTCTATAGACAAACACAACAAAAAGAAAACATTTTTGGACGAACAGCAACCGAGATATGCGCCTTATAGCGAAAGCTTGCGAATAACAAGTTCAAGGGGGGGGGGGAGCACAAAGGGGGAGAAGTGGGGACTTTTAGGAAAATGTATCTCTTATCATGGTAATCCAGCTTTCCCCTAAATAGTTGCGAATAAAATCCTTCATTGACTGGGCTACGAGAGGGACTTTGAGTTACGCACTTAGGTCTCGCTATTATTAAGATACAGTTGTTCCAATTATTCAAAATCGAAACATTTTTTATTTTTCGAAAAAGTTACTAATACTTAAAAAAATAGTAGTCAAGCACCTAATATATGGATATAGGGTGTAAAATTGTTGAAATTTTTCTGTCTTTAAAGAGACAGAGAAACTTTTTGTCTGAAGCATAGTTTGGCCTCAATTTTGATAAAACGAAAATGGTGTCGGAAAATAAACAGTTTTTAAAATAATTACAGTTTTTCCAAGATGGCGGCCGAAGCACAGCTGGCATTCTTGGGGATTTTTAGTATGCTATTCAGCATGTTTTCCTGGGCATTAATCCGATTTTCAAAATTGTGGGAATTTTTTCCTTTCTCATCCAAAATGTTTGCTAATTTGACTGGACTATCTTGACTGACTCTTCAAGCTTCGGCTTCTGCAGGCGGCGCCTGAAATATATTATTTTCTAATATCAAAACTGACACTGTATTTCACTTTAAAATAATTTTTTACTCACATATATTGGAGATGCTTGAGGAATGCATTTCACTTCTGACTTCAGCCTCCGCTGACTCAAGCAAAGACTCAAGCATCTCCAATATATGTGAGTAAAACATTATTTAAAAGTGAAATACAGTGTCAGTTATAATATTAGAATATTAATTAGAGATGCTTGAGTCAGCGGAGGCTGACGAAGCTTCTTTTCAGAAGTGAAATGCATTCCTCAAGCATCTCCAATATATGTGAGTAAAACATTATAAGTGAAATACAGTGTCAGTTTTAATATTAGATTGTTCATTAAGTATTTCGTCGTGGAAAACGTCACAGATATATTATTTGCTTTGATTTCTTATGTTATTATTTTTGTTTTGTTTTGTTTTGTAATGTTTAGTGGAAGTGCCAGCCAGACACCTGATGAGCAATGGCGAAATAATCAAGTTCCGCATGGAGATGTCGCAGCGAGTGACGCATCAGCTGGTGACTCATATATTCGCCATCTATGTGCAGGAGGTGCTCGGCTACCAGGGCGTCGAACTCATACAAACGCGCGACAATTTCAACGTCACTCACTATCTGTCTCGGCTAACCGAATCCACAAAGAGTGTCGACTCGTAAGTACTTTGCAGCAAATGAGTTGAAGTGTTTAGAAAAAGGCTATGGAAATTATATCTATAGAAATGTACCAGTTGTACATTAGTTGTTAATGTATTATTAGTAGAAATGTACTAATAGTTCTGAGAACAGTAGACCTCACGCCCAAGAATAGCTTGCTTGCACAGAGAACATACTCGATGTACTTAATGATAATCATCATCGCTAAATTAAACACAGTTATCAGAACTAACCCTTGATTCAATTTGCGTAGTCTATTTCGTGTGTTTCCCACTAGAAGTCGCTCTTTATGTATTTATCTATCATATAATATTATGTACATCATCACATTGCAGTAGAATGAAGCGGAAGCAACAGGCTTTACAGCCCAAAACTGCTTCCGTAAGTCGACTCGTAAGTACTTTGCAGCAAATGTGTTGTGTTTAGAAAAAGGATATGGAATATTGTGAAGATTATTGAAGATTATTATGAAGAATATTGTGAGATTATATCTATAGAAATGTACTAGTAATTCTGTGAACAGTAGACCTTACGCCCAAGAATAGCTTGCTTGCACAGAGAACATACTCGATGTACTCAATGATAATAACTATCGCAAAATTAAACACAGTTATCAGACCTAACCCTTGATTCAATTTGTGTAGTCTATTTCTTGTGTTTCCCACTAGAAGTCGCTCTTTATGTATTTATCTATCATATAATAATTATGTACATCATCACTTAGTTGTAGAATGAAGAGGAAGCAACAGGCTTTGCAGCCCAAAACTGCTTCCCCTTCTAAATTTCAATACAGAAATGAGAGAAACAAAAATCAGTACAAAACACAACAAGGCTGTGTTTTCTATTTGCGAGACAGCTGATTGCTCAAATTAGATTTCAAATGTCTGATGAATGAGTTTATAAAACAGTATTAATTGAATTTGTATAATCATCGTTCACTTAAGGTCGTTTCAGACCGCCGTAGCATAGCTTGACACTCCAAGGTGCAAAATATACAAGTATACAATAAAATAAATAAACTATTGCTATTTCTTTAAATAAGCAAATAGAAATAATTAAATTAAATTATAGAAAATTCAAGACAAAATAAATATAGGAAATTAAACTAAAACTGATTTAAGAATGAAAAAAAAGACTCATCCCTCAGCACAAGCCAAGCTTGTGCTGAGGGGTGAGTCGCTTAACCAAATAACTATACCATGGACTGAAAATATCTTTCAACAAACTAAAATATAACTCTCAATAAACTAAAAATAAAAAACAAAAGTATCTCCTTATTCACATTTGTTACCGTATATAGGCCTATTTAATGTTTTTCAATATTTTAACAAACAAAAAAATTTTCACTTCACTGTGGATTAATAAGATTAAAAAAAAACTATCATCCATCTTGATTGAAACATGTGGTCAAGAGGGGACAAAGCGAGGGTAAAGTGACTACTTGAAAAAACGGAATACGAATGGGGCATTCGCAATGAAAAAATAACTATCACCAGAACAGTTTAAAAAATTTTGTCGTCTTAGTCGAGAAGAGTTTGAAGGAGTACACCAGATGATTAAACCTTTAATTGTCTCAGAGGGCTGTAACGCCCAAAGGCCTGTGGGAACTGAAGAAAAAATCGATCAATTGTTCTGCCATATTGACAGATTTTAGTACACCAACTAAATAACGTAGTGAATAACGTAGTTTATTTTGTCTATAACGAGTGCACGAGCGGCGCAGTTTCTGTGTCTCTGTCACAAGTGCGACGCAGACCAATGCTGCTCTGCTCTGCTCTGCGCCACCTGCGTCTCAACGTGCGCCTGGCCTAAAATGGACTCATTAATTAACATTAGAAAGACGTCGCTCAAGCTACGCTACGCCGGTGTGAAATGAGCTTTAGTAATCACTTTTTACTATACTTAATTGAAAAATGTGAGAAATGATTTTTTTTTTTTGAGGATGAAGCCCACATAGGTCTGAGACCTGTGCGTGGGTAATGAGTTGGATTGTTGTGATTTATGAGTTGGACCTACAGTTTTAGGTGGGTTCCGAACCACCGGGAAGTGATTTTCAGCAGAGAACAGTGTATTTTTTGCTGGCCAATCTAATCGGTCACCGTTACAAACAGGACCTACGAGAACGTAGCTACCTGCTACGGCTCGCGGCTATCACTTCCATTTGTTTCTCTAAAGTTGTCATTCTTATGAATGATAACTTTATTTATATGAATAAGGTTTAACCAGATGAATAAGGGGGCCCGAAGGCTGTCTATGAATTTGATTACAATTGCATATGAGGGAGAAAGTCATATGTTTCTATAGAAGAAGGCCTAAGAGCCTTACTTTTTCCCCTCTCAAATATCCTTTAAATTCAAGAAAATTTACACAATCCTTAAACATAAATCGCTGAGCATGATTCATCATGCATCCTGGGAAGTTTAAGGGGATCCATGCAAAATTTCTTAGAATTTGGTTCACGCGTTTAGCCGTAAATGCGTTACAGACAGATAGACAAATGCCAAACGGTTGACTTGGAACAGAGACCTCTCTGCGTTCGGTCAATTATGTATATCATGATCGTGATATATTTTAGTCGCCGCCAGCAGAAGCCGAAGCTTGAGCGCTAGCAGAGTAAAAAAAAAAGAATAATCATTCGTGTAATAAGCTTTAGTGGACTAAGAAAATTTTTACTGATATTCTTAAGAAGAAATAAAGTGATAAATAAATTGCCAGGTTTGCAAAAAAAAAATTCAGTACACAAAAAAAGTGCCAGTTAAACATGCCATAAATATAACGACGAAAGGTTGCAAAAATGAGACAGATAATTCAATTTATATTAATTTTACATATTTATATAATCAGTAATATGCTACAATCAGAGTAAAGTAGCATATGATTGTATAATATGGTGATAAATCGTCGGAACTTTCTCAGTTTTACTCTGACGGATAACAGATAGTGACGATTTAAAGAGTACCGGATAATTGAGGTTTTACTGTACATTCAAAATCACTATACCTGTTTCTGAAAAAAAAAAATGTATTTTGTGATTGATATCGTATTTAGTCATACTGTTATTTTCACTGCAGGGATCACTGCTCTATTTTCTCATAAATTTAATATTGCTTTAATCCACCTCCTCTTTTTTTGTCTATTTTGTCTAAGTGTGTGTAATAAATAATTGAAATAGAAATGTCCTTAATTTGACATGTTCTTAGGAAAAAATATGTTTTTTAAAAGATCAATTAATTGACTTCAAGTACAATAATAAGTTAATATTAACAACGCAGATTGTTATGGAACAAGAAATCCAAGAAAAAAAAATTGTTTTGACGTATATTTTACATAATTTGTAATCAAATAGATTGTTTTGAATTCTATTTTACATAATATTTAATTAGAGTGTAGCAAAATTTAAAGTACATTAGTCTAAAGTTATTCGCTCAATTTGATGAAATATTCAAATTTGTGACTAATAATAATTATTGTTTTATTTGTTAATTAACAGAGTACCAGATGCGATAACTTCGGAGGATGAAGCCCACATAGGTCTGAGACCTGTGCTTGGGTAATGAATTGGATGATGGTGAGTTGGGCCTACAGTTTTAGGTAGGTTCCAAACAACCGGGAAGTGATTTTACAGAGAACAAAGTTTTTTTTGCTGGCCAATCCGATCGGTCACCCTTACAAAGATGGCCAGGAGTTTCGTAGCTTATCTCCGATTTTACAGATTCTTGCTACGGCACTCGGCTATCACTTCCCCCATTAATTAAAACATTACAAAGTGTTTTAATTTGCGACTTATTGTTGTGTTATTTGTTTATTAACAGAGTACCAGATGTGATAGCCAACTTGGAGCTGTGGCTACCGCCCGAGACCAGCCTCTATTCGAAGAAGGTGCATGATCACTTCAAGGAAGCTGGCAACACTGGACCACCTGGAAGGTAATCAATCAATAAATGAGTAGAATTTTATTGTCAGTATGCAGCAACAGACATTGCCAATGAAACACATAAAAAAGGATATTTTGCAGCAACAGACATTGCCAATAAAACACATAAAAAGGATATTTTGCTGCACAGTTATGCACTTCTAATAAAGCATCACTGTAAGCAATAAAATGACATTAACAGTGTACAACCCCAAAGGAAGAAAACCCGGAGGAAAGAGTCAGCTCTCAACATCTTCCATCCATTCCCCTGTAATTAAGCCAACAGGCTTTTTACAACGTTTTTTTGTAGATTACGTCTTGGAGACTCCAGTTACGGAGTATAAGACAAGTCAGATCAACAATTATACACTAGATACCATAATTACTATATCAATCAGTTGAGGTGAGGCTTAATTTTGATGTGAAAGAAACTCTTGTACAATATAAAAAGCTTTATCAACTAAATATTCTTTATTATTATATATTTTATTAATATTACTATATCAATTAGTTGAGGTGAGGCTTAATTTTGATGTGGAAGGAACTCTTGTACACTATAAAAAGTTTTGTCAACTAAATATTTTTTCAATTGTTTTTTAAATATTTCTATATTTTCAAGACTTTAAAAACTCCAATAGCTTGTAAAGTTTCCTACCAATATAACTAGGTTTTTGTTTGAATAAGCTACTATTGTGACTCACCAAGTAATAATCTCCTCGGCTTCTTGTAATGTAACCATGCACGTCAAGATTTTGGTTAATATCACTCTTTTTACATATTAAGTAGCTTAATACACATATAAGCAGGGTACAATTAGGAGACAAAGTCTCTTGAACAACGGCCTACATAAATCATTTTTCGCGAGAATTTGGTTTTTCTTTCTTAGCTCCATTTAGTTTCTGATATAACCTTCCATTCTTGAATTTATTCTGAAATTGTTCCTCATGTATTTGGTGATTTTTGACAAATTCTGTATTTCATTTAACATTTTATATGCGTTCTCTCCCGTTAGAAATGGATGCTACATATTTTTTTAGTCTGTTCTGGGAACCTCGTTGTATGGCATAAATTGTGAACCGTTATATTTCCTCGTCTGTCTCTATGTTAGAATATTCTACAATAAATTAAAGAATAAGTTCAAAATAAATTTCATGACTTAGTTTATAGTTCAGTTTAATTTATAGCTTAGCTTAGTTTATAATAGTTTTTTTTTTTTTTTTTTTTTTGAGGATGAAGCCCACATAGGTCTGAGACCTGTGCGTGGGTAATGAGTTGGATGATGGTGATTGATGAGTTGGACCTACAGTTTTAGGTGGGTTCCGAACCACCGGGAACTGATTTTCAGCAGAGAACAGTGTCTTTTTTGCTGGCCAATCTAATCGGTCACCGTTACAAACAGGACCTACGAGTTTATTAAGTTCTTATCAAATCTAGTTTATAAGTTTAGAATATTTATTTATTGTAACAAAATTACAAAGAAGGCGCAACAGACTCAAGTCCAAAACTGCTCTCTTCACTAATTTTGAGTATGTTACATTGTCCAAAACATTGAGGTTAACTTAGACTAAAAATTTAGATTTTCTAAAAAACTTCACTCAAAAAATATCAAAATTATATTCTTTGATTTTGAACATTTACTGTAATTTGTTTGCGTCCAAGAATTTTCCCAATTATTTTTCTCTAGATTTTTATTTTCTCCTGTTATAAGTGTCCAGGTTTCGCTAGCATATAACACTGTTGGATTGACTGCTGTTTTACATTTTTATCATTGTCGTTGTATGCTTCTTGTAATAGGAAATATGTTTTGTTTTTTTTCAGATTTGGCTGGTTTTTCCCCCGTAAAAATCTGAATCTAACGGCTACCATGGATCACTATTCGGTGTTTTTGTCGCCAAATAAGTCGGAGATATTCAGTGTGAGCGGTGATGAGTTGGAGCTGCTGCGTCGGAAGCACGCGTTCAACGCCACCACTGGCAAGTACTTCTGCGACGCCGACGACATTTGCCAGGAAGGAGTTCACACGCCGCCCCGCTGTCGCTATCAGCCATGCGCTCTCCTACTCACATCCTACTTAGGTGAGAATACGGCCCTTACCCCCGCCCGGTTGCACAAACTTCCTATCATAATAACATGTAACTATGGTAACTAGAGTAGATATTCAGCTCAGAAATTTCAAAACTCAAAACTATATTAATATTTTTTTGTCTGTGATGATGTTTCGTTAAAAGTAAAATCAAAATTAATATTCTTTTTCTGAAAAAGATTCGTGAATTATTGTGCTTTATGGTGAAATTTTTATTGAAACAGACCAAACCTAAGATTTTGGTTTTTAATTTGAAATTTTGCGAAAAGTAGTTTTGGGTAAAAAAAAGAGTAAATTCGTATGGCTTTTCGTGGTGGGGAGACCCTTACGGGTAGTTCCACCTCGCCGCTTTTTTTAACGACTGCTTTTTTTTATATGCAACCGGGACCGACGGCTTAACGTGTCCTCCGAAACACGGGAGTGGCTCGAGAAAAAGATCTTGTACTTAACTGGGATCGAACCCAGGACCTTTGGCTTATCAGACCAGCGATAAGCCAACTCGGCTACGCCGACTCCAGTTTTGGGTAATAGCGGGTTGTATTCACATTGATTGAATGCTTGTTAAATGAATAAATAAATAATTATGGTTCATTATCTGCTCCACTTTATACCAGGCAGTATCACATCATTCAGTATAAAAGTGAATCATTGTTAGTATAAAAGTGTTCTGTCACTCAAGCAATGATAGATAGATTACAGTGCAGCAAACAGGCTCAACTAAAAATGTCAAATTTTGAGATCAGCTGAGCATGAGATATAATATAAAAATTAGTTAAATAATCTCTTACATTTATATAAATGCGATGTGTGTATGTATGTGTTCCCAGTAAACACCGAAATCGCTGAACCGATTTTTATGAAATTTTCAGGCAATGTAGAATAGTCCTGAGATGGTTTCTTTGAAGTTTGGGATTTCAAACGTTCTCGCTAAAGGACACAAAAAGGAGAAATCTATCTTTAAAGGAACAGCTGATAGAAGTTAACGGTTTTTAATCATATGGCAGGCCCCTTAGCGGCGTTATATACGCTGTCTGGAACGCGAAGACTTCCCATCTACCGTGTAGTCAGAGCCTTGCAGTCATGTAGGAAACATATTACGACTGGGTATGATGAAATGTAATATTATGTCGGGTTGACAATATCTGTTACCCAATGCAGTTAGAAATTTGAAATGTAGCTTCAGTGGGAGGTGGCAAATAATAAAACAAAAACCTAGCTTCTCCCCTAATAGTCGTAGGAGGTTTAAATTTGAAATGTTAATTCAGCTGTGGTGAGTAAGAAAACAACGAAGGAGACCTCTCTGATCAGCTGGAAGAGCCGCGTCTCCACCAACCGAACATGCACGGCGAACAGTGTTCGCTGGAATTATCTGATGTCGCCGAACATTGTTTGGTGTGGACGCCTTCTCGAACACTATGATCGGTGTGGTGGGAGTAGTGGCGGGAACCTGTTGTTGGTCGTCACTGTTCGCTCACAGACCGAACATTTCAATTGAACTCACGAACATTTTCGGTGACCCATACGTTTAATGTTTGTCCGTTTTTTGTATTCGCCAACAATGTTCGACAGACATGTTCGGTTGGTGGAGACGCGGCTTTGGGTCACCGAACATGTTCGTAAGTTCAATTGAAATGTTCGGTCTGTGAGCGAACAGTGACGACCAACACAGGTTCCCACCACACCGATCATAGTGTTCGAGAAGGCGTCCACACCAAACCAACTCCAAAACATGTTCGGCGACATCAGCTGATTCCAGCAAACACTGTTCGCCGAGCATGTTCGGTTGGTGGAGACGCGGCTTTAGACGAACCTTTTCCCTAATTGTCCTAGAAGGTTGAAATTTGAAATGTAACCTCAGTGGAAGATGGCGAATAATAAAATGAAGGGGAATTTTTTATAAAATCGCAGCAACTCGCGTCGGGCCAGCTAGTATAGTTATAAAATTTCAAACTCCGTCTCTTCATAATAAAAATTACTATTATTATTATTATTATTATTCTGTCAATAATTATTATTATCTTTCAGACACGACCGGCTTCGTAGTGGATCACATCTCGCAACTGGGCCTGTACGTGCAGGTGCTGTGGGTGGGCAGCAACATGGAGAGCGCCGTTCACGACCTGCAAGCGATGGTTGAGGCCGGGACGCACGGTCGTCAACAGCGTCCTCGGTCGTTTGTCTTCCTGCACTGGACGCCGTCGCGGCTGGTGCTGCCCGAGGACGATCGGTACATGAGCGTCGCGTTTCCGCCGTGCGAGACGTTCGCGGGCACCTCGGGCGTCGGATGCAAGTACGACCTCAATCGCCTGGTCAAGATTATCTGGTCGAGGTTGGATAAGGCCGGACCCTATTTACATAATGTGAGAAGAAACATGTATATTATTATTGGTTATGATTTTTTTTTGTAGCATGTTTTATGATTTCAATGGTGTTTTATGATTTCAATGGTGTTTTACATGTGCTTTGTGACGGGATGTTTAAATTAAGAATGTGAAACAGAACAAAGTTGAATGTTTATCACAGTGTTAACAGTGCAGTACTGTTGTGAGATGTAAGGCAACGAATCCATGGTCCAGTACTCAAAATAAATAGTGGAATTTGCAACATTCAACTTTGTTCTATTTTATTATGGAGTTCCACAACATCAACAAAAAATCTACAAATAAATTAAACATATATGATATGGATTTCAACTGCCAATACCAATACAATTTCAAAACGTAATTAGGAGCTGCAATATTGATACGGAACAGATGTGTTGCTTGTGACTTGAAGCTGTTCTGCATCACAGTGATGTATCATGTTCTATGTGCTTCCTGCATCTAAACACAGTTTACAACAGTAATAAGTGAAATTTGAATATTAATTTTGAAAAGGAAAATAAAAAATCGGGCTTTGAGGTGCACTGAATCGAGTTTAGAGGAAGCTTTGTGCCAAATTTAGTGTTCTAATTCGTGCCGTTTTTGTGAAATCCAAGACAAAAGAACACGCACACCCCACCTCTATATCCCTCACTCTTTCTCTCTCTCTCTCTCTATCAAAGGTTAAATGTAAGAATGGCCTCAATGGCCAAGACTTTGCCTCTTTGTGTAATTCATCTCTCAGATCCAAGCTCTATTTTTGTTATGTTTTTATTTTTTAAACAATCGCATCAATAATTTCTGCTGTACTATACCTTAAAATATATATTTGTTGTATTTATAATCTTCTTTACTCAAATTATTCAACCATTATGTTTACTTTTCAAAAACAACTGTACTTCACTTCAACTAGGGGATATGAGAGTTGCTAATATTAATAATATTAACTTTTCATGTGAAATTTAACGACATGCAGTCAAATATTTGTTAAGAATAAGTATAATAACTCACTTAATCTGGCCGAGTACTTTCGAATCTATGAGATCCATCTTCAGAGGCGCGGGTTCCTAGATCATCATGTCAGTTTTTTGGTTAGAAGTGTTGTGGTTTTTGTAAAATGTGATCAAAAAGTTTGTGAGATTTAAAATTTAGTTGTTCATTGAGAATGTTTTGTTGGACACGAACTCAACACCTTGGAACAATTTGAAAAATACAAACACACCACACACAATAAACAAAACATTCTCAATGAACAACTAAATTTTAAATCTCACAAACTTTTTGATCACATTTTACAAAAACCACAACACTTCTAACCAAAAAACTGACATGATCTAGGAACCCGCGCCTCTGAAGATGGATCTCATAGATTCGAAAGTACTCGGCCAGATTAAGTGAGTTATTATACTTATTCTTAACAAATATTTGACTGCATGTCGTTAAATTTCACATGAAAAGTTAATATTAACAACGCAGTTCGTCATGGAACAAGAAATCCAGGAATATTAATAATACTTTTATCATTCATATACATTGTAAGTTTACACAAATAAAGTCATCTGAATCTGTATCTGAATCTCTCTCTCACGCTCATTATTTACATTTCTTTGAAAACTCACATCTATTCATTCTATATATTCAATCTATTCATTTCGTTTATCTTCTGCTGCTATGCTTGCAGGCGCTGATCAACATGGAGTTCACGGCGAGCGACTACCGCGATCTGTTGGAGCGTTACGAGAGGGGCGTGGCGGGCGGACTGGGCATCTACGACGTGGCCTGTGATTGGATGCGCAATAATTTTGACAACTACGACCGGTGGACGGCGGAAACGGTGGGCGTCAGCGAGCTCTACATTGGCGGCATATTCCCCGTTATGATATCCGAGTACAACGGACAGGGCATACTCTGGGGTAAGGCTAACATCTGCAAAATTTTACTAGTTTTTTTACTAATCTAATAAATTTGATAGACGTCTATGTTGTCCTATGTTGGTGAAACTCTAACGCTGGAAAATAAGGGATCGGATGAGAAGAGGAAGAAGGTGAAAAAGAAAAAAGGAAAATGGAGGAGATGACGTAGGAGGATGTGAAAGGGAAGGGGGAGAGGTAGGAGAAGGTTAACATCTGAAAAACTTCACGAGTTTTTTATTAATTTAATAAATTAGAGAAACCTCTTCATGTTGTCCTCTGTCGACGAAACTCTAGAGCTGGAAAATAATTTATTGAGTGAGGAGGAGAGGAAGAAGGAAAGGAAGAAGGTGGAAATGACGTATGAGGTGGAGAAAGAAAGAGAAAGAGGATAAGTCGGAGAAGAAGAAGGTGAGGAAGAGAAGAAGGAGATAATAAAAGAGAGAAGCACAAAGAGAAAGAATTGACAAAGGAAATAACGACGAAGGAGAAAAAGGATAAGAAGAGGGGAATGGCAAGGAGTAGGAAATGAGGGATTGAATAAGGAGATGAAGAAGGAGCTAAAGAAGAAAAGGAAGGAGGAGATGATGTAGAAGTAGGAAAAAGGAAAGAAAGAGAAAGTGTAGGAGAAAAGAAAGAAGGAGTGGCGAAGAAGGAGATGATGAAAGAGAGAAGCACAAGGAGAAAGAATTGACGAAAAAGGATAGAAGAAAAAACAACGAGAAGAAAATAGAGAAGAAGAAGGGGAGAAGAAGAAGAATAAAAGAAAATCGAAAGAAGGTTAGGAGTAGAAGGTCATAATGAAAGAGAGAAGCACAAGGAGAAAGAATTGACGAAAAAGGAGAAAAAGGATGAGAAGAAGAAAGACAACAAGAAGAAAATAGAGGAGAAGAAGGTGATGGCGAAGGAGTAGAAATGAGGGATTGAATGAGGAGAGGAAGAAAGAGGAGAAGAAAAAAGGAAGAAGGAGAAAAAGACGAAAATGAAGGAGGAGATGACGTAGAAGGACTGATGGAGGAAAAAAAGAGGAGGAGGAGTAGGAGAAGAAGAAGAAAGAAAGAGAAGGAGATGATGAAAGAGAGAAGCACAATAAGAAAGAATAGACATTTTTTGTCTTGATTAGATCGCCAGTCATTTATGAACACCCCTATCATCGTTCCAAAAACTCTAATTTTGTTATTAATAATATTCTAATAGTAGTTTATGCAACGATTTTATTTTGACCCTTATTAAGGCACGAGTTAGATGTAAGTTATAACACGAGCGAATGCGAGTGTTATAAATATCTCACGAGTGCCTTAATGGCCAAATAAAATCGTTGCATACACTATATTATCTACGACCACTAGTATACATTTAATTAAAACAATTTCATTTTACCTGTGACTGTCAGAGATACCTAACCTCTCATCTCAAATATGAGAAGTTATAGTAGATTGTTAGGTTAAAGTAGCTGGTTTGCAGTTTGATGAAATCAGCTGATAGTTTCACAATATTGAATTACGATATTGATTCCATCAAAAATGCTTCTGATTGGTCCAGAACCCGTGTTATAATGTAGAACCTGTACTATAATGAGCTCTTTATGCAACGGGTTCCAAAAAGCATTTCGAAAAGACAGCTGTTTTGGCATCAATTGTGAAACTGTAATATATACATTATGACATGGTCATAGATAAAGGTATATTATTGTATTAATTTCATTAAAACCCACCCACCTACCAGAGATAAATATAGTATAATCTATATATGGTAGGTATAGCTGAACATCCTGGCAACGACAGCGGCCATTTGTTAATGAAACTTATAATATCCATAAGATATTTTTGATACCAACCTTGAGGTCTGTGGAATGAATGAAGATGGTCGTGGTATAAAGAAGCATCATACCATATACCAGTGCGAAATGACCGTCACCCAAGATATGAGTTATTTCTATTTCGTATTTAGGTAGGCCTAATCCTGTTTTAAACCTTGATTTAATTGTATTCTGTGGGAAGAAGATGGATTCAAATAAATAAACTATTTTGTTATTATTTATTTATTTATTTTTAGGAAATACATTCAGTGTAGAAACTAGGAAGATCCATTATTTCTCTTATTACACAAATTATACAATAAGCACCGGATAAAAGAATTTAAAGTGAAAGTTTTATGAAAAAAAAATATTGATAGTTTAATAAAAAAATGAGTTAGGATGAGTAAGATAACCTAACAAAACTCTAGGAATTATAGAAGAAGCTTGAAAGAGAGGAAAATCTCGAAAAAACTTAATAGTCAATCTCGATTAATTACTATAATCATGAGCATTATTAATGGATGTGAACAGGCAGTTATAGATTGTGCTTTGTTTGAACGAATCTTGTAGCCGTACAAATATTTGACTGGAGCAAATATTTTGTTCAAAATCTAATTGTCAATAAACATTTATTTATTTAATATTGTCAATTAACATCCATTATTTGCTTACTTGTGTATACGTTGTTGAACAGATGCATAGATTTCCTGTCACAAGGAAGAAAACAAAAATAACTGACTGAATTTATTACTGTCTTGAAATATTTATAAATATAGGGAATGTTGGTTTTATATATAATTATAATATTTGATTACTCAAGAATTTAAAAACTCATTTGGAATCAAAACAATACATTTTGAACGTCATTAGTAATTCAACATTTCAAAATGTTGAAGTTAAACTCAAATTCAATTCAATTTCAACTCAAATCTACTAGAGACAACATTTAGTCTTACCCTGTGGTCATGAGAATTGAAGGGATTTTCGATGGTAGAATAGAATTTTACTTTACATTGCATTTCAAAATTGAAATACATTCCAAGTAAAACAGACTTGTGCCAAACTTGAGTGTATTTTAGATTTCAAAAAGAAATATTTAGTTTTTAATAATACTCATACTGTTTATGAATTTAAAGTTTTCAGTTCAATAAATTGATGAAAGTTCTTTTTATTAATATTTGAGCTAAAATTCAGATCGATACCGATATGTATTTTTTATTTTATGGTTTCATGGCATTAGTTGCCACTTTATCACATACACAGTACTGTTAAAAATGTACTAGATGATGCCAATATTTAATATATTTAACAATATTTAATATTTAGTCATATCTACTTATGCATATCAGTATCAATAATCATGAGCATAAATTGAAATATCAATTCTATTAATTTCTGGCATTATAGATTTATAAAATAATGTAAGCTTCAACACACACAATATGATATTTTATCAACTTAAAGTTTGACTAGCGGTTCACCCGTGCGTTGAAACGGTATTTTAGTTATAATAGTGCTACCTGACAAATTCCCAAGTGCTTAGCACAAACGCACCTTCCTAAAATGATCATTTTTGTTTCAATAAATTTAAATTAGAAAATTTTGTTTTTTTTTCACCAAAGAAATAATGGACGAAACATAAGCTGAGCTTTGATTCACCAGTCATATGTTTCCTATATTACTGCAATGCTCCGACTACGCAAATCTGCAGACAGCGTAAATAACGCCGCTAAGGGCCCACCATATGATTAAAAACAGTTGATTTCTATCAGCTGTTCCTTTAAGGATCAATTTCTCCTTTTTGTGTCCTTCAGCGAAGACTTTTGAACTCCCAACCTTCACAGGAACCATCTCGGGACATTATGCCTGAAAATTTCAATACTGTTAAATAACTTGAATCCTGATCGATGCTCTTAGTAATAAAACGTGGTAAAACTTAGAAGAAATGTATCCAAAATCACACAATACTTGGTTTTTGAACGTTTATTATTCTGTTAAAAAAAATTAATTTATTTTTTTATAGCTAAAGACATTGTCAAAAAGGTTTTCAATACTGATAAATAACTTTAATCCCGATCGATGCTCTCGTTTTTGAGGAGAAGGCCGCGTAAAATGCCTTCGGGGCCGTGACAGACAGACAGAAATTGAGATAAGACTTGTTTCGGCTTCTTTAATGTATAAAACGTAAAAATAACCAAAAAATATATAATTCTGATAAATGTACAGACAAAACTCTAATTTTATTTATATATATATATCTATACTCTAAATTTATATTCAAAAGGTTCCAAAACTAGACCCGTAAACCGTTATCCATTAAGTTCGGCTGCCTTACTTAATTTAATTTGTAAATTTATCATGTTTGGTTATATAAAAAGGACAATCTAGCAATTTTTTCATAAGATAGGCTAGTCATGACCACAACACTAGAACTATAGTAATAGAATTAATTCACCACATCAGAGATTAAAACACAAAATAGCAATGAAGTTTATTATATTTTGTTGTATGCAAAAACCTATCTTATCAGGTTTTTCATTAAGACAAGATATTCATGACCACACACCAGAAATAAAATTTGATTAATAACTTTGATTATATTAATAAAACTTATGATTAATAAAAATGATAACTTATCAGAAATTATCTAACACAAAACAGCAAAATTATTTTGAGTTGTTCATTTTGTTGCAGCTTCCAAAAATGTATAAGTAAGTAGGTGCAGGTTTTTTTCTTTGTTTGTTTCATTAATTAATTATATTTCAATTGAATAATATTTATAAATTAATGATTTGAATTTTGATATTTTTGCAGCTTCAAAGATGGCGGTGGATGCGGTGAATGCCAATAGCTCGATCCTGAACGGCTACAAACTGATTCTGTTGCCCAAAGACGGCAAGTGTCGCTCGGATGCTGTCATCAAAAGTTTTGTTGAGTTCATCAAAGCCGATCGCTTTCCCAAACTGGCCGGAATTCTAGGTGAGCAAATATTTTATACATTTTTCATATAAATATTCAAATAAACGAGTCTGTAAATAGTAGGTTTTTCATATTAGTTCCAGTGGCTACCGCAAGGTAGCAGCACTGGTAATATAAACAACAGATGTAAAGCCCATTATTGTGTGTGCAGGTTACAACAGGTCTGCAGTATTGTTTAGATTACGAAATGGGAAACATGCCGTTTTCTAAGAGCAACCAGTGTTCCTTCTTGAACAGTATTTTACCAATATTTAACGCCTCCATATTTTTTCCTGTGGGGTTATCTTAAAGGAAGTCATTATAAAAATACACTGCATGAACTAAAAATGAACATTACAACGGAGATTAACAGTATTAGTGTAGGCGTACTCCACAAAGTGTCAACAAACGTGGTAAAACGAATTCATGCATGTATTGATGAACAAGGCAGCCATTTTGAACATATGCCATAAGCCATGAAATGTTGGAAATAAGAATATATTATGTTACTATATAAGTATAAAGGTTTATAAAAGTTATAACAATAATGAATAAATAATACCAAATAAAATAAATTACTTCACAACCTTTTTTATGTGCGCGACTTAATGAACACTATGTATTTAGGTATTCTATTGATGGAATGGTTATTGTTTAGGGGTCCAAGGGTTGGCGGTTTTAGGTTGAATCGATTTTTTTGGGTAGACGGTATCTGAATGGGGGCAAGAAAGTTTCAACGGAGAACAATACCTTTCCTAAGACACCTGTTCAATTGACGACACCAACTGAGTTATATTTTACATTTTCTAGGGAAAAACTGCCGATTTGCAATGGTGGTCTCAATAATATTTCCACTGTTTTGAAACTCAACATTGATAGATTTGCAGCTATATTCTGTTGTTTTTTATAATGAACTTTGTTTTCTAATTTGGTTTAATTTTGTTCTACAGGTCCGGCTTGTTCAGATTCAGTGGAGCCGTTGGCAGGCGTGGCAACCATTTACAAAACAGTGGTGATGAGCTACAGTGCTGAAGGCTCCAATTTCTCAGATCGCATCAAATATCCTTACTTTTTTCGAACAATTGGAGAGAATTATCAGTATACGTGAGTACAGACTTTTCTTTTTAACAATGAATTGAATTGATGAGTTGGACCTAAAGTTTTAGGTGGGTTCCGAACCACCAAAAAATGATTTCAAAGCAGAGAACATAGAGTTATTTTCTTCTTTTTGCTGGCTTATCCAATCGGCCACCCTTACAGACAGGGCCCAGGAGTTCTTAGCTTATTTCTATCTGATTGAACAGATGCCTGTTACGGCTCACAGCTATCACTTCCCTGAAGCTCTTATTAGACTAGCTAAGGTCCAAGCTAGGTCGCTAAATCGTTGATTGAGATAGTTACAAGCTACTCGCCGACTAGTTTACAATCTGTATACAGTCGCCCAGTGTAATCGGGTTGACTAGCTTATAACCTAAAAAAAAAAAAATGAAGTCTGGGCTACTTTACTCGCTACTCGCTGGCTTTTCAGCTAGTAAACTCGCCCAGTGTAATCAAAATATTACTCAGAAATATCACATGGTGACTTGATCTGGCAAGTTAGACCAAGTAACAGCCAATGTTAGGATTTTTTGAAGATTACGTCTTGAAGACTCCGATTATGTAGTATAAGAAAAATCAAGTCAGATACAATAGTATTGTTCTTATTCACTAGTTACGACAGTTAAAATTTAAATGAGTTGAGGTGAGGCTCAATTTTGATATGAAAGGAACTCTTGTACACTATAAAAAGCCTTATCAACTAAATATTCCCTTAATTGTTATTTTAAAATACTTTTAATTATTATCCATGGTAGAGCTAGATTGTAACTAATATGGAATCATTAAAAATACCTATTGAGACTTAGATCTATACATATTATCACACATTTACATCTTTCCTAGTAAAGTTGGTTCAGTTGCCTATATCATCAGTCTCTGTATGCTAAATAATAGTCTTTTGTCTATTACATTATAAATTACAACATAATCAGAATTTATTAATTTCGAATTCCTTTAAAGGTCTCCATGGTCTAGTGGTTGAGGGCGCTCAACCGGCAATTGAGAGGT